>CM027124.1:9236244-9738531 GCA_015476505.1 Urochloa ruziziensis | reverse complement strand
CCTCACATGAAGCATACAACATAATACCCCTTAGGGGCAAATTTGTCATTGTTGCGAATATTCTTCCGGCTCGGACCGCATCCGCCGCAACCTTGCTTCCCTCCGACGCAAGCTTTGCGACCACGCCGCGTGTCCTCCGGTCCAGGCTCCTTGACGCCCACAGCTCCTCCTGATGGGCCGCGCCACGCCAAGTCCTCGGGCTTGGTTTTGAGGCCCAACCAAGAAACCGTCCTCCTGATGATTTTGTGGCCAAATCGCCAAACCCCGCGTACAAGCTTCGGTCGTTAGCCGCTACCTTGCACCGGCTTCATGTCCGCGTACGAGCTTCGGTTGTGAGCCGCTACCTCGCACCGGAACCACGTCCCCTTGCTCGTTCTTGCACCATGTGAGCCGCACTTGATCCATCTGGCCATTGGGTCCCTCGAACCAAGCCTACTTGTCTCTCCGCTCCTCGGAGGCCGCCATGGCTAAGACCTTTCGTGCCTGTTCTTCACCTGCACCAATGCAATCAAGCCGCATTCTACACCTGCAATACTTGAGCCAAGGGAAATGTCAGTCCACACCACGTTGTCAATCACTCATCATACCAGGAAGCGACCATCCACCGGTCCTCGGACACACCGGATCCTTAATATTTTCCATCATTTTCAGCTAGCTTTGCTTAACGATTTGCACTCCCTTAGCTTTGGATTGAGCCACGATAATCTGATCTTGCAAAGTGGGCTGAATCAAAATGTGATTCAAAGTACCTTGTGGAATAATTTCCAAACTCAACTTGTCCATCTCTCTAGCAAGAGTAACATTGTTGGGTTTCAAAGATATAAACTGACAATTACCCCTGCGACTGAGAGCATCTGCAACTACATTTGCTTTGCCCGAATGATAATGGACTTCTATTTCATAATCCTTAATTAACTCCAACCATCTTCTTTGTCTCATATTCAGATCAACTTGAGTAAAAATATACTTGAGGCTCTTGTGATCGGTATAAATATTGCAATGAGTACCCATAAGATGGTGCCTCCAAATTTTTAAGGCATGTACTACTGCTGCAAGTTCAAGATCATGTGTCGGATAATTTTTCTCATTAGGTCGAAGAGCTCGAGAAGCATAAGCAATAACCCGATTCTCTTGCATAAGGACACAACCAAGACCAACGTCTGATGCATCACAATAAACATCAAAAGCTTTGAAAGTGTCAGGCTGAGCAAGAACTGGTGTTGATGTTAGGAGTCTTTTCAAAGTATGGAATGCTTCTTCACACTTATCACTCCATTTAATTTTTCCCCTTTCTTCAGAAGCTCGGTTATTGGTTTGGCAATCTTAGAAAAATCTGGAATAAAACGACGGTAATATCCCGCCATTCCAAGAAAACTTCTGATTTGATGGACAGATTTAGGAGGTTCCCAATCTAGAACTTTTTGCACATTCATTGGGTCAACGGCAATACCATCACCGGATACGGTATGACCCAAAAATTTACATTCTTCAACCAAAACTCGCATTTGCTGAATTTGGCATAGAGTTTATGATCCCTCAAACGTTGAAGAACAATTCTGAGGTGCTCAGCATGCTCTTCTTCATTCTTGGAATATATAAGAATGTCATCAATAAAAACCACTACAAACTTGTCAAGCTCCGGCATAAAGACTGAATTCATGAGATACATGAAATAGGCAGGAGCATTGGTGAGTCCAAAAGACATGACTAAATACTCATATAAGCCATATCGAGTGGAAAAAGCTGTCTTGGGAATACACAAGGTCTAATTTTGATTTGATGATAACCCGATCGAAGGTCAATTTTTGAGAACACTTTTGCTCCAGCCAATTGATCAAAGAGGAGATCGATACACAGAAGAGGATACTTATTCTTGATAGTAACTGCATTAAGGGGCCGGTAGTCCACGCACAATCTCAAAGTGTGATCTTTCTCTTTCACAAATAGTGCAGGACAACCCCAGGGAGAAGAACTTGCCGAATATAGCCTTTGTCAAGGAGTTCTTGAAGTTGAATCTTTAATTCAGCTAGCTCATTGGGTGGCATACGATACGGCCTTTTTGAAATTGGGGGCGGTACCGGGCTGCAACTCAATCACAAATTCAATATCCCGATCGGGTTGCATTCCTGGAAGATCATCAGGAAAAACATCTGGAAACTCATTTACTATCGGAATATCTTGTAATTCAACTTGGATCATGGCGTATGTGCAAGTATCTGGAGAAGGTGTGGATGGCAAATAAAGTGTGGAAACACCCTGACTAGGAGAATTAATTTCAACACCCCGAGCTGCTATATCTAAGACAACTCCGTGCCTTGCATCCAGTTCATACCCAAAATAATATCTATCCCTTGGTTATCCAGACATATAAGCTCAGTATCAAACACTTTGCTGCCTATTTGGAGAGGAATTGGTTTGATCACATGATTAGTAGCTATCTTTCCACCAGGACTAGATATCATATAGTTACAGTTTAAGTGTGCAATTTGAAACCTACATTTTTCTATGCATGCCATACTGACAAAACTATGTGATGCCCCAGAGTCAAATAAAACAACAACAGGTTGATTCGAACTTGAAACGTACCCGCCATAACTGGAGTACCCTCTGGAATAGCGTCAAGAGTAGTGAAATTCACACGGCCTTGCTTAACCACCATTTATTTCTTGTTCTGGTGATTATTAGGCTGCTGCCTCGGTGCATTATTTCCACCTTTGGGTGGTGCCCTGCATTCCTTGGCAAAATGTCCCAGCTTCCCGCAATTATAACATGGGTAGTTATGGGCACGACCCGGTTGTTGAGGAGGAGATGCACGGGATCCTTGCCCTTGAGACTGTCCTTGAGACTGATTTGGGCGGATAACCCAATAGCCATACTAATTTTTCTTTTGCTGAGCAGCTTGAGGAGCCTTTTGTGGGGCCTTTTGCTCCACTCTGAACCTCTGACTGGGAGTACTAGATGATGCAGCTGGGGCTTTCCTCTTCTTATCAGCCTGATGAGCCAGATTACTATCTTCTTGAGTGATAGCCATATTCACTAATTCATTAAAACTAGCAGGCTTGAGAAGGATCAAACTTTTCTTCAGCTTAGTATTAAGCCCACGACGGAAACGATCTTGCTTCTTAGCATCAGTATCAACATGGTGACCGGCATACTGAGGAAGATGATTGAAAGCCTGGGCATACTGCAATACACCCTGATTACCCTGAGTAAGAGCCAAGAACTCATTGAGTTTCCTATCCATGAGGCCATCAGGAATATGATGTGAGCGGAAAGCGGTCTTAAATTCATTCCAGGTCACAATATGATCAGCAGCAAGTGTAGCACAATAGTTGTCCCACCACAGACGGGCATCATCTTTAAGTTGCTGGGCTGCAAACCGGGCTTTGTTCGCCTCTGAACATGGATTCACCAAAAGTGTAAATTTTGACTCAATGATATTAAGCCAGACATCAGCATCAAGAGGTTTCTTTTCCTTAAAGAACTGCGGTGGTTGTGTGCCAAAGAAATCAGGATATGAAGCTTCGCGCGGTACATCTTGATGTGGCTCTTGACGTGGCTGGTTCTGCTGTAGTTGTACCAATATACGCATGAGTTCAGTATGCTGAGCCATTTGATGAGCCATGAACTCAGTTAGATTGGGAGGTCCAGGTAAAGTTTCATGCGGAGTGTCAGGCATTCTGCATAAGCCACCATATTCTGATTAGTCATACAACTCCACAATAATTTCCAATGAGCAATGATAGATAAAATCAATACTCAAGAACGAAAATGTTGTAGCATAGCGCATGACATCATTGATCCAAAATAGAGTTAGTTCCTGGAGCAAGATCAACTCGTCCTTTGTCGGTGATATTATCTCCGGCAGTCTTCCACGGGGTAGCCCACGGAAGTGATTTGTAATGCAGGGAAGATCGCAAAGATCGGAAGCAAGATGGTTAGGATGGACAGACACAGGGGTTTATACAGGTTCGGGCCGTCGACTCGACGTAATACCCTACGTCCTGTTTTGGGGTGTTGTATTGCGTGGATTGTGAGTTGAGATGTGTTCAGATGTTTTGGAGGGGGTCCCTGCCCGCCTTATATATCGGGGGGGCAGGGTTACAAGTCGGTTTGTATCCGATCCTATCTCTAAGAATCCTTTCCTTCTTTACAATAATTCCTATTCCAACTAGGACTTCTTCTTCCAGATCCTTCCTCCGTGCGCCGACTTGTCCCGCACGTCTTCAGGTCCAGAACGATGGGCTGGGCCGCCCCCTTTTGGTGGACTGCCAGGCTTGCTCGTGAGGTACCCGGGTACTATATCCCCCATAGTAGCCCCCGAGCACTTCTTGACCGATCATTGGCTGTAATTGATCCGTCTTTTCTTGCATGATCCAAGTGCTCGCAAGTTGTTTAAGATCTCATCCGAGTGATTTCGGAGAAGATCCGAGTGATTATGAGGAAAATCTGAGTGGTTTCGAGGAAGATCTGAGTGCATGATCAGACGTTCCTGAAAACAATTCTTCAATTATAGCCATAGTGAGGGGAAGGAGTGCTCTTCTTCACGACGCGACAGCGAAGTGAATACACTTAGCCCCCGGGCTTTGGGCAATTTTAGTATGAAATTGGCCAAAGGTCTCCAACTTTTATCCATCTGTATCTTGATCTTCAATGGTGTGCACCTCCAGGTGCACCCATTGGGTGTAGCCCCCGAGCCTTGAGCAGAATAGAATATTCTGGTCGAGGGTCAAAAATAAAATATTATGAATCTCTTTTTAAACTTAATCCATCAATGGTGTGCACCTCCAGGTGCACCCATTGGGAGTAGCCCCCGAGTCTTGTTACGACTCAGCATGATCGTGTCAAGACTCTGAAAGCCGTGAATTCTGACTGATTTTTTCAGCCCCCATGCCTCTGGACATGGATTTTAGATAATCTTTTCCTTCTGGGGCTTTTTTTTTCCCCTTTATAAGGATTCTGTCCTCAAGTTCTTTGAACTTGGCATGACCTCCGAGTCGTGTCCCACGACTCAGCTTGACCATGTGGTTAGCCATCTTCTCGCAAGATTTATACTTGTCAGCATTTGACCCAGATTTCTGAGCGAATTTAGCGATAGTATCGCATGCCTTACGTAAAAATCAATTGCAAGGTTGCAATATTAATTGCAAAAGCAAGTCTGGCCGTCGACTAATTTTAGCCTCACGGCCGAGTGGTTTCTGCCCCTGAACACTAGCTCAGGAACCCACAAATTTGTTAGCGTAACAGAACCGAAAGGTCGTGCTACATTTCAGCCCATTTAGGCCCACTACTCCCGCAAAGTCCGTTGTTCCCTAACGGTTGCTTTACGGAAGGCAAAATATCGCGAGATATCGCGACTCCTTACCGCATCTTTGAATTCAAAGCGACGGGACGTGCCTGCGTCGGTTGAGTTCCCGAGACACGCATCGCGCCGCGCGCGGGAGGAGCGGTTCATTCCATTATAAGCCATCCCCGCCGCAATCTTCTTCCTTTACTCGCCATTTGCCTCCCCAACGCTCCAGTTCTTCTCCGCGCGCAAGAGCAAACCCGAGATCCGCTCCCGCAGCTTTCCTCCTCGATCTTCAGCCCCCGCTCGTCGCCATGGCGCCCAAGAGGAAGGAAGCCCCGAAGCGGAAGGAGAGGTCGCCGGGAAGGGCCCGGTCGTCCAAGTCCAAGGCCACCGTCGAAGTCGCCGTAGATCGCGCCGTCGAATGGAGGGAGTCCATCACCACCACCAGGCGCCTCGAGCAGCACGTCGTCGACGGCATCCTCCCCGACCAGCAAACCGCCGAGTGGCGTGCCGCCTCCGGTGAGTCTTTCCCCACCCCAAACTCCTCTGATTTGGTGGTGTTTGAGTCTTTCTTCCTTCGTGGTTTCGGCGTGCCCGCGCATCCTTTCCTCCGCGGGCTGCTGCATTTCTATGGGATCAGTCTTTGTGCACTGAATCCCAACTCCATTCTTCACATCGCCATCTTCATCAACCTCTGTGAGGCCTATCTTGGGATAGAGCCTCACTTCAATCTTTTTCTCCATCTTTTTCTTTTGAAACCTTATCCCAGAACCGAGTGCCCGCAAGTAGTCGGGGGCGCCGGATTCCAACTCCGCGAGGGTCGAACTCGGGAGTATTTCGACATTCCTTTTCTTACCTCCAACAAGGGGTGGCAGTCCGAGTGGTTTTACGTAGGAAACCACTCGCCTGCCATCTCTCCTGAAATCGATTCTCGTCCTGTTCCCTCCCAATCCTGGACTGCTCTTCCCAAGGAGAGTTAAATGGATCAGGTTCGGGAACTCCTGGGTCTCATAACCCAGTTGAAGGACAGAGGGTTGTCTGCCGTCGGAGTGGCAGCCAACTTCGTGCTGCGCCGGGTCCAGCCCCTCAAGCAGCGGGCTCATCCGGCGTATGAGTACTACGCCGAGGGGGACAACACGCGTGAAGCCCCCGAGCGTGTCGACAAAGTCCAAGCCGCAGCTCGGCTTGGCAAATTCTTCGCGACCGGAACCTCCCTGAGGACTACTGACTGTCCTCCGGCGTTCAACTTAGGGAATCCACGCCCTGAGGTATTTATTCAATCTGTTGTTGTTTTTTATTTCAATTCCACCCATTGGGTGTAATCTCAGAACTGAACCCAACTTATGCAGGGTCGAGCTGCCTTTGTATCCCTCCCTCCTTTGCCTGAGATGCCAAAGGGAGTGGATCAACTGGCTCGGCGCAGGGCCGTTGGTGCTGAAGAAGCAGTCGGAGGAAGTGAGAGTGACCTGCGCGACTCTGATATCACTCTGTCGTCCTGTCCTTCTCCCGACGTGCTGTCTCCGAGTGGTGGGAAGGCTGCCCCTGCCCCGACGAAGCGGAAGATCTCAACCGGGATCGTGATTGGGGATGCGCCAAGCCGCCGCCAACTCCTTATCTCTGAGTCGTCTGACTCGGAAGAAGACGAAGCTGGCGGTGCCGAGTCGTCAATCCCGCCCCCAATCACCAGCTCGGAGCAGTCTCCCCTTGCAGTAGAACCTCTGAGTGCTGCAAGTTCGAGGGACCTCCCTTCCCCCACTCGGAAAGGAAAGCGCCCGAGAATGCGCATATCTACTCTGTAAGTATCATTGTCGTCTCTTCATTTTCCTTTATGTTCATCTGTTAATAATCCATGTCCTTTATCCTGTAGCACGCCGTCTGAGATCCCCTTTGCGGGTCCTGTGCCTCAGACGGCTGTTGAGACCGAGATCCCGTCAATCCAAATGCCAGAGGTGCCGACCCACTCGGCTGATCTTCTCAGCGATCAGCCTGTGGGTCCGCCACCAGAGTCGTTGCGAGCACCAACCCCGCCTCCACCGAGTCCTACACCGGCGTCGCCGACCCCACCGCCAGTTCCTCAAGGCAGCCCCCAGCCTGCTCCTGTGGTTGAACCGACTGCAGCAGTGGAGGAGCCCCAGACTGCGGCGGTCGAAGTTGCTCCTGCGGTGGACGGCGTTTTAGGTGGTGGTGCTCCCATGACTCCTCTGGAGGAGTTCATGTCACTCCATATTCGCATGGGCCAGATAGCCAAGGTATTTCCTGAGCTATTTATCTTGTTGATGTCAAGTACCGAGTGGTACATCAATTCATATTGTCATCTGACTTGTCTTTGCAGGACTTAGCTGCTGATACCGAGGCAAAAGCCTTGGTTATTCAAGAACTATCTTCTGCAGTCGCTAAGGCCGATTCCTTGGTGGCCCGAGTGACTAAACTCGAAGCTGCTGCGACCCAACGCCAGGCTGAGTTGGAGGAAGCCCAGCGTACCACTCGCGATCTACGCGGAGAGGTAGAGCAGGCTAGGCTCAACGAGGCCCAGGCCGTGCACGAGCTCAGAGGTATGTTATTCCTTGTTTGTTTTTCTGTCAGACGTGAATATATTATCCAGATCTAACTTTCTGTAGATTATCGGTATCGGATTATGTCCCAATTCACAGAGCTCACTGCCAAGGTGGCCCGGCTGCAAGGCGAGGCTGAGGCGCTGCGCACCGAGCAGATCGCGCTGGAGGACGCTATCCGAGTGGTGGCGGAGGAGATCGAAGCCGGAGGCGTCATCGTCTTCGACTTCTATCCTCGACTGCGTTCTGGCGCTCCCACGCTTCTTTCGGCGACAGCTCTGCTCCATCAGCCAGGCCAGCTGTGGTCATGTCCTGGCGGTGCTCAAGTCGCTGTTCCCGGCGTCGGACCTGGAGCCACTCAGCCGCGGATACGCTGCCGGCACCTCCGAAGACGACGTGGGCAGACTGCTCCTTGAGGTCGAGCCTATCGCCAATGTCCTGTTCAAGGATGTTGTTGATGACTCCGATGAGGCGGCCCCGTCTGTTGATCCTGCAGTGTAGATAAAATATTTGTAGTATTTGGTGGAAGTAGAACTTTTGAACAATGTTTAAGTTTTCGTTATTGTGTATAAGTTTTTATGGGGCTACTAGTCCCTTTCTTTCTGCGTTGGCCTTAATTTCTGAGTGGTTGACCTATTACGGAGTAGATTAGCCTCGTTGGTCTCAGTCTCATGCCGCAGAGTCTTTGTCATACGTTTAGAGCTTTGACTTGGCGAGTACTTTCCCTCTCGATTTAAGGTTTGTTCCACTCATACTTTATATGCGTGACGCGAAAGAGGAAATACGAGTAGTAGAAATAGATGAAAGATGAAATCAACTTTATTGATAACTCATTATAAATCTGCCGAGTCGTGACTGTGGGTGTATACCCTCCAAAATCACTCGGAAAAAGCATATCTAAACGAAAAAAGATAAATACATAACTGAATCAGGCGTAGAAACGCTGTAAGTGCTCGATGTTCCATGGATTTGGGATGTCTACGCCGTCTTCCGTCATGAGGCGATATGAGCCTGGGCGGCTCACTGACTTGATGATGTATGGCCCTTCCCAAGGGGACGCAAGCTTGTGCGCGCCCTTGGTGTCTTGCTTCCTTCTCAAAACCAAGTCGCCTGCTTCAAAGGACCTTGCTTAACTGATCGATCGTGATAACGTCGCAGGACCTGAGCGTAACGCGCGGCTTGGATCTGGGCAGCCAATCTCTTTTCCTCGATGCTGTCGAGGTCTTCAATGCGCGCCACTTGCGCGTCGTATTCGTCATAGAACTCCACTCGGGGGGAGCCGTATGCGAGGTCCATTGGTAGGATAGCTTCCGAGCCGTAAACCAGAAAGAACGGTGTTTGCTTCGTGGCACGACTCGGCTGGGTGCGCAGCCCCCAGATTACAGCTGGCAACTCCTTGATCCATCGTCCGTCATGTTGCTTCAGCTGCTTGAATATCCGGGCCCTGAGCGCCTTGATTATTTCGCCATTGGCTCTTTCGACTTGGCCATTGGCCCTTGGGTGCGCCACGGATGCAGGGCATAGCTTGATGCTCCTCTCGCTGCACCAGTCTTTAAACTCCTGCGCCACGAAGTTCGTACCATTATCTGTGATGATACGATTTGGGACTCCGAAGCGGTGGGTGATGTCGGTGAAGAACTCGATGGTCTTGGCTGCCGTGTGCTTTCTGACTGGTTTCACCTCAATCCACTTGGTGAACTTGTCAATAGCTACAAGGACATGGTCAAAACCACCAGGAGCCTTCTTGAATGGACCAATCATATCCAAGCACCAACAAGCGAAGGGCCAGGACGCTGGTATGGTTTGCAGCTGTTGTGCGGGTGCATGTATTTGCCTTGCAAAATACTGACACCCTTTGCAGCGCCGCACGATGTTTTCTGAGTCTGCTACGGCAGTCGGCCAGTAGAAACCAGACCGGAAAGCTTTACCAACAATGGTTCTAGCCCCGGCGTGATTGCCACAGATTCCTTTATGTATGTCTGTCAAGAGCTCTATACCCTCAGCGCGACTTACGCACTTTTGGAGGATTTGGGAAGCTCCAGATCGACGATACAGCTTGTCTCCGATGATGACGTAGCTTTTGCTGCGCCGCACGATTTGTTCGTGGAGCGAGTTTAGATCTTTGTCTTCCGCGACCTCTGCGGGCAATATGCCGCTGTCCAGATAGTCGATGATCTGGGTCCTCCAGTCCAACGCTTCATCTACCACTAATGTGGCTGACTCCGGGGATTCTCCGACTTGTTGCTCCGCGACAGTGCCATCCGGGTTTATCTTGATAGATGGTTTGACAAGATCTTGTATGAAAACTCCGGGTGGGACGCCTTCACGGGTGGACCCCATCTTAGCGAGCTCATCTGCTGCCTTGTTATGGTCGCGCACCACGTGATGGAACTCTAAGCCATAGAATTTCCCTTCCAGCTTCCTGATTTCTTCGCAATAAGCGTCCATCTTCTCGTTGGTCCTGGACCAATCCTTGTTTACCTGGTTTATGACCAGGGCAGAGTCCCCACGTACCATCAGGCGTTTGATGCCCAAAGATACTGCAATGCGGAGACCGTGCAAGGCTGCTTCGTACTCGGCTGCGTTGTTGGATACTGGGAACATGATTTGAAGGACGTATTTTAATTCCTGTCCACTTGGAGAGATCAGGAGTACGCCTGCGCCGCCTCCTTTTATCTGGAGGGAGCCATCAAAGTACATCTCCCAGTACTCAACTACCTCGTCGTCAGCCGGAGCTTGGTTTTCTGTCCAGTCTGCTACGAAGTCGGCCAAGACCTGAGACTTGATAGCAGTACGTGGAACGAAGGTTATGTGGTGGGCAGGCCAATTCTATTGACCACTTGACAATTCGGCCGCTGGCGTCTCGGTTGTGGAGAATTTCCCCTAAAGGATTTTCGCTCACCACCGAGATTGGATGGGCCTCAAAGTAGTGTTTCAGCTTTCTTGCTGAGATGAGAACTCCATAGAGTAATTTCTGCACATGGGGGTAGCGTACCTTAGATACGGTCAGGACCTCGCTGACGAAGTAGACTGGTCGCTGCACTCCATATGCGTGTCCTTCTTCAGGACGCTCGATCACTAGTACCGTGCTGACCACTCGGGGAGTAGCAGAGATGTAGAGGTAGAGTTGTTCTCTTGGTTGAGGTGGGACGAAGATGGGCGGACTCTGCAGGTAATCTTTGAGTTCCTGGAAAGATTGCTTCGCCTCGTCATCCCACACGAACTTGTCCTGCTTCTTGAGCAGTTTGAAAAATGGCAATCCGCGAACGCCGAGTAGTGATATGAAACGACCGAGCGCTACCATGCATCCAGTAAGCTTCTGCACATCCTTTTGACAGGTTGGTGGTAGCATCTTGGTGATGGCCGTGATCTTCTCGCGATTTGCCTCGATCCCTCGGTTGCTGACCATGAAGCCGAGTAGTTTACCTGAGGGTACTCCGAAGACACACTTTTCCGGGTTGAGCTTCCACCGGAATACGCGCAAGCGTTCGAAGACCTTTGTCAGGTTCCCTATCATGTCCTCGGGGTTCATGATCTTGACCACGATATCGTCGATGTAGGCTTCTACTATGTCTGGGATCAATTGATCCAGACATGCTTGAATCGTCCTCTGATAGGTTGCGCCTGCGTTCTTCAGACCGAAGGCCATTGTGTTATAACAAAAGGCACCAAACGGCGTGATGAACGCGGTCTTTATCTGGTCTTCCAGCTTCAGGCCTATCTGGTGATAGCCTGAGTAACAATCGAGAAAGCAGAGCAGGGCGGAGCCTGCCGTGGAGTCAACGACTTGATCGATGCGGGGGGAACGAAGGGGTCTTTAGGGCAAGCTTTGTTGAGATCTGTATAATCAACGCACATTCTCCAATCATTATTATTCTTTTTTCTTACAAGAACTGGATTAGCTAACCAGTCGGGGTGGAACACCTCCTGAATAAACCCGGCCGCTAACAGCTTTGTAATCTCTGCACTAATCGCCTCCTTGCGGTCCTGCGCAAATCGACGAAGCCTCTGCTTGATCGGTTTGGCAGTCGGATTGACCTTCAAGGAGTGCTCGGCAAGTTCCCTTGGGACACCTGGCATATCGGATGGTTTCCACGCGAATATGTCGGCGTTTTCCCTTAGGAATTTGACGAGCACTTCTTCCTATTTGGGGTCTAACTCTGCCCCGATGATGGCCGTCTTCTTCGGGTCGTCCAGGTCCAGAGAGATCCTCTTCAACTCCGTCTCCTTGCTTGGCGCGATGGCTTCTCTTGCTGGCTTCTTGGTGGGGATCTCTAGAGCGTCCTTGTCCACCTCCTGTGATGTAGCCAGTACTTGTTCCATGCGCTTGGACATGTCCAGGGCAGCTGCCGCGTTGAGAGCTTCCTGCTCGCATGTGTATGCGACTCGGATGTCTCCCAAGACGGTAATTACGCCTTTAGGTCCTGGCATCTTGACCTGCAAGTAGACGTAGTGAGGAATCGCCATGAACTTGGCGAGCGCCGGCCTCCCGAGGATGGCGTGGTATGCAGTTTCAAAGTTCGCCACCGTGAACTGCATATGCTCGGTCCGGTAGTTGTTCCGGTCTCCGAAGGTGACGGGCAGTGTGATGTGCCCGAGTGGTTCTGCCCCCTCTCCCGGTATCAAACCGTAGAATGCGGATTGGGGGGGACTTAGGTCGAGAGTAGTCAGGCCGAGCTCCTTCAATGTGTTAGCAAAGAGGATGTTCAGGCCACTGCCACCGTCGACTAGTACCTTGGTGAGCCGAACGTTGCGAATCGTCGGAGCTACTACCAAGGCATGGGACCCGGGCTTCGGTATGAAGTTTGGATGGTCCTCCCGGGTGAAGGTGATCGGAACTTCCGACCACTTAAGGTACTCAGGTACCGGTGGTTCCCTCGCGTGCATGACCTGGCGATGGGTGAGCTTCTGCTGGCGCTTCGACTCGAACTCTGGTCCGCCATAGATCATGCGCACCACTCGGTCAGCTTCCTGGAAGTCGTCGCCGGGCTCGTCGTTTCGCCTGTCGTCTCGTGGGGAACCATCGTTCCTTTTTCTGTATGGAGGGCCTCTGTTGCCCCCAGTGAAGGCTCGCTTGAGCCCGTAGCACTCTCGCGCCGAGTGCTTGTGCTTGTGGTAAGGACATTGCTCATCGAGCATGCGCTGGAAGTCCTCTGGAGTTACCCAGCCTCTGGACCGGTCCAGGGCAGCGACCATATCTCCCTCGCTCTTCTTCTTGCGAGGGTGGCTGTCGGTGCGCCGATGGTCGTCGTGTCGGTCTTCGTCCTCGCGGCGGTCGCGCTTGCGGGTTGTCTTGTTCTCTTCTTCCCAGCGACTCCTGATCTCGCTGAGTTGTTCCTTTTCCGCGATCTCTGCGTCCGCCCATGTGCTAGCGACCCGAAACATGTCATTGACAGTCGCGGGTGGCTTCCGAGTCCACTTGTGAATCAGTCTCCCGTCGGAGATGCCGCGCTGGAAAGCTGACATCACCTCCTGATCCGTGACGTCCGTGATGGAGTTGCGCTTCTCTGAGAACCTGCGTACGAAGTCGTGCAGGGTCTCGTTCTTGCGCTGCCTGATCTGACCGAGGAGCCGCTTGCTCCCGGGCCTTTCCCAGGTACCGAGATAGTTACCGATAAAGAGTTCGGTAAGCTGCTCCCAGTTGTCGATGGCGTCCTGCGGGAGTCCTGCCAGCCAGTTGCGGCAGTCCTTGGTGAGCATGATGGGAAGGTAATTCGCCATCACGTCCTCGTCGCCGCCGGCCGCTTGTACGGCGGTGTAGTAGATCTGAAGCCATTGAGATGGATCAGATTTCCGTCGTACTTGTCGATGTCCGACAGCTTGAAGCCTCTGGGCCATGTCACGCTTCTTAAGCGCTCGGTGAACGACTGGAATCCGTCGATCCGACCTCTAGGGCGGGAATCGCTCGGACCCGATCCATCTGTTGCTCTTGGGGGAGTGCTGTCCCTCCTGCGATCCCGGTCCCTGGGCGGGGAACGGGTCCTCCGATAGTTCCGAGTCCTGGGTGGAGTTTGGTCCCGTCGGTAGGTCCTGCTGCGCGGTGGAGTTCGCTCCCTTGGCGAAGTCGGTCGCCTGGGTGGTGGAAGCGCTTGTCCTCGTGGCGGAGTGCGACCGCCGTTGTTGCCGCGCCTTGGACTACCAGAGGGGTCAGAGTAGTCTGACTCCATCGAGTAGCCGCTCCTGTTGGAGTTACGACGGGGATTTCCATGATCCTGATCGTACTCTTCGCGCCGTCGGATTTCCTCACGGTGGCGCTCTTCGGTGCTGTTGCGGATGACGTCCCTCGCATCTCGATCTCTGTTGATCGTGGTGCGGAGGTCTTCATCACGTTCCGATTCGCCGCTGGCCCGGTGTCGAGACGGACCGGGCTCAGGAGCGTCCGTGGTCGCTCTGCCCTGCATCTGGTGAACCTGGACGGAGGCGGCCTGCACGAGAGCCCTTACCTTTTCCAGGCCCGGAGTGCTAGGTGGCAGCCAATTGATTTCCTCGTTGATAGTAACGAGGTTATGGACCGGCGTCTCGTAGACGTCGTATCCGTTGAACTCGAACATGCCGTCGCGCATCAAGTTCCGGGTGCTCCTCCGGTCGTGCTGATCCCGTTGGCGACGATGATCCTCAGAGTGTGGCTCCTGGAGTCGAGCAGCGCCAGATCCTGACGCGGTGGCTCCGTGCGGTCGTGCGGCTCTGCGAGTCGCCCGACTGGCGTTGCGTCCTCGAAGCTGATTCCTGGCTTCAGTCGTCTCCTCAGCTGGAGTGACCTCATCTTCTGAGACAGGATTGGTTGGCGTTGCTGGCGCCACCATGTAGCAATATGACCCGACTCCTTCTTGCGCGAGGTAGTCTTCCTCGGACTCGGAGAAGTCGGATGTGGGCGTATAACGCTCCAAACTACTCGTAGTCAATTCTCCGAGTGATCCTAGTAGTTCCGGCTCTGTAGAGGCATCGGACACTGTGTATCCTTCCGGCAGATCGTCCAGGATTGAGGGTCCCTGTAGATCTAACTCGTAGGAGTCGCTCCCAGAGAAGTAATCATCCGCCTGGACGATGTCCTTCATCTTCTGCTTCTGAGCAAGCGCGCAAAAGCCAGGGGTCTGGACAGTAATGACCTCAGGGCTCTGGACGCGTGCTGGTTGAGCGTTTACGCTCTGCGATGACTCAGCGACGCGACTCTCAGGAGCCGGATCGGAATCGAGTGATTGTAGATCTGTTCCCGACTGGTCTGGCCTCGCGTTTTGCGATGGACTCAGCGGGGTAGAGCCGGTACGATCTGATGCGATCGGACCGGACTGGGCCGTGATGGCCGAAGTCGTCACCAGAGAGGAGACCTCAGTGGCGACCGTAGCTCCTGCCGCTTGGGTATCCAAGGCGGCGGTGATGACGTCCCCGAATTGGATCTCGACTTCGTCGACGTCCGGGAGGTTGCAGCTGTCCAAGATCTTGACGCGATCCATCGAGCTTACCAGATTGATCTCGGCGATATCCCCTACCTGGCGCGCCACTGTCGGTGATATTATCTCCGGCAGTCTTCCACGGGGTAGCCCACGGAAGTGATTTGTAATGCAGGGAAGATCGCAAAGATCGGAAGCAAGATGGTTAGGATGGACAGACACAGGGGTTTATACAGGTTCGGGCCGTCGACTCGACGTAATACCCTACGTCCTGTTTTGGGGTGTTGTATTGCATGGATTGTGAGTTGAGATGTGTTCAGATGTTTTGGAGGGGGTCCCTGCCCGCCTTATATATCGGGGGGCAGGGTTACAAGTCGGTTTGTATCCGATCCTATCTCTAAGAATCCTTTCCTTCTTTACAATAATTCCTATTCCAACTAGGACTTCTTCTTCCAGATCCTTCCTCCGTGCGCCGACTTGTCCCACACGTCTTCAGGTCCAGAACGATGGGCTGGGCCGCCCCTTTTGGTGGACTGCCAGGCTTGCTCGTGAGGTACCCGGGTACTATATCCCCCACATCCTTCGAACGTGATATTATCTAAGAATTACTTTGCCAATTCTCAGATTTGGACAGATTGCACATATTTAGTGTAAAATTTGTGTCTCGCAATCTACTAAACCAAAAATGCTTAAATTGTTCTAGTAGATTCAGAATTTCATAGCCCACAACTTTCGTATTTAACTCCAGAACTAAATCACACGCTAGGATGGGTGAAAATTTCGTCGTTTGCCTCTCTGTTAAAACTGTTTTTCCAGCGGATAGAAGCGTAATGTTTTGCGTGTTTCTCTCAAACTACTGATCCAAAGGATCTAAAATTTTACCAGCAGATCGCTTAAGAAATTTGCAACAACTTTGGTATTCATCAATCTGCCCAGAAAAATAGTTATCAAGGCGTAAAAATTCTGATACAGTTCTGCTGCAAAAATTTCGGAATTAAACAAGTTGCTGCATTGGAAAGGAAAATAAGTTCCACTTTACATCCATAAACCACGATTATTACATAACCATGAAAATAGTTCAAACGGAAACGTACTACCACAGTACAACTTATTACAGGATGGAAACCCAAAATACAACACATGAGAACGGGATTTTTCCGAAGGTATACATAAATCAATCGGAATCCTCGTTATTAGTGTAAAAGATTCGTTCCTCCGGTTCTTCTTCTTCTTCTTCAGTTTCTTCTTCATTGCCTATTTCTTCTTCACCATTCATTTCATCCATCTCTTCTTCTGTATCATCTTCCGCACTGATCCACCCATGTGCAGGGCCAGGAGCTTGAGGAACTGGATCGGCCGGTCCCTCCTGATCAGATAACTGCGGATCTATGGGTGGTCCAGGTGAATCATCTAAACCAGAATCACCCTGATCAGGTAACTCTTATGGTGGATCAGGAAGTTGGGGCTCTTCAGCCCAGACTCCCTCCTGCTCTTGCTGAAGGTTGTCATTCTCTACTTCTAATTCATAAACTCATTCCTCTAAGCTTCCGATCACAGCCATATGTTGATTCACCTGCCCTTGCATTGCCTCTCTCTCTTGGGCCTGTGAGTTAGTAGCATTTAACATGGCGCCGTAACTGAAAGTCATACTCTCAATCAGGCGGTTTACATTATCCATGTAGCGAGTCATATTCTGCATGTCATTAGAATTTTCCTGCTTAACACTGGAACTTGACTCTCCCACTTTGTTATTAGAGGGCACAAAGACACCCGCTGGAGCACCAAAAGTTTTTAGCTGATGCTTAAAATTTAGCTGCTGCAAAGCTCTCCAAGCGGCAGTGTCACTAGCTTCCTCACAATTCCCCCCTGTGACAATAATCCGAATCTCTCCACCTACCGCTGGAGTTAAGTTGGGAATAACCAGTGAAACCTCACAGCGGTTTATCCCCGTTTCATTGATATGTCTCCCCACATAATAAGGTGCAACCGCGTACCCCAATGTTTGCGTAGTTTCCCAAAGCTGGGAAGGAAACCCCTCTCGATATAACCCATTGGAGAACATGCGACCATCGATATCAGTAGTGATGTGAGGGTTGTTGTTTGGGAAAGTCATCTGAAACGAAATGTAAAGAAGGTTTAGTACTTGATTCAGAAAAGATCTTGCTGAAAAACAGAATTGGACAGCTTTCTGGCAAGCAAAGAAAAATTCATAACTCCCAATTGGTGTATGCAAAAATACTCAAACTTTGCCAGAAATTCTGTTAAGTAGTTATCTACAACTTTCTCATAATGTGGAAGACCTGGCTCGGATGTTAAGATAGTGTAAAAATTCAAAAACTCATTGCTGTCCTCCAGAAAAATTTCCAGAAAACAGGGGCTCACTAAATCGTGCATAACCCAAGCTACACTGAAGGTATAATTGTGAAATTTTTACAGCAACACACTAATCAAATTCTGAACAACTTTTATTTATATCCTCCCTGCAGAAAACGTCATTTGCTAGGCGAAAAAATTTCGACCGGAAACAGATGTCCAAAATCCTGCTAGATCCACCTTAGGTGCAATGCATGTTAAATTGTGGTGTGGAACTCTAAGATACCCCCAACAATTTTTATGGATTCCAGTAGATTTTAATCCATGATGCATGCTCGGCCTAACCGTCCTCACAAAGAAAAAAATTGCCAAGTATTCTTGGTCTTACGTAGTTAAGATCGGTGGCATACCTATACGGCTCTCTCTATATTAGCTAGTCGTATTGTACACGTCTTAACTTACGCAACGCATGTTAGTGTACCTGCAGAAAATTTCACAATGTATATTTCGAACCTTTCATGCCAGCACTCATGAAAGCATCCCCATACATTACCGTTCTCTATAGTAACGGTATCCATACATCCCGTGCCGTATGGACAGCACATAGAGGCAACTTTACACCCAATATAATCCACAACAGTGCATGGTTATATTGGCTGCAGCTCAAGGAGGCCATCGCTTGAGCACGGCGTTCGGATTTCACTATACCGACCGAGGTGTCAAGGTGTCCCCATTGACCGGAGATCCTTACCCTTTGTCGATGCATAAGTAAAGGTTGATTGTGCAACAAAAATAAGTTTTGACAGAAAGTAATGTGCTGGAAGTCAGTTGCGATATTAGCTAGCCACCTGAGTCACCTACCCATAAATCCCTAGGGCTTACGTTCTAAGAATTAATTCCTTAGCGTGACCAACGCATTTTCGCAAACCAGATAAATTTTTAGTTTCAGAAAACACATTTTTAAGACAAGTCAAATCATCCGCCAAGTATTTTCGGCTCTGGTACCAGCTGTGGCAGAACCACCCCAAATTATGTCAGCTCAAGTGCATTGTCCCTTAGCTAATGCAAGCAGTACAGCACACTCGCACTTCAACTGACATAACCGTGTAGTTACTGTCGGGTATCTCCCGATTACACCACTGATCACATTGTCGAAACCAATACAAGGCAAGTCTCACTCACGATGAGCACAGATGATTAACGAGTCACAAATTTTACAACACAGTACACATGGATTTAATTTACAAAACAGACCAGATTATTAAGTTATTACAACATAGAGTTTGAAGTGCAGCGGAAATTTAAAAACAACACGAGTCTAACGACGGTGCATAATAACGCAAAGGTAGCCCACCCTGCGGTATTACTCCCTCGGCTCCACACCTGGAGGAGCCGGAACGAACTGCAAGTGGTAACCATCCGGAACACCAAAAGGAAAAGCTTCAACAACCTGCTCGGCTACCCTAGCATCCTCCTCTGAAAAAGAAATCCACAAGCAAGGTTGAGTAATCTAATACTCAGCAAGACTTACCCGACTCTAGGTTATATTGAGATAAAGACTTCTAGTCTGCAAAGATTTTGGCTGGGTTTTTGTTTTGCCAAAAAGAAGCAACTAAAAGTGAATCCTTACTTTCAAGTTTTAGCATCCAAATTTTAGTTGAGCTAATTATTCTAGATAAGCATTTGTAAAAGCTTTTTCAAAGAGAGCAGGTACTTGATTAATTTCAAACAACATATATATATATATATATATATATATATATATATATATATATATATATATATATATATATATATATATATCATATTCATGTTCTTAGCTAGCGATGCGGCCCAGTGATCAAGAGCTCAATACCGTGAGTACGGCGAATCGATTCGCTTTTATACCTTGCAAGGTTAACCTACCCACATGGCATAAGCGTACCCCATCGAGTCGCTCATGCCAGCCGTTTCTTTAGCCAACAATAAATACCTGACCTACCCTGCGACCCTCAAGTACCAGTCCTCACCGATACCAACGGCGGGTCAGCCATGAGTTATTTCTCTAACTGGTACATGAATAGGAAGTCAGGCGTAGTTCAACATACCAGTGCGAGCTAAAGTACATAAGTTACCAGTTTCAACTACCTCTTACTCCCAGCATGTGAGGTAGTACAATTCAAACTTGATCCCAGAGCCAACAACGAACGGGCCTTAATTCACACAGGCGGAGCTACACATTCACATTCTATTTTCTACCAACTCCCCGCCCGGTCTAATTCATTTTCCAAGTATCTGATATGCTAAACATTATTCTGATCAAAGTAACCAACCTACCTCTCGCGAGTGACAGGCAATCACTCAACTTCTACCGTTTAATCAGCCTAGCAATTCTATCGACCTACACATACTAGTATAACTCTGGGTTTCCTATGGATTATGCACCTAGGGTTTCATTCAACTCCTATGAAAACTTAAATGCATAAAAGAAACTTTGATAGTAAATAATTAAACTGCAGGCTGATTCAAAAAGGTCAAATGCTCCGGTGCTTGCCTTCACTGGCCTTGGGCCCTTCCGAGTCTTGGCTCGGGTCTTGCTCAACTTCAGTTACTACAATATCAGCCTCCTGCTGTTCACCTTCAGACTCAGGCACCAGATTATAAATCCCGTCAGCTAGAACGTTCTCTACATGGAGATGCACATGTGTGAGTTTAGAAAACAAATGGGATAAGATGCATTTAAATAAATTGCAGCAACTCGATTATACAGCTTAAGTACAAAGATAAGTATATCACACAAGATAACACAACTTGGGTTGTTAAACATAAGTGTTAAACCTTTTATAGAGTAAGTGCATATCTCTTTAAACAAGATTTAAACTTTTACTAAAAGAAAAGAGTAACAGCAGTTGCAAAACTTTAAATTGAGATTACCTTTATTTAATTAAGAAGCATTATTTAGTTTATCCTAAAGCACCCCTATCTATTCCATTATTTAATTCAAATAAGGGGTTATCTATGAACAAAATAGTTATCCAAGATATATAAGTTAAACTACCAGTGTGAGACCTTCTCTGGGTTACTTTTACATCAAGATTCTCACTGAAATTTTCTAAACATTTATTTCTAACAGAAACTAATTATTTTGAAAAAGACAAAAAGACTAGAAACATATCAAAAATAGATACAGCGAAAAGACTATGCCTAAAAATGTAAAACAACTCAGAAACACTGATCAAACATTGATACAGATTTACCATGATTTATTAAGCTTTACAACTATTTAACAAGTATTTTTAGTAACACCACCAAGATTCCTATTTAGAAAAAGCTCAAATCATTCTACACAAACTGCATGCATCCAGAAACTTACTATGACCATAAAAGCACAAAACAGATCTAATGTGATTTTCCCATAAGTTTTAGATATTTAGAACTATTTGTTTTTGACACAAAGCTATGGAGCTAAATAAATCCTTATCACAGAAAATATTATACTAACAACATGATTTTATATTTTTCTTCTATAACCAACTATGTAAGAGACTTAACAAAATTGGTTTCACATTTTTATCACTTTTCTACGATTTATTATGCATTTTACAAGATACACATGTACGCATGAATTAATTAAAAAGAAAACCGAAAACCCTTTTGCATCTAGGTAAGATTCTTAACCAAACAGTCCTTTTTTTACGAAATAGCCCCTGGATCTTGCAACTAAACCCCCAGAACTATTCGACCTTAGCACTTAAACCCAGAACTTTTCCAGAAAACCCCCTACAAAGAGTTCCTCTTCTAATTGAAGACCCCTTGGCTTCTCACAAAAAGACACAGGCGGGATGCCGCCGTTGACCGGCCAGGCTCGCCGGAGAAGGAGGCCGGAGATGCGTCGGAGATGCTCCCCACCACTAGGAACCCAAGCCGCACCACCTAGGCATGAAAAACCCGAGGATTAGAGTGCGCACATATGTTACCCACGAGCAGAGCGGCCTGCCAAACAAAAGCTCGCCGGAGAGAACTCACCGCTGCTCGGAAGATGGGGAAAAGGGTGCGGGCGGCATCGGTGGTTCAAGAGAACTCCATTTGAGTGGTTTCGGGAGTTAGAGAAGGATGGGAAGATGGAGTTCCGCGTGAGGGTAGAGCGGCGGCAATGGTGATCTGTTTCTGGTGATTGCCGGCGATGGAGAGGGCGGCGGAGCTGACGGAGTGGTCGAGGGTGGAGAGGACGAGGTAGAGGAGTTACTGGAGCGGTGAATTGGAGAGAGGAAAAGTCAGGATGACGAATTTTGCGTGCCACTCACGGGCGTCCTGTTCTTCGGTGTTTACTGACGACCGACGATGGTGTCGCCTCCGTGACTCGACAGCGAAGCGGTCTGCATGGCTTGGAGAGCAACTGGCAGTGCGGAGCGACGACGCGTGGCAAGGGACAGCGGGCGCGGCGCATGGCACGGGCGGCCACCGATGTCCAATTCGACCGAGCCGCTCCCCTGTCTGAATCCTGAAAGCCTGAATCGACTTTTGCGATTCAGAAGCTACAGTGACGGCCGAAACCTTCCCCAAAACTTTGATCCAAACTTGAGATTTCGTGTAGAAACTTTCCAAAACTCCTATACCAAAGTTGGAGATGGTACAAAGCTGAACAACTTTCGTTAAAGTCATATGGTTCAATTCGATTTGGTTTGGGAGATATGACCATGCAAACTCTAGCCAAAAATTCGGGTTCAGAAATATTTCTAAGTGTCCAGAACTGAATTGAGTTTAGCTGACTTTGAGCTCGAAAAAGAATTAGTTAAAGTCTGAGATCCTGAAGTTGTTCATGCGTTTTTAAGAGTCCAAACTACCACTATTCTAGCCATGAACTTGTTTTGGTTTGGTGTTGATTGAAATTAAAAGTTATTGAGCCCAAAATTTAGCTAATTGCTGCTGTCAGAAAACACAGCCATTTTCAGGAGTGCTGAAAAATCAGCAGCTTGACCAACATTTGACCATTAATTTGAGCAATTAAAAGATGTCTTTGCCCAAAACCAAGACTCCTAGCTGAAAATAGATACTTCAACATGAGACTTTCAGATTGGCCAAAAGCCACTTGTTTAAACATTTTATATTTTAAACTAGCCCCCAAAAGGGTTGAAAGAAAAAGCCATAACTTAGTCAAATTTGAATCAAATGAGTTCAAAATCGAAATTTGACTTTTGAGAGTCCAACCAAACATGATACTCAATACATAATCATGATGAGCACCATACAATTTTGTCCATGAGGTACTTGTGCATGAAAGTAATTTCAAAAGTGACACTGGGGTGTCACAATATTTTCTATTAATGTAGCAAATAATTTTAGCAGACTTGTGATACTGGATGCTTGTAAACCAGAGACAAGTTAGAGAGAGTCGCGGTCGCAGGAGCACGGGCACCGGCCCTCGTTTGCAGGTACCCTGCTATTAGCCGCTACTGAGTAGTACAAGTGTAGAACAGCAAAAACGCTATATGAGCAATACGACAGAATCAAAAGGCTCCTCCAACCAAACGTACAAATGCTGATCTCTGTACAATCTTCCACCTTTGGTTTCCTGTATATACTGAAATGAAACTGAATTTGACTCTATTATTTTAATAATGATGAAGGTCCATTTATTTTAGTGTTGTCCCTGATAAGTTTTGCCCCCTTTTTTCATTTTTTAGAAATTTTTGCCTACAAATTCGTTCTTCATTTGTTCTCTCTCCCAAACTTTTTGTTTACAAGTTTTTGGCTTTCCAAATTTTGTTCATATTTTTTCATCTAATTTTTTTTGCAGGAATTTAGATATATTTTATCCACAAATTGTTTGCTAAATTTTTTTTCAAATGTTTGTTACAAAATTTCCAAATGTTTTGCTAAAAAGGTTTGCTAAAAGTTTACTAAATGTTTTGCTAAAAACATTTGTTAAAAAAGTTTTTCCAATTGTTTGTTAATTTTTTTAAATGTCTGTTAAAAAGTTTGCACTCGGTGGGAAAATGGGACAGGTGCGCGCTGCATGCGGATGTGTGCAGACTAGGCAGGAAAGGTGGCAGGCCGCATGCGAGATATGTGTGTGAACATAATCTTCCTGTTTGGACGGACGCGCAAGCGCACGGACCCTCCTGTCAGCGCAAGTGCAAACTAGCTAGCAACCCCCTCGCCCAACGTTGAGACGGCACGCGCACGGCACAGTACCTGCTGCCGACAGCGCTATCGCACACGGCCCGCCGCCTGCACCGGCACCGGCGGTTACCTGCATATCCATGGTTGTACTCTAGCTCGACGTCCTTATTCCCGACGCCGCTGGCACTACCCGACTGGACCGCCTTGCCTTCCATACCCGCTCCCATTGCCCGCCATACCCTGTGTCTGGACACGCTGCCCCATCAGGGCACCCGGCTAATAAGGATCGCTGTCGTCGCTGCCGCCACCGCCGCCGGCGACCCCATCCAACGTCGATCCGGCCAACAACGTCGCTCATATCAGTATGTTGATAAAAGCGCGGGTAGCCGAATGGCGGGTGGGTCGACCCACTAAACACTACTACAGAAACCGTTAACCACATCGGCCCACTTAGTTTAAGTTATTGTAAACGGCGTGAAAAGTGCCGCTTAGAATAAGTCACTCATATGAAGTAGTGCAATTCATGAGCCGGCTCGGATACGTAAACGAAGCAGCACACCCTAAAACCGGTTAGAATGATTGTTCATCCTAAACAATGCATTATATGTCGGCTAGAATATTTGTTTACCGAAACAGTTTTTATTGACCCGATTGCTTTAGAAATTTAAAATTGTTGGAAGTTGAAGCGGACATGCGCGTACATGTGAAACCGAGACAATCTTCTTCGTCTTGCGATACAAGTTGAAACCGATCGAGTATCTTCCTCATCCTACGAAGCAAGTTGAGCACAATCTCTCTCTTCTCCTTTGATTATAAATGAAGCCCCATGGATCTCCTGTGTTCCTCACATACTACCCAGTTATGATGCAAAGAATAGATCTCGTAGGTAGAAAGCTCCTGCTTCTTGACTCCATAGCTACACCTTCCTCGTCTCTAGATCACCAAGGGAATTCTCGTGATAAGGTTATGTTTCTACCCCTTTTTTCAGTTTGCTTCTTGAGTAGCCTGATAAAACCATCGCTAGGAGAATCCTCATGATGACCTAGCTTCATTGCGCTCTCAGAGGCAACCGATCAAGGGGTGGTTAATGCTTCCGGTCCACCAAGATGGAGGAGTTGAAGTGTGGGGGATATAGTACCCGGGTGCCTCACGAGCAAGCTTGGCAGCCCACCAAAAGGGGGCGGCCCACCTCATCGTTCTGGACCTGAAGACGTGCGGGACAAGTCGGCGCACGGAGGTAAGGATCTGGAAGGAGAAGTCCTAGTTGGAATAGGAATTATTGTAAAGAAGGAAAGGATTCTTAGAGATAGGATCGGATACAAACCGACTTGTAACCCTGCCCCCCGATATATAAGGCGGGCAGGGACCCCCTCCAAAACAACTAGACAGCAACCAACCACAACTCGAGCCAACTCGAATCACCAAAACACGCAATACAACACCCCAAAACAGGACGTAGGGTATTACGTCGAGTCGACGGCCCGAACCTGTATAAACCCTTGTGTCTGTCCATCCTAACCATCCTGCTTCCGATCTTTGCGATCTTCCCTGCATTACAAATCACTTCCGTGGGCTACCCCGTGGAAGACTGCCGGAGATAATATCACCGACAGTGGCGCGCCAGGTAGGGGATATCGCCGAGATCAATCTGGTAAGCTCGATGGATCGCGTCAAGATCTTGGACAGCTGCAACCTCCCGGACGTCGACGAAGTCGAGATCCAGTTCGGGGATGTCATCACCGCCGCCTTGGATACCCAAGCGGCAGGAGCTACGGTCGCCACGGAGGTTTCCTCTCTGGCGCCGACTTCGGCCATCACGGCCCAGTCCGGTCCGATCGCATCTGATCGTGCCGGGTCTACCCCGCTGAGTCCATCGCAAAGCGCAAGGCCAGACCAGTCGGGAACAGATCTACAATCACTCGGTTCCGATCCGGCTCCTGAGAGTCGCGTCGCCGAGTCATCACAGAGTGTAAACGCTCAACCCACATGCGTCCAGAGCCCTGAGGTCATTACTGTCCAGACCCCTGGCTTTTGCGTGCTTGCTCGGAAGCAGAAGATGAAGGACATCGTCCAGACGGATGATTACTTCTCTGGGAGCGACTCCTACAGATTAGATCTACTGGGACCCTCAATCCTGGACGATCTGCCGGAAGGATACACAGTGTCCGATGCCTCCACAGAGCCGGAACTACTAGGATCACTCGGAGAATTGACTCCGAGTAGTTTAGAGCGTTATACGCCCACATCCGACTTCTCCGAGTCCGAGGAAGACTACCTCGCGCAAGAGGGAGTCGGATCATATTGCTACATGGTGGCGCCAGCAACGCCAACCAATCCTGTCTCGGAAGACGAGGTCACTCCAGCTGAGGAAACGACTGAAGCCAGGAACCAGCGTCGAGGACGCAACGCCAGTCGGGCGACTCGCAGAGCCGCACGACCGCGCGGAGCCACCACGTCAGGATCTGGCGCTGCTCAACTCCAGGAACCACACTCTGAAGATCATCGTCGCCAACGGGATCAACACGACCGGAGGAGCACCCGGAACTTGATGCGCGACGGCATGTTCGAGTTCAACGGACACGATGTCTACGAGACACCGGTCCAGAACCTCGTTACTATCAACGAGGAAATCAATCGGCTGCCACCTAACACTCCGGGCCTGGAAAAGGTAAGGGCTCTCGTGCAGGCCGCCTCCGTCCAGGTTCACCAGATGCAAAGCAGAACGACCACGGACGCTCCTGAGCCCGGACCGTCTCGACACCGGGCCGGCGGCGGATCGGGTCGTGATGAAGACCTCCGCACCACGATCAACAGAGATCGAGATGCGAGGGACGTCATCACCAACAGCACCGAAGAGCGTCACCGTGAGGAAATCCGACGGCGCGAAGAGTACGATCGGGATCATGGAAATCCCCGTCGTAACCCCAACAGGAGCGGCTACTCGACGGAGTCAGACTACTCTGACCTCTCCGGTAGCCCAAGGCGCGGCAACAATAGTGGTCGCACTCCGCCACGAGGACGAGTGCTTCCACCACCCAGGCGACCGACTCCGCCGAGAGATCGAACTCCACCGCGCAGCAGAACCTACCGACAGGACCGAACTCCACCCAGGACTCGGAACTATCGGAGGACCCGTTCCCCGCCCAGGGACCGGGATCGCAGGAGGGACAGCACACCCCCAAGAGCAGCTGACGGATCGGGTCCGAGCGATTCCCGCCCTAGAGGTCGGATCGGCGGATTCCAGTCGTTCACCGAGCGCTTGAGAAGCGTGACGTGGCCCAGAGGCTTCAAGCTGTCGGATATCGACAAGTACGACGGGAAATCTGACCCATCTCAATGGCTTCAGATCTACTACACCGCCGTACAAGCGGCCGGTGGCGACGAGGACGTGATGGCAAACTATCTTCCCATCATGCTCACCAAGGACTGCCGCAACTGGCTGGCAGGACTCCCGCAGGACGCCATCGACAACTGGGAGCAGCTTACCGAACTCTTCATCGGTAACTATCTCGGTACCTGGGAGAGGCCCGGGAGCAAGCGGCTCCTCGGTCAGATCAGGCAGCGCAAGAACGAGACCCTGCACAACTTCGTGCGCAGGTTCTCAGAAAAGCGCAACTCCATCACGGACGTCACGGATCAGGAGGTGATGTCAGCTTTCCAGTGCGGCATCTCCGACGGGAGACTGATTCACAAGTGGACTCGGAAGCCACCCGCGACTGTCAATGACATGTTCCGGGTCGCTAGCACGTGGGCGGACGCAGAGATCACGGAAAAAGAACAACTCAGCGAAATCAGAAGTCGCTGGGAGGAAGAGAACAAGACGACTCGCAAACGCGACCGCCGCGAGGACGAAGACCGACACGACGACCATCGACGCAATGACAGCCAACCTCGCAAGAAGAAGAGCGAGGGAGACATGGTCGCCGCCCTGGACCGGTCCAGAGGCCGGGTAACTCCAGAGGACTTCCAGCGCATGCTCGATGAGCAATGCCCTTACCACAAACACAAGCACTCGGCGCGAGAGTGCTACGGGCTCAACGAGCCTTCACCGGGGGCAACAGAGGCCCTCCATAGAGAAAGAGGAACGATGGTTCCCCGCGAGACGACAGGCGAAACGACGAGCCCGGCGATGACTTTCAGGAAGCCGACCGAGTGGTCCGCATGATCTATGGCGGACCAGAGTTCGAGTCGAAGCGCCAGCAGAAGCTCACCCATCGCCAGGTCATGCACGCGAGGGAGCCACTGGTAACTGAGTACCTCAAGTGGTCGGAAGATCCGATCACATTCACCCGGGAGGATCATCCAAACTTCATACCGAAGCCCGGGTCCCATGCCTTGGTAGTAGCCCCGACGATTCGCAACGTTCGGCTCACCAAGGTACTAGTCGACGGTGGCAGTGGCCTGAACATCCTCTTTGCTAACACATTGAAGGAGCTCGGCCTGACTACTCTCGACCTGAGTCCCCCCCAATCCGCATTCTACGGTTTGATACCGGGAGAGGGGGCAGAACCACTCGGGCACATCACACTGCCCGTCACCTTCGGAGACCGGAACAACTACCGGACCGAGCACATGCAGTTCACGGTGGCAAACTTTGAAACTGCATACCACGCCATCCTTGGAAGGCCCGCCCTCGCCAAGTTCATGGCGATTCCTCACTACGTCTACTTGCAGGTCAAGATGCCAGGACCTAAAGGCGTAATCACCGTCTTGGGAGACGTCCGAGTCGCATACACATGCGAGCAGGAAACTCTCAACGCGGCAGCCGCCCTGGACATGTCCAAACGCATGGAACAAGTACTGGCTGCATCACAGGAGGTGGACAAGGACGCTCTAGAGATCCCCACCAAGAAGCCAGCGAGAGAAGCCATTGCGCCAAGCAAGGAGACGGAGCTGAAGAGGATCTCTCTGGACTTGGACGACCCAAAGAAGACGACCACTATCGGGGCAGAGTTAGACTCCACGGCAGGCCCCGCCCTGCTCTGCTTTCTCGATAGCTATCCAGGCTATTACCAGACAGGCCCAAAGCCTAAAGATCATACGAAGACCTCGTTCATCACGCCGTTCGGTGCTTCTTTAGCCTTCGGTCTGAAAAACGCCGGCGCGATCTACCAGAGGATAATTCAAGCGCGTATGGATCAATTGACCTTGGACACAATAGAACGCCTACATCGATAAATCCATGGAACATCGAGCACTTACAGCGTTTCTACGCCTGAATCAATTATGTATTTATCTTTTTATTTTTAGATTTATTTTTTTTCCGAGTGATTTTGGAGGGTAGTCACCCCCAGTTACGACTCGACATGTTTATAATGAGTTATCAATAAAGTTGATTTCATTTTCATCTATTTCTACTACTCGCATTTCCTCTTTCGCGTCACGCACATAAAGTATGAGTGGAACAAACCTTAAATCGAGAGGGAAAGTACTCGCCAAGTCAAAGCTCTAAACGTACGACAAAGACTCTGCGGCATGAGACTGAGACCAACGAGGCTAATCTACTCCGTAACAGGTCAACCACTCAGAAATTAAGGCCAGCGCAGAAAGAAAGGGAGTTGTAGACCAATAAAAAATTATATACAATAATGACAATTCAAACATTGTTCAAACAGTACTAGTTCGACCAAATACTACAAATATTTTATTTACATTGCAGGGTCACCAGCACCAGACGGGGCCGCTTCATCCGAGTCATCAACAACATCCTTGGACAGGACATTGGCGATGGGCTCGACTTCATGGAGTAGTCTGCCCACGTCGTCTTCAGAGGTGCCGGCAGCATACCCGCGGCCGAGTGGCTCCAGGTCTGACGCCGGGAACAGCGATTTGAGCACCGCCAGGACATGGCCACAGCTGGCCTGGCTGATGGAGCAGAGCTGCCGCCGGAAGTAGCGTGGGAGCGCCCGAACGCGGTCGAGGATGGAAGCTGAAGACGATGACGCCTCCGGCTCGATTTCCTCCGCCACCACTCGGATAGCGTCTTCCAGCGCTATTTTCTCGGTGCGCAGCGCCTCAGCTTCACCTTGCAGCCGGGCCACCTTGGCAGTGAGCTCTGCGAATTGGGACATAATCCGATATCGATAATCTACAGAAAGTTAGATCTGAATAATATTTTCACGTCTGACAGAAAAACAAACAAGGAAGAACATACCTCTGAGCTCGTGCACGGCCTGGGCCTCGTTGAGCTTAGCCTGCTCTACCTCCCCGCATAAATCGCGGGTGGTACGCTGGGCTTCCTCCAACTCAGCCTGGCGCTCGACCGCAGCAGCCTCGAGCTCAGCCACTCGGGCCACCAAAGAGTCGGCCTTAGCAACTGCAGAAGATAATTCTTGAATAACCGAGGCTTTGGCCTCGGCATCAGCAGCTAAGTCCTGCAAAAACAAGTCAGATAACAATATGAATTAATGTACCACTCGGTACTTGATATCAACAAGATAAGTAGCTCGGGAAATACCTTGGCTATGTGGCCCATGCGAAGATGGAGTGACATGAACTCCTCCAGAGGAGTCAGGGGAGCACCACCACTCATAACGCCGACCGCCGCAGAAGCAATCTCGACCGCCGCAGTCTGGGGCTCCTCCACTGCTGCAGTCGGTTCAACCACAGGAGCATGCTGGGGGCTGCCTTGAGGAACTGGCGGCGGGGTCGGCGACGCCGGTGTAGGACTCGGCGGAGGTGGGGTTGGCTCCCGCAGCGACTCTGGTGGCGGACCCACAGGCTGATCGTTGAGAAGATCAGCCGAGTGGATCGGCACCTCTGGAGTTTGGATTGAGGGGGCTTCGGTCTCAACCACCGACTGAGGAGGAGGACCCGAGAAGGGGACCTCAGACGGCGTGCTACAGGATAAAGCATATATGGATCACTAATAGAAGAACATAAAGGAAATCAAGAGATGATAAGGATACTTACAGAGTAGAAATGCGCATTCTCAGGCGCTTTCCTTTCTGAGTAGGGGAAGGGAGGTCCCTCGGACTTGCAGCACTCAGAGGCATTACTGCAAGGGGAGACTGCTCCTAGCTTGTGATTGGCGGTTGGAGTGACGACTCGGCGATGCCAGCTTCATCTTTTTCCGAGTCAGACGACTCAGAGATAAGGAGTTGGCGGCGGCTTGGCGCATCCCTAAACACGATCCCAGTGGAGATCTTCCGCTTCTTCAGAGCAGGAGCAGCCTTCCCACCACTCGGAGATAGCACATCGGGAGAAGGAGAGGACGACAGAGTGATATCTGAGTCGCGCAGATCACTCTCACTTCCCCCGACTGCTTCTTCAGATCCAACGGCCCTGCGCCGAGCCGGTTGATCCACTCCCTTTGGCATCTCAGGCAAAGGAGGGAGGGATACAAAGGCAGCTCGACCCTGCAAATATTGGACTTTGTCGACGCGCTCGGGGGCTTCGCGCGTGTTGTCCCCCTCGGCGTAATACTCATACGCCGGGTGAGCCCGCTGCTTGAGGGGCTGGACCCGGCGCAGAACGAAGTTGGCTACCACTCCGACGGCAGACAACCCATTGTCCTTCAACTGGGAAATAAGACCCAGGAGTTCCCGAACCTGATCCATTTCACTCTCCTTGGGAAGAGCGGTCCAAGATTGGGAGGGAACAGGACGAGAATCAATTTCTGGAGAGATGGCAGGCGAGTGGTTTCCTACGTAAAACCACTCGGACTGCCACCCCTTATTGGAGGTAAGGAAAGGGATGTCAAAATACTCCCGAGTTCGACCCTCGCGGAGTTGGAGTCCGGCGCCCCCGACTACTTGTGGGCAGTCGGTTCGGGGATAAGGTTTAAGAAGAAAAAGATGAAGAAAAAGATTGAAGTGAGGCTCTATCCCAAGATAGGCCTCACAGAGGTTGATGAAGATGGCGATATGGAAAATGGAGTTGGGATTCAGTGCGCAGAGACTGATCCCATAGTAATGCAGCAGCCCGCGGAGGAAAGAATGCGCGGGCACGCCAAAGCCACGGTGAAAGAAAGATTCGAACACCACCAAATCAGAAGAGTTTGGGGTGGGGAAAGACTCACCGGCGGCGGCACGCCACTCGGCGGTTTGCTGATCGGGGAGGATGCCGTCGATGACATGTTGCTCGAGGCGCCTGGTGGTGGTGATGGACTCCCTCCACTCGGCGGCGCGATCCACGGTGACCTCGGCGGTGGCCTTGGCCTTGGACGACCGGGCTCTTGCAGGCGACCTCTCCTTTCGCTTCGGGCCTTCCTTCCTCTTGGGCGCCATGACGACGAGCGGGGCTGAAGAGCGAGGAAGAAAGCTACGGGAGCGGATCTAGGGTTTGCTCTTGCGCGAGGAGAAGAACTGGAGCGTCGGGGAAGGCAAATGGCAAGTAAAGGAAGAAGAATGCGACGGGGATGGCTTATAAAGGAATGAACCGTTCCTCCCGCGCGCGGCGCGGCGCGTGTCTCGGGAACTCAACCGACGCAGGCACGTCCCGTCGCTTTTAATTCAAAGATGCGGTAAGGAGTCGCGATATCTCGCGATATTTCGCCTTCCGTAAAGCAACCGTTAGGGACGCAACGGACTTTGCGGAGTAGTGGTCCTAAATGGGCTGAAATATAGCACGACCTTTCGATTCTGTTACGATAATAAATTTGTGGGTTCCTGAGCTAGGGTTCAGGGGCAGAAACCACTCGGTCGTGAGGCTAAAATTAGTCGACGACCAGACTTGATTTTGCAATTAATATTGCATCCTTGCAATTGATTTTTTACGTAAGGCATGCGATACTATCGCTAAAATTGACTCAGAAATCTGGGTCAAATGCTGACAAGTATAAATCTTGTGAGAAGATGGCTTACCATATGGTCAAGCTGAGTCGTGGGACACGACTCGGAAGTCATGCCGAGTTCAAAGAACTTGAGAACAAAATCCTTATAAAGGGGAAATAAAAAAGCCTCTGAAGGAAAAGATTATCTAAAATCCATGTCCAGAGGCATGGGGGCTGAAAAAATCAGTCGGAATTCATGGCTTTCAGAGTCTTGACACGATCATGCTGAGTCGTAACAAGACTCGGGGGCTACACCCAATGGGTGCACCTGGAGGTGCACACCATTGATGGATTAAGTTTAAAAAGAGATTCATAATATTTTGCTTTTTGACCCTCGACCAGAATATTCTATTCTGCTCAAGGCTCGGGGGCTACACCCAATGGGTGCACCTGGAGGTGCACACCATTGAAGATCAAGATACAGATGGGTAAAAATTGAAGACCTTTGGCCAATTTCATACTAAAATTGCCCAAAGCCCGGGGGCTAAGTGTATTCACTTCGCTGTCGCATCGTGAAAAAGAGCACTCCTTCCCCTCACTATGACTATAATTGAAGAATTGTTTTCAGGAACGTCTGAGCATGCACTCGGATCTTCCTCGAAACCACTCAGATCTTCTTCGAAACCACTCGGATGAGATCTTAGACAACTTGGAGCACTCGAATCATGCAAGAAAAAACGGAACAATTACAGCCAACGATCGGTCAAGAAGTGCTCGGGGGCTACTGTGGGGGATATAGTACCCGGGTGCCTCACGAGCAAGCTTGGCAGCCCACCAAAAGGGGGCGGCCCACCTCATCGTTCTGGACCTGAAGACGTGCGGGACAAGTCGGCGCACGGAGGAAGGATCTGGAAGGAGAAGTCCTAGTTGGAATAGGAATATTGTAAAGAAGGAAAGGATTCTTAGAGATAGGATCGGATACAAACCGACTTGTAACCCTGCCCCCCGATATATAAGGCGGGCAGGGACCCCCTCCAAAACAACTAGACAGCAACCAACCACAACTCGAGCCAACTCGAATCACCAAAACACGCAATACAACACCCCAAAACAGGACGTAGGGTATTACGTCGAGTCGACGGCCCGAACCTGTATAAACCCTTGTGTCTGTCCATCCTAACCATCCTGCTTCCGATCTTTGCGATCTTCCCTGCATTACAAATCACTTCCGTGGGCTACCCCGTGAAAGACTGCCGGAGATAATATCACCGACATGAAGCGCATCGAAGTCCAGCGCATAGCAAGGAAAACATAAATTTATGCTTGCGCTTGTTGTACCTCCTCTCCGTCTTGGTTGCCACCTTCCTCTCCACCTTAGGGGGATTTATCAAATCCGGCAATGATGAACAAAATTATTGTTTGATCAGCAACGATGAACAAAATCAGTCTTATATTTTTTATTTTAGAACTTTGTAGCAATCCTTATGTAATGAGTCGTCTTTGATCAATAAAGAGTTGGATATATCATGTTTTTTAATATTTTTTTACAATTTTTATGGACTCATTCGAATCGACATGCTATTAGCCGCTTAGAATAATCATCACGTGTCCTCCAACTGCTTCATCTTGCACCAGAACTTGATATAGTGTCCTATTTATTGGTACTCTGCTTCCTTTGTTCACTCCCTACATCTTATTTTCCTTTTTTGTACATTTTATTTGCAAGGAAACCAAGATGTTGGGCATGGATGCAGTGGAGGCATTGGGGGGGCATGGAGCGGCGGAACCGCTGCTGCGAGCTTGTCACCCAAAGGGTGTTTCAATAGCTTCAGTTGATCACCGGAGATCAGAATCATCTTGTCGTTGCCTTCGTTGGGCCTCGATTGGGACCACGTTGTCGCCAATGACACCCCCGCTGGAACCCATTCATCACCATCAGCTTCGTAGTCAAGCACGTACTCGGGCATTACCGCTCCAGGATAACAATGGAGGATGACTGTTTCGACCAGACCTTCTTCGTGCAGCTTCCTGAAATAGGAGACGTGGAGATGTTATGCCCGTAGCTAGAAATGAACGGGGCAGGCAGTGAGCTTCTACCGCTTCCCCGAGATCCAGATGAAGACGGATTGGCTTGGGGTCGTAGACGCCTCGCCTGTACTGCAGCTGCGTCACACTAATTTCCCCAGGATATAGATCTATAAGATTGCTTGTGTTATGTGACTGTGAATGCTGGAGTGTTTAATTATTAGCTTACGTATCTGTGCGGCAAACAAAGTATTGTTTAATTATTCGCATGTTTATCTGGACTTATTCTTTGTATTTTTTTGTGGACTCATTCTAAGAGGTCATACACATGCCGCATGGAAATGAATACTAATCTAAGTGGTCAACACCAGACCGCTTAGAATGATTTCAAGTCTATATATATGAGGTCGCGCGTCCACCACCATACACATCTAGATCTAGCTCTCCCCTCATCTCCTCCTCCAGCCACCTCTTTCTCCGTCCTCCACGCCTCCTCCATCATGGCGACACCTCATCCATTTGAGGTCTGCGCCACGCCAGTCCACTGTGCATACGAGAAGGAAAAGTTGTCCTTTTGCCGCGCCTTGCTCCACGCCTTGGCCGTGGCCAAGGCGAGGAATGCCGCTATGTGCATGGAGGCTAGGGTTGCGTACAGGGTTGTCTTGGCCATGGATGATTCTGTGCCGGCCGGCCATCAAAAGGAGCTGCTGGTAAGATCCATTGCCAGTGCCGTCAACACCGGGCAGGAAGAGGTGAGAGTAGAGGCTCTCCAGATGTTTTCCATGTTCTTCGCCATGGCGGCTGCCTACAGTCAGCATGTCGAAACTCTTGCGCTCTCCGAGATGTGGCGGGATATGACGCACCTTCGTCGTTGTGCCCTCTTAGACCATGACCTCCGTCCCCATGGTGGGGATGACGGAGGTTCAGCAGGTGCGATGGCGGCGATGTAAGCGGCGCCACACATCAGATCCGGTGAAGTAAGCGACAACGTTATGAACAAATTGCCATTTTTTCCACTAGGCTTCATCGTTCTACCATTGCAATTTGTTTACCTACTATATTCAGTAGTTGTGATCTTTAACCAAGTTATGTGATGAATTTGTACCTACTATATTGCCATGTTATTATTACTTTTGATGTTTAAGATATTGAGTCAATCCTTGTGTGATGAACTCTTGATGTTTAAGGTGTTCATTCAATCCTTGTATGATGAACTTGTGATGTTTAAGGTATTCAGTCAATCCTTGTATGATAAACTTGTGGCTACTGTTGCCATGTTATAGCTAAGTTCATGTTGAGTTCACCTCTTGCCACATGATGTTATTGTTATGAACGTATAGCACGTACACATGCGCATACCATGGTACGTGCAAATGATGTTCGTGCAATTCGTTCATAACAATGTTGCATTACTCTCGTGGATCGGATGACGAATTATGATTTTTTTAGCTGTCCTGACAGCATTCTAACCGGCGTTAACGAAACCAGTAGCAGTGGGTTTACAAACAGATGCGACATAATTAACAACCGGTTCATTAAGGGAAACTAGACTCAACGGCGCGTATTGAACCGATTCATTTACTTGAACCAAACGAAACAACGAAGAAAAAGCTGCTTCGAGTATCTTACTATTCTAAGCGGTGTAGAGAACGCAGACAAGTTTAAGCATTCATGGGAAGCGGTTAAACAACCGCTTAGGATGACCTCCCTTTTAGCGATCTTATTGGCATCGCTAAAAGGGAAGCGGCACTAGCGTTGGCGCAGATGTGGTTTTTTCGCCGCTTAGGATAGTGGTCTCTGCGTTTGTTAACCTTAGAATGACTGATTAAATGTGCCGGCGTGCAACGCACCGCTTAGAATGACTCATTATTTGAACCGGTTTGTTTAGCGCCGCTGCGTTTGTTAACCTATTGTTACCAGTCTAATCAACGTCGGTTAGGATGATGCAACATGGGTACAAAAAAAGCGTTCTTCTATTCATTATTAATCATTTGATCTCGAACAAATACTAGATATATTGGGATCGTTATGAATGAATTGCACACACATCAGATTCACATTCAACTGAATGTGAATGTGTGCGTGCTAGACGTCGTTCACAACAACACACAAGGAATATATAGCTAGTACCATTCAAGATCATATATGTGAGAGTTGCAGATTAATTTAACTTAGAAGAAATGCAACATCACTTCCACACAGTTCACCACTAGCTACCCTATCACTTCAATACAGTTAATCACTAACCTCACTTCACTTAACATCACTTGACTAAACATCACATTAACAGATAATTAAACATCACAAACACCACTTCACTCTCAGATAAATGAAACAACTAAAGAACTAAACTTAGAAGAAATTAAACGATTAGCTAGTGGTAGCTACAAGAACGATAGTGCCTAACTCTAAACGGACCAAAACGACAGCAATTCGTTCATAACAAAAGTATGTAATCCCACGACGCTTACATCGCCGGATTACACTATAACTGCAGCGGAGGTCGAATGGGAGCCATCGTCGCCGCCATCACCTCGGTGAAGGTCATGCTCGATAGGGCGGCAGCGGCGCCTGCTGGCGAAGGCGCTGGTTAGATCCTCAACCGCGTGGGCCAGATCCGCAAGAGCCGAGGTCAGGTCGGCGTGCCACCCGGCGAGGAAGGCGACCTGCTCCACGGCGATGAAGAAGGCGAAGGCCATCGCTTTTCTTGACTCTGCCGTGGATCCGACCAACCTGCCCACGGATCTGGTGGTGGCATCAGCGATGGAGCGGAGGAAGGCCTCCCGCGCCGCCTCGGCCTCCGCTGCGCGATTCGTCCTGTCGCTGAGGCGCCTAACTGTCGATGCCAGATACGTGGCCCCCGCGTTGAGGGAGAATGCCATGCCAAATGAGGACGAGGATTGAGGGGCGCGGCGGAGTTCTACTAGCACTCTAGCAGTGGACGCGGCGGGCCGGAGAGCTCGATCTACTGTGGTTGCGCGCGGAGTGGGAGAGAAGAAAGAGTGGATAGGGTTTGATCAGAACGGTGCGACTTATTTTATAGCCGCACCTTATTCTAAGCAGCTCAGAAAGCGCCGCTTACAATGAGGTCCTTATTGTAAGTGGTCAACGCTACGTGGCTTAGATTGACAAATAAAAAATAAAAAAAAGATTCAAAAAAGAGAAAAGAAAACAGAGAAGAAAAACAGATTGCTTACAAACGCACGAAGGCGTTGCACCAGAGATTCAGCAACGTAATTAAACATATATTATTATTATTGTACCATACTCGCCATTGTTTGTTACTTGTCCACTACTATTACACATATATGACAGAAACAAATTAAATTAATAGACACTTAATAAAATTATTACCACTGCTGGGGTTTTTTCTTTGGCGCCATCGCCCTCGCCGTGAGATCCTTCGTCTCTGTGAGACGAATGACACGGCGGAAGGTGATGTGCTCCTGGAACCAGTACCAACCGTGGCCGTGAAACATCTCCGCGTCCGCGCGCGACGGCAGCTTGACGAAGAACCTGGTGTCAGAGTCGTTGTCGCAGGCGAACGTGGCCGCCCGCCAGTCCCGACAACACCTCATGCACCACGGTGGTGGCGGTGACGAGGGGCGGGTGGTTCCTCTTGGAGACGTAGGCGATGACGACGTCCTGCTGCACGCCACCGTAGACGAACAACTGTTGCAGGGCGCGGTTGGAGACGAACACTTCCTCTACCGGCGGCGATGGCCACGGGCTGGTCTTGACGAACTAGGGGCGTGGGGTACGCTCAAGGAACGGATCCATGGCGCAGAGGCTTGATGGCGAAGGGCCTTTTATGGAGAGTGTGTGTGAAACCAGAGGGGCAAGAGAGAAGAAAAGGATACGGATCGATCGATCGAGAAGATCAGGCGGTGTATATATAGCAACCGAGACCATCAACTTATATCACAAGCCGGACGGCAAGGTAGTGCCGATACGCCGGCGGCCAAGACTCGGCCGTATCCGATACTCCGATACCTAACAGTGCTTACCTACTGTTTCCCTTGTTTTGTTTTGAAAGTCACGTATCGGTGGCCGTATCGCCGTATCTGTATCCCGTATAGGAATTTCATAGCCGGACGGCCGCCCGTAGTCGTCATCGTCGTCAAAGGGCACACATAACTGCACACGCAGACTCCTGCGCACGCAACTTCCGATGATGGTTCAAATTCTCAAACAAAGCGGTTTAATTTCGCACCGTTTGGGAAAAGGAATATTCTAACCGGCATATTCTGCACCAGTTAAAATGGGTTATTATTTTAACCAGTGTTTTTTTGAGCCGGCTCATTTAATTAAACGAACCGGCCCAGTAGTTGCACCGGCGCATTTGAGTCCAGTATTCGAGCCGGCACCTTTGGAGCCGCTTCCAAATGACTTAAACGAATCGGGGCGTTTTGGGCCGGCGTGGATGGGCCGATGGGGTTAATTGTTTCAGCAGTAGTGCATGTTGATAGTATAGATAAACCTAGAAAATTTTATTTTATTACTGATAATATTCTTATAATTCTAAACAAAATACATGTTGCGATAGTTGGCTTGTCTAGACAGGGCAGCCATATCCACTGTATCTGGCTACTTAAGGGCAGTCCCAACCCATAGTTTTTACAAGCAGTGTCTATACTGCCATATCAGCCAGACATCACCTTTAGAAACTATAGGGTCTAACGCATAGTTTCTTTACATTGGTTTGCAATAAATTCTGTCCTCTTTCACTTGCCCTCTCTCCTTCCCGGTCCTCCGGTTCCAATCGATCTCTTCCTCCTCTGTTCTAACAATCTCAAGCAAACACATCAAAATCTTTCAAATCCAAGATTGTAAACAGTAAAATGCACCGAGAAATGTTAAATCCAAGCACCGAATCCACCGCCAGTAGCAAAAAGAGTCTTCTCCAGATCCAATCCACCGAGCAAGCTATGAGATTGGAAGTGCGCTTGTTTCTGCTCAAGATGCAAGCAGGCACCTTCTCCAAATTAGCACCTGCAACCCCTGATCTTGCAGCGTAGAGCACAACTCGCCAGCAGACCACGCTGCGCCTGCTTGTCTGCTTCAACAACCTGAGGTGCCATACCCGCTATCGTCGATTCATCATTGCAGAAGACAAGCCATGCCGCGTCCCGGCATCCCCGCCCGGCTGCAGACACCTCGTCCTCCACGCGAGCTTGAGGGTGCGGCGACGAGCTCAGGGACACGGGTGGTCAACAGCGTGCTCCAGCGGCAGAGAGCATTGCAAGGTCGACGGCCGCCGCCGAGGCCCCGGACGGCGCAAGCCATGGCAGGGAGGGCGATGGTCCCCACTGAAAACACGGGGAGGAAGAAACGGAGGGCTCCCCAACGCGGCCTCGCTCGTGTCTACGCACTTTGGATAGAGAGCCGAAATCGTTTCTCACATGAGAAACCAGGTCTTGTTTTTCTCTTCTCTTTCCTCATTAATTTGCTTGCCACATCAGATTTTTGCTTACGTGGCAGTCTAATAAATTCTATGGAAACCAGCTGAGTTGGAGGGTTGGGACTGCCCTAATGGGCTCTGAAGTGACAATCAAAGGCATTCGGACAAGAACCAAATAAATACTCGGTTAGGCCAACTAACTGAGATCCAAGACCAGGACAACATAGGCCAGAACTCTGCTGATTCCAGTTATATTCTATGTCTGCTAACCTGGTGTAGAATTAAGGTCACTGTGTGCCCACAAATACAACAAAAGTCAAGAGTTCAGCTGCCACTGCCATATAAATTTTTAACCTTGAAAATTTTGAGACACTTATCTGTCCCAACTCCAAAATCTGCAAGGGGTGCCTAAAAGGTTGCAAGGAAAACAATTAAATAAGATTGGAGACAAAAATGTTTTAATCTTGATATGGTGCAAACTGTTGGAACCTTTTCTCTGACTAATACTTGTAAGGAATCAAGGTCACGGCAACTGAGACTTCCATTATGAAAAAAGTATGTAACCCAATGATCCACAGAAAAAGAGTAGGTTTCTGGAACCATGAAGCCAAGTTGATTGAGGAATTTACTGTTGATACTAAGAGTAGAATTTTTTTTATTTTTAGCCTTTTTTAAATTTTATTTTAATAATAACCCCTCCAGAACAATATTTTCATCTATGACCCTTTTGGCCGCGCCGGTCGGTCTGGCGCGGCAGGATAACGTCGTCGCGCCGCATGCACCGGCGCGGCAAGCGATCCAGCATGGCGCGGCGGGATTACGTGGACTGCCCTTGCCGCGCCACTGGCACCACCCCTGGAGCGGCAGGAACAATTCAGTCCAGCTTATCTATTTTGATCCATCTAAATAAAATAGTGTTTGAACTTTAAATACCACGAAACTTGGCATGCACAATGTTTAAGATGTAAACATTCCATTTTAGTTATAAGCACAAGTTTAAGTACTATATATTTTGAAGTATATAATTTTAATGTAGCCTATATATGGAACTGTTTCAGCCTGTCAAGAAATTATTCTAAGTTTCGAAAGAGCAGCAAGGGCCATGTTGATGCGATCGATTTTGAGAGTTTTTGTGTATAAACTTTCAAGGAGGTCATAACTAAATAAATATTGGATGTGCCAAGGATTGATTTGAGTTCTTGTTCAAGAGTAAAATGGATGTGCTCGTATTTAAACTTTAGCTCAAATATGGTCAAGTGAAACTGTTCTGAAACTTGGATGAAGTCTGAAACTAAGTATCTGATGGACAGTTAAGGCCGATTTTGGACAGATATCAAAGGAGAATTTCTTCCAAATCAAAGCTGATGTTCACTTATCCTCTCTACATATTAACAAAAGGCAGCGCTGTAAAAGGAAGTAACTGAAACTCTACACGACACGAAATTTATTCTGCTATTTGTTTCAGATCCCTTGTAATGTCTATTCCAGGGAGAAGACTTGACGCCCCACCGATCACCAACACTAGCATCAAAGCGCGTTAGAGCGAAGCAATATTCGAACCAACACTATAGAAGCAATATAATAAAGCTAAGCAATATCAGATAATCAAACGGTAAGAAACCGGATAACTATAAAAGCAATCTAATAAAGCTAAGTGACACAACACTTAGAACAAATCTAATCAGCTATCAGATAAACTTTGTGATTAAGCTTTGACAGGAGTCGATTATAATGTATTCTAAGCTGGATACTTGGTGATAAAAGCTAAAAGAACAAGAAAAAACTTGCAGATCTCGCAAATTGTCGATAACTATCGAATAAATCTAAACGAAGCAACAACGATGCGCCAAAGGCTAAAGCTTAGAAATTACTCAGTAAACATGAAACTCACGAGCAGGCCTTGGAGATCAAGATCGCCTTGACTTGCCCAGAAGAACTCGTGAAAACGAAAAAGATGACGAAGTCACCGAATTGTATGAAAATTGCGAGTAGTAAAAGCGAGTAGTAAAGGTTTGTTTGTTTTGATGTGAGTACCATTTTCTCACGACCCTCAGGGTTTACATTTATACCTAGAATTACAACTCCTAGCCGATTATAGCATGTACAAACTTGACGCAAACGAAAGAAACTTTCTAAACCGACAACTCGTAACATACTAGGACTCAACTACTGAAAAGTACTGTAAACGGCCCATTAACGGCCCAGTTCAAGCTCATCAAGCAATCGACGTCGTGATCTTCCCTGTCTTCGAATCGGATATCACCCGATCTCCTTTTCCGATCCTGAATCCTCTCTTTGACGTCGGCTCTGACACGTACCGTGATCATGTTTACCAAACATCCCGCAGCAACGTGATCAACCATTCAAAGTGATTTCCTTGGGCTGGCGGCAACGTGATTTCCGTGATCATTGGATAGTGGGGCCAAGCGGGTATGAAAATGCTTCTGGTAGCAAAACAAATAGGCGCAGGTGGTTTCTTTAGGCCCTTTGGTTGAACTCCCCACACGTTGAAACTATGGGTTGACTCATCACCATGAAACAAGGAGAAGAGCCTTATATACGGGGGCGGCGACTAGGAGGAGTAAATTAGAAGTCTGGTAGCCGCCGTGTCCTGAGCAGCCGGCTATGTATATCTCTGTTTTGTTTAAAAAAAAACAACAATGCAACTATGGGTTGTTGCGGACAGCTCTAACTAGTTTAACTTTCACCGAGTTTATTGTACAACTATGTCTCCAATTAATGTTAACAACTATGTCTCCAATTAGGATTAGTACAAAAATATATTTCATAACCAATTTAGTGATACTTGTATTGTCTCATAAATGTTAGTATACTTTTATGAAAGTATTTTGCAAGACAAATCTATTCATATAGTTTTCACATTTTCAAACTCAACGATTTAAAAGTTATTCACAATTTATATTCCCAATGTTTGACTCAAATCTTGTCCAAAACGACTTCTTTTACCAAACCGGAGGAAGTATCAAGTATTGCCGGATATATTCAAGAGAGATCAATACAAATAACAAAATTGCAGTGATATAAAATAATGAATTTCATAGTTACACAATATATAAATATACCCATCTCAATTACATGGAATATAATTCACTATGACAATACACAACAGCTCACATGACAAAATATAACATATATTCATAATTCGGTCCTTCATATGCTCAAAAACACAACACAACTTATACAAGAACTAAAGTAACAAGTCCATAGCTCATACAATCACTATATGCAGTTATCCATGAAAAATGTCATGTTATAGTTTGACTTGTTATATATAACAAAACTGCATGCTTCTTAAGCAGCTAGCTTTGCAATTGCGTTGGTTATTGGTGAATATATAAAACACGATTGAAGATGGTGATTAACGTAACCTCCCAGAGATATTAAGGTTTGAATTGTTAACCTCAAGAATAATAAAACCATGACTAGTATGTATATTGTTATCAAGCTAGCAAGTACAGGTACGTCAGCTAGGATCTATCACGACTAAATTAATTGATGCAATTGTATATTTCAAGAAAAAGAGGCGGTCTACTCTACTTGATATCTAAGTTATATATGTATATGTTGTAAAACAACCGGACTTTCCAAGAAGGAAAGGAGGACTAGAAGTCCTAGTCCTTATCCGGTTGCTTGTGGGCTCTTACCATAATCTCTAGCCTTAGTTCGGACTATATAATCGGAGGAGCATCCCCTATTGTAATACATCGATTTGAGGAATAAAGAGAAGCTCCACCTATATATTGTGTCTTGTCTACTTTATACTTGTTCTTGTATGCTTGTCGTGAGAGGCGTGAGAGGGAGAAGATCCAACCGTTGACGACGTGTTTCACAACACGTTATCAGCACGACCGCTCTTCGTCGACTACGCCGGAGGAGTCGCCATCAAGCTCGACGCCGGCGATCTCACCGTCGCCCTCGCCGACGACTACTTCGACGACGTCGACTACATCAACGTCGCCAGTGAACGGATCTGCACCGACTCGCCATCAAGCAGGCATGTCTACGACCATGCCTAATGCCCTACGCGGTATGTATCTACTGATAACTGCCCTACGCGGCAAGTGGAGTAGATCAACTTGGCATCCAAAAAGGTATGAATATTTTTTTTAGTAGATTAGATCGGTGAACCAACCTTCGAGTTGGCCGTTTAAATCTGCTAAATCAATCTACTACCAGTACCGAATAGTAGATGGCTTGCTTAGTTGTTTTTGATTGATCTCGCACGATCGTCTATATTACTTGTAAGTTTAGGGCACCAAGTAAATAACGAGAAAGCTTTTTGTGTGCACAATGCTACTGGCATGATGACCAGCAGTCGGTGGTTCTGATCACGAAGATTACCATGCACACATATATTCCATAGATACACCGATCTGCAAATCGGATGTAGCGGATCGTCCCTGCTTACAGCAACATGGCCACATAAAGCCGATATGCATCTGAACCCTGTAGCACACGAAGTCGTACAATTGTCGTTACCGTATTGAATCCAAACTCCCGCTCGAAGTCGTCGTATGCTGTCCTAGCCGCGCTCGAAGTCGTGACTCGTGAGATCGTTGCAGATGAGTCTCCGCTCACAGTGGAGCTTTGTCGTCCTCGTCACCACCAGAAGTTGCGTGTCGTTGCTGGAAGCAACGAACACAGCTCGCACGCAGCCAATCGAGTTGAGTCTCAGCGGAGGCAGCTGCATGCATCCAGCAGCTGCAGCGCCACCACCGATATGACATGCCGTCGCCGCTGCTAGCAAGCAGCTAGCACGCTCCATGTCGCCGCCCCCAGCAATCAGGTCGCTGCCCGCAGCAGCCGCACCGTCCAACGCCACCATCACCAGCGCCCCTATATCTACCACCGTTGCATTGCATGCCGAGCGAAAGAGGAGTTTTCAGCCCGTGGTAGCGCCGTCGTCATCCTGGATTGAGAAAAGAAAAGGGGAGGCGACAGGGGAAGAAACATGGAGAGGGGACTAGGCCAAGCAGGCCGTATAAGCTGGCCCGGAAAGCCAGCTTGGCCAGCCAATTAATAAGGGCTCATAAAAAATTGAACGGTATTTTTAATTTTAAACCCCCTGGATTAGTCTGAATATGGTAACGGCCTAGTAAACTTGCAGTTTAAACCCTAATCTATGGAATTCGGGTCCTCAATTGTTTTCTGGTAGAAGACGGCTCGTGTAAATCAGTTTTTTTTTTTTTTGCAGCTGATGAGGATTATTTTCTTTTTTGCAGTCTGCAGTACATTCATATTTATGAATTTTATTTACTATTTTATGTTTTTCCTATAGCAACACATAAATGCAGTAAAATAGAGCCTTTAATCATAGAAACATGGTTTTAGGTATATGAGCTCTCAAAAATTTGAAACCCCCTTTGAGGCTGATATTTGAACCTTTTTTCAAGCATGGTTAAAGGGTAAATAATTCTGAAAATTATAAATTTGAACCATTAATCCTTGAAGTGGCTAGAACTTTACCTTTAATCATAGAAAATGGTTTTAGGTTTATGACCTCTCTCAAATCTTGAAGAACCTTAGACATGTTACACCCCTGAGAGTGTCATATTTTTTTTCCTAGCAGTGATAAATGTGGCATAATTTTTGCTAATTCTGGGAAAATAACAAATATATTGAATAGATTAACCAACCTTAATTAATTTTGCACTTGTTTCATGCATTTAAACACATGAAGTGTGCTTGTAGCAATTGCATGAATAATGTAGAAAGTGACATGAAGTCCACTATTTCTAGAAGAAATTTTTATCATTGGTTTAAAGTATAGTAATGTATAATTTCAAGAAGAAATGCTATATAACTTTGAAAGTTATTTTGTCCATGTGAAACAACGTATTTTTCTTCCAACATGGCATTATGATTTTACAATAGCAGTAAATTCGTAAGTTGTATGCCAACTATTTGAGTTTATAAATAACATGAAGTTATACAAAATTTATGTGTTTTCTTGAAGAATCACATTATTTGCCACGTAGGTATTTTTGCAATTCAAGAAGAATACGCATAAAGTCAATATAGAAAATATTTTCATGTGATGCATAAATTATAGAATTGGAAGGAAAATAAGATACATTCCTGAAGTGATGTTAGGATCAGGGGGAGATGCATTGGAACAAAGAAGTTTCATACTCACCCCTTAACCATACATAAATAGAATTTTCTACATAAGGTGCATTATTAATTATATTCATGAAGAATTTGGTTATGCTCACGAAGAGAGAACAATTACTTTTTGCTCCATACTAGAAGTTTAGCAAAATTTTAAGAATATTTCCCATAATAGAAGGGCAAATTGAATATATTAGTGTTTCTTACCTCTGTATAGGTTTTTCTCACCTTATCTTATGCCCACTTGCTTGTAGCAATTTTTACCTGAAGTAATAACTTTAACCTCATGAAATAAATAAAGAATTACTTGCTGAATATTGTAAATAATTGCTTTGAATTGCCTATTTGATAATTATTTGAAACGAATTTTCTACTAAAAGCCTCAAATAACCATGAAGGTTACGGTTATTGTGTATTTCTACCATGAAGGTAGAACGAAAACTGAATTTTTATGAAGCACATTAACTAGTAATGTACATGCTTTTTAATTGAACTCAGAAGATTCAATCTAGTCTAGAAACTGTATATTACTCAATTATGTACTAAAATACATAAGCCCTGTAACTTGAAGTTTATTCAACCCAAGCCATATTATTGTACATTGAATAGTACAACTATGTGGATTTCAATCATTCTCTATATATACTAGAAGTATAATTTAATTCTATGGTATATTTGAAATAACTCATAGATGATGCTTGAAGCATAACATCCGTGAAGTGCATCTATGATATGAAAAAGGGTAGAAAATAGGGTATTAGAGGCATGGATAAACTTGAAAAATCTAATAGGCATATCCCTAATCTTGTAGTATTGTTGGTTTAGAGCTGCATCCTGTTAGATTGATGGACAAACCAACGCAAGTAGGCCTGTAGCTGTGGTCATTATAATGACTAAGTCTGTAGCTCTGCGCATAACCTTCGTAATCCATATATACCACTTGTCACTAAGAATGACTAGTTAATAGCTTTTTCACACTAATGTGGGAACCTGCATGTTACTACATTATTTATTAGCCTTTGCATGGGTATTATACTAAAATCCGCTTTATGTTGGCTAGAAGTCACAATACTATTGTTTTCTTGTATTAGCTCGCATGCTATACATATACTCAAGCTTCTCCTATTGAGTAGTAGCTCTCACCGTCGAGATGATCAGCAAGTCATCACAATCAGCTTGCATGCTGATTCAGTTTGTGCATTTCATGCAGATGTATAATATGACTAGTAGTCATCATATTATCTCTAATCAAGTAGGTTGAGATCAGGGGGAGCAAACCAATTTGAAATCGGGACAATAGTGATTTTATTCAATCAATTAGAAATTGATTAACTCAATTAGAATGAGTTTACGAACAAATAAAAGATGGACCTGCTAGTCCATTGTGTGGAAAACTATTTCGTATTTATGGGTTCAAAATCTTAAGGCATATGGGGAATTCTTGAATGAATAAGCAATTAAAAGAAATTTCGTGTAGATTTAATGTTGCAAACAATAAACATGAAGTTTATTTTTCTAAATTACTTATAGTATATCATATGAGTATTTGAATCGAAATTTTTTAGGCTAAATAAAGAAGTTAGACAATAAAATAGTCTTGTAGATTTTTAGAACTGTAAATTTGTAGGTATGCAGAACATACCAAATTGCATAATATACAAATAAAGTCTAGCTCACTAATTTTGAAATTAGGTGCGTGAAAATTATTAATTTCACCATATTGGCATACATGGGTATTAACTTGAAGTTTAAAAATATGGATATGAAATTCCATTATGTAAAGCTCATGGGGATATTACTGAAAGTATGCTATTATTTATGAAGATGTAATACCGGCATTAGGGGGAGAGAAAGCCTATATGAATGCCTTGTATTGAATGGAATAATGATCTTCATAAAATATTCTTGAAAGCTTGAAGCACGAATAAAAACACGCACTAAATCATACTCGCATGAAGCTGAGTATAATGCCAGAATATTTAAATGTGAGGAAGCTCATGAAGGGCACCACCTGATGTGGAAACACACTTGAAGTGAAAGTATTTGAAGGATTTTATCCCAGTGAGAATGTGCACATAATGAATACTCACAAATGGGAAACTCGAGATTAGGAGAAACAACCTGAAGTTATTAACCAGAAGTTAAGTTTACTTGTAGTAAACATAATGCTATGTGTGGTATATCCCGGGTATTTAATAATATACTCACCATAGCAAATGACTTGATCATTAATTTAAAATCTACAGGGACGCCTGTTGGTTTTGGATTAAATGAACTTGTCATACAAATTTTACTGAAACCTCCATAGAACTCCGTAAAGAAGACCATCATGGTCAAATACCTCACAAATTAAGAATGGTCATCATGAAGATGAAAGCCTAACACTACAAAGTGCGCGCACTATTTTGTGTTGGGATAGCAGATATTATTTGACTATATCATAGTCTTATCCTGAAGATATGGGAGAAATAGAATGAATGTCGACAATATTACCTCTATCATTGCAATGTTTCTCTAAACGAGAACAGGGATCCACAAATAAAGTCCATGGCAGAGTCGCATGAAGCGCTCATATCGGGTCAATGAAAAATGCAATTAAGGTTAAATCATTAAGAATATACTTGAACCTGCAAGTTCAAGTTACATAAGTCATTATGGAATAATGATATGGTGAAATGAAATGGTTTATAGGTCTTTCAAAAGACTAACAAACTCCCATTATGTATGAATGAATATTCTGCTGCTTATCTGGCAAATGGAAAGAATAAATTAAATATTATGCAGTTAATTGATGGATTCGAAAAATCCATAGGTGATCCTTGAAGGAATCATCATTCCTCGAAGGAATTAAAATTAAATCTCATACTAAGTATTAAATGTCTAAGGTAGATAATATTTCTGAATGAATATTAAAATCTCTAGAAGAGTTAAATCCTGGAAGGAAATAAAGTCATAGAATGACTTATTGTGAATAACACTTTTAAAATGGTTCATTGAAGAACTCAAGTTAAAAGGATCATGTAAATCACTTCTCTCTTGCATGAGAGGATTTCTCACATAAGAGAAATACTATTCTTGAAGAATTACAAAATCCTTGAAGGATATAGTCAATGAATGACTTATCAGTCATTTCCTGAATGAACACCAATAATCTTGAAGATATGAATTAACTTTATATAGACCCAAATAAATTAAGAATGAAGTGAGCATCATATGGTCCTGAATGTACCATTTAAGCACTTGTGCATAGCTATCTAGTATTGATAGTAAGTATTCTCACATACCACAGAAGGTATATTGGTGATTGGCGATTTGAATTATCCCCTCAAATGCCAAAGTGAAGACTGATTTATCTATAGTGGAATAAGCTATCTTTGAAGATCTAGTGAATAGATCATTGGTTATAAACTAGAATCCACTTAGATAGAGTTGCTATTATTTCAAATTTGAATTTTGAAGTTTGGAATCAAATATCTAGAAGATATGTGAATTGAAACTTATTAGCCCCATATTCCTCTGAAAGGATAAAATTTATTTTGTGTTGCACAATTAATAAGTGGTTATTAATGCTTGAAGCATTGCTCTTTATCATAGTTAAGTCTTTGAAGGACTAATTATTGTACTCATACACATTTATGTAGAATGTAACTAAGACATTATTGAACACTGAAGTTTAAAGGATGTCGACATGAGGGGGAGCATATTTTTTTTTATCATGTTGTTACTCAGAAGGAATCAACTTGATGATTAATTTTTGAATTTACCATAAAGGTATACCACTTGATTATTTAAGATCATTAATGCAAGAATCATGAAGTTCATGCATTAATCTTGAAGATTTATCACTATTCACGAAGAATAGTAAATATAGAATTGTGTATAACCAGAAGGTTTAATGTTGTACTCTTTTTTTTTTCCTTTGTGAGTTTTTACTTGAAGGTTTCTCACATAAGGTTTTTGATGAGGCAACATGTGCAATACAATTGCGGTTGATATGTACTCTTTTCTCTAAGAACCTTTTTCCCACTGGGTTTTCGGATGGAGTTTTGATGAGGCATATGCATTCGCGGTAGTCGCCCAAGGGGGAGTGTTGTAAAACAACCGGACTTTCCAAGAAGGAAAGGAGGACTAGAAGTCCTAGTCCTTATCCGGTTGCTTGTGGGCTCTTACCATAATCTCTAGCCTTAGTTCGGACTATATAATCGGAGGAGCACCCCCTATTGTAATACATCGATTTAAGGAATAAAGAGAAGCTCCACCTATATATTGTGTCTTGTCTACTTTATACTTGTTCTTGTATGCTTGTCGTGAGAGGCGTGAGAGGGAGAAGATCCAACCGTTGACGACGTGTTTCACAACAGTATATACACATACATTGTGCAGCTGTTTGGGGTCCGGACGGGGCTCCCTTTGCCGTCCATATGGGAAACGGCGATGCACCTGGTGGTGTACTCCTTGGTGGAAGACTACCTGTCCTACTGGCTCGGTGCCGGCCCTAGGATCTTGAGGGCCCTCTGGCGAACTCGTCGCGACGGCCCCTCTAGAGTCTAGACGGGTGGTTGTGCACGGTTGGGCCTCAAGATTCACCTGCTGTTGTCACTGCAATCACGTCGTGATTCGTGAGTTCGCGATGCCGGCGACAACCAACACAATGTGAATGCCGAATGCGATCTGTCAGGTGCTAGCCGCGAGCGCTCTGCAGCTCCGCAGTATGCACAGGACACGTTTGACGACCGACGATTCGCTTTCGCTGCCAGGTACTGGCCCCGAGAGTTCCTCATTTTATTACTTGGCCTCTTGAGCTGCGATCAAATAGACCGGCTAGTCTGTAACTGTACATATACATAATACACATATGGGCTTGGGCCCCCTCCTGGCTTGAGCCTTCGGCCGTCGCACATGGTGGCCTACCCCTAGGGCCGGCCCTGCTGGCTCCACCGCTTCCTGCACACCAAGTGGGGCTACGAGAACATCCACCACGTCCACCACGAGAAGACGGCGCCATCCGGGTTCGCCGCGGCATATGCCACCGGCACCGAGCTCACCTTGTACCTCATCACGCTCTTCCTTGGGCCAGCGATCGTGCCAAGCCACGTCACCACGCACTGGCTCTGGTTCGCCATCCGCATAATGGAAGCCTTCGACGCACACTCTGGGTAAATGATTTGATATTCTCCTTCTAGTTTATTTCTATTTGTTTAGTTCGGAGCAGGGCCGGGGCGAAGCTATATATATAGGTTAGGGCGGCGGCAGAACGGCAGTCCGCCGCCGGAGCTGGGAGCGACGGTGGAGGCAGGGGCAAACAACTGGGCAGGATTACTGTCGGCGGCGATGGAGGGTAGCGGCGGAGGCGGCAGTCCGTCGCTAGAGTCGAGGGAGGCGGTGGAGGCGGGGGCGAACAACGGGGCAGGATTAGTGTCGGCAGCGGTCTGCCGCCTACGCCGGGGGAGGCGGGGGCAAACAGCACTGGCGGGGCACCAGCGGAGGCGGGGGTGAGCAGGATGAGAGAGACGGAGAAGTCGAGTGGTGATCTGAAGAGAAGGTGGCCGTCCACTCGATTGCCAAAAAAATGAAAGCATGTTGGGTTGGGAACGATATTACCAAAAGGGGTAAGGCCATTCGACTGGCCGGCCGTAAGTTAGCCATATCCATTTATTATACCTTCGCCACTAGATCGAAGCCCGTGTATGTGTGTATGCATGTGTTCAATTCATAGATAGTTTTTGATGAATTGTGGATTACTAACCCCCTTTTTGTAATTGTAGTTACCACTTCCCGTTTAGAGCAAGTATTATGGTGGGCGTTTTGGCTGCCATGTCACCTCATTAGCTGATGTGGAGGAGAGAAGAAGAGGAATATTCCCATACCGGACGACTCGGGACGCGCCCGCATCAAGCCGGCGCATGGGCTCTTCCAAACTGCTATTGGCTCGCATGGGGGCAGATCATTAAATGGTGGTGGACCCCGTCTGCACAGCTCAGCAGCAGCAAGCGGGAGACGCCCGCAAACAGCCAGCAGCGGGCGCATCCTATAAGCCTTGCTCTTAGCCTCGCGAGGTTCATCCTGTTTTTCGATGGCGCGGAGTTCCACGACTATCATCATTATGCTGGAGGGAAAACCAGGAGCAATTTTAGTTCTGCGTTTACATATTGTGATTATATATATGGGACAAGCAAAGTAAGTCTGTTGTTCCTTGTGCACTATGCACCGAGAATATATATATGTGCCGCTCTCCCTCTCCTCCGACTAGATAGCCCATTCGTCATTTCCTCTTCTTTTCTTTTCAGGGCTACATGTACCACAATAAGCAGAGAGGCCTGGCCAAGGTAGCTTCAAACTTTAGCCACCTTCTTAGATTTCATCTGAATTAATCTAACTCTATTTGGTTCTTCGATAAATTCAAATCATTCCATTTCCAACTAATTTGACTTTCTGCATAAAAAATACGTTGACCATTTAAAAAAATGAAAAATGTCGCCATGCGGGCACGCTTCTTCACATGTGTCACCGGCTACATATGCCTCTTACTTTTGTACTTTATGTGCAGCTGACAATGAAGGAGGCCGAACACAACATGAAGGGAAGCAGCGGGAAAGAGGACTAGATTAGTTAACATTTCATACTTAAATAAGTTGAAAAATGAAATATATCCATGCATCATGTACACGTGTGTAATCTATATGTCCACTACCTAAGAGTATTAAGAGTATCATAATATATGTTTTCTTGTGAACATATATATTTGTTTTTGCTACTTATACTACACTTGAGGGCATCAATATCGGTCAGAAACCCCTATTATTTATAGTACTAAATGGTTGCCGAGCAGACTAAAAGGTCCATCTTTTAAGTACCGGTTGTCTGCCGGTACTAAAAGACATTATTTAGTACTGGTCGATAACTCTGTCCGGTACTAAACTGCCCATGGGCCTATAGCGAGCTACCCTGTGCCCGCGCTCCAGCTTACTTTCAATGTTCTGCGCCAGCTTCTAGAGAAGCTCGTGCTCCTGCGCTTCTTCTCAAACTAATTCACTTTGATTGAACATCCAAATCAAGATTGAAAAATACACAAGAACAAACAACATAAAACACACTACACATAGACACAATATGTTTTTAGATTCATATCTCAACAACCAATAGTCAATCGCAAGATAAATGAAAAACAATGAACTCATGTGCTTGGTCCTACTACACCTAGACTTGGACTCCATGCCGCCCTTTAACAGCCCAGTTCAAGCTCATCAAGCAATCGACGTCGCGATCTTCCCTGTCTTCGAATCGGATATCACCCGATCTCCTTTTCCGATCCTGAATCCTCTCTTTGACGTCGGCTCTGACACGTACCGTGATCATGTTTACCAAACATCCCGCAGCAACGTGATCAACCATTCAACGTGATTTCCTTGGGCTGGCGGCAACGTGATTTCCGTGATCATTGGATAGTGGGGCCAAGCGGGTATGAAAATGCTTCTGGTAGCAAAACAAATAGGCGCCGGTGGTTTCTTTAGGCCCTTTGGTTGAACTCCCCACACGTTGAAACTATGGGTTGACTCATCACCATGAAACAAGGAGAAGAGCCTTATATATGGGGGCGGCGACTAGGAGGAGTAAATTAGAAGTCTGGTAGCCGCCGTGTCCTGAGCAGCCGGCTATGTATATCTCTGTTTTGTTTAAAAAAAAACAAGAATGCAACTATGGGTTGTTGCGGACAGCTCTAACTAGTTTAACTTTGACCGAGTTTATTGTACAACTATGTCTCCAATTAATGTTAACAACTATGTCTCCAATTAGGTTTAGTACAAAATATACTACCTCCGTTCTTATTTACATGTCGCTTCGGACAGGTGAGCTAGTGCTAATTAGCTTGTGTTTCCATCAATCGGCGTCAAGTAAATAAAAACGGAGGTAGTATTTCATAACCAATTTAGTGATACTTGTATTGTCTCATAAATGTTAGTATATTTTTATATAGTTTTGGTCAAACTTCAAATGAGGGCCTGTTGAGTTCCAGAAGAGAGTGAAAATGTGAAAAACTTTTTGCATTTGGTTGCGTGCATAGAGAGAAGAAATAAACGGATACGGTTCTCTAGATGAAAACCTTCTGCGTTTTATGTGGAACTAAACAGGGCCTCATTTAACTTCTATAAAAACACAAGAATTGCATGCTTTCTTGCACGAAAGAAGTACTTGTTATAAAAAAAACCAACAGATCCCATTTGCGTGTTCAAAGTCGTCGCTTGATTGAATTATCCATGCATTAGTTTAAAAATCGCAGCTTTCATTAGACACCAGATCGATAAGGACCTTAATCACAGTTTTTATAGTCATTACATTGACTATCTTTTATTGAGCCGGACTTCGCGAGCCGCATCGATCACACGACGACACTGATAGCTTTCACGTGTGGTTCTCCTTGAGTTTTGTATTGCAACAATTTCACGTATCATGGATTCGCACGGCAGCCATGGTACGTGAGCACTTTTTTAGTAAGAGAGCAGAATGTATGATGAGCAAGTAAGTACTACCTCCGTTTCAAATTGTAGGTCGTCTTGCTTTATTAGGTTCATAATCTTTGTTATGCATCTAGATAAACGCTACGTCTAGGTTCATAGCAAAATCTATGAATCTAATGAAAATTAAAACTACTTATAATTTGGAACGGAGGAAGTTTCCATTAGTGGTACGTTGCGCACTGTTAGTTGCCGCACATGTACATGTCTTCACAGAGCAAGCAAGCTAAGGCATGCAAGCCATCCGTTATTATTATAAATACACAGGCAACACAGATCGAAGCCTACCATGCGGTGCAGCCATGTATATAGATGCTACTTGTTGAAGTTGAACACAAGTACATCTCGGCCGCGCGCGCTCTCTCTCTCTTTGCAGTAGGTAGATAGAGAGAGACCGAGCACGATGATGCCCTATGGCACGTCGGCGGAGGCGGAGGCGGCGCTGGGGCGCTCCATGACCTGGGCGGAGGCCCTGTGGTTCCGGTACTCTGCGGGGATGCCGGACCTGTGGCTCACGTGGCACATCGCCCTCGCCTACCTCGTCATGTACGCGGTGGCGCCGCTGCCCGTCATGATTCTCCAGCAGCTCGCGCCGGGGTACGCGCTGCGGCACAAGCTGCAGCCCGGGGTGCCGCAGCCCTCGCCGGTTTCCGCCTACTTAACCTACATATGGGACAGCAAGGGTGTCACCCTGTCCGCCTTGGGTCCTTTCCCGCTCATCTACTCCGCCGCATTCAAGGTCTCTCTAGCTACACACACATCTGTCTATCCATTTATTTTTTAATTTGTTACATTCTTGTTCGGAAGGGCTTCTAGGTGTGGTTCTCATTCCCATGAAGAAGCTTGGAGGAGCTGGGGCGCGAAAACGTGGTTTTTACCGACTCCTCCTCACGAATAGGACACCAATATATGATAACAAAACTTCCACTAGGTACCTGTGCCAACAGGTACCTGGCAAGTACGATCAAGTATTGCCGGATATATTCAAGAGAGATCAATACAAATAACAAAATTGCAGTGATATAAAATAATGAATTTCATAGTTACACAACATATAAATATACCCATCTCAATTACATGGAATATAATTCACTATGACAATACACAACAGCTCACATGACAAGATATAACATAATTCGGTCCTTCATACGCTCAAAAACACAACACAACTTAGACAAGAACTAAAGTAACAAGTCCATAGCTCATACAATCACTATATGCAGTTATCCATGAAAAATGTCATGTTATAGTTTGACTTGTTATATATAACAAAACTGCATGCTTCTTAAGCAGCTAGCTTTGCAATTGCGTTGGTTATTGGTGAATATATAAAACACGATTGAAGACACGGTGCTTTACGTAACCTCCCAGAGATATTAAGGTTTGAATTGTTAACCTCAAGAATAATAAAACCATGACTAGTATGTATATTGTAATCAAGCTAGCAAGTACTGGTACGTCAGCTAGGATCTATCACGACTAAATTAATTGATGCAATTGTATATTTCAAGAAAAAGAGGCGGTCTACTCTACTTGATATCTAAGTTATATATGTATATACACATACATTGTGCAGCTGTTTGGGGTCCGGACGGGGCTCCCTTTGCCGTCCATATGGGAAACGGCGATGCACCTGGCGGTGTACTCCTTGGTGGAAGACTACCTGTCCTACTGGCTCCACCGCTTCCTGCACACCAAGTGGGGCTACGAGAACATCCACCACGTCCACCACGAGAAGACGGCGCCGTCCGGGTTCGCCGTGGCATATGCCACCGGCACCGAGCTCACCATGTACCTCATCACGCTCTTCCTTGGGCCAGCGATCGTGCCAAGCCACGTCACCACGCACTGGCTCTGGTTCGCCATCCGCATAATTGTCACACCCTGAAATTCTCCAATTTCAGGATGTGAATTTAGAGAATAAATAAACAACGATTTTCTCTCAATTTTTAAAATTTTTCCAACATTTATTTATTTTACAGAGAATTTAGCTAGAAAGAAAATTAATTGTGTGTGTTTCTTAAAATAAATTAAATGTTCTGTGTGTGTTGCATTCATGCCTAGTTGCATTCTGATGTTTCATGAGTGCTAAGATTTCAAAAACGCGTTCTTTAAACATCTAGGTTTTTCCGAGAATTTTCCAGACTTTTCTGTGATTTATTCTCATCTTTTGAGAGCTAAATCTATTTAATAGAAGGCTCTAAAATCCTTTTCACGAACTCCTGATATTTTATTTGGACTCCTCGTGTCCCAATCTATCTCTAGGATTTTTCCTAGAATTTTTGGGATTTTCTGAGTATTTTTCGTGCTTTAAAAACATTTTCTAGATTTTTCTGGAATTGTTTTCGCGTTGAAAAGTATTTCCGGAAATTATTAACCTAATCCCTTTCCTTAACGGATCGGGTCGGATCCAACTGAACCCGACCCGACCCGCATCATCTCAACCTGCCCCGGTTTCCTCTCTCCGCGGGTGGGCCCCGCCTCCTCCTCGGGCCGAGCCTGCGAGGCCCGGTCTATGGCCCGCGATGGCCCATCGCGGCCCGGCGAAGCCCGGCGCGCCGCCGCCGCACAGCGCCGCCGCCAGGCCGTTCTTGGCGTGCGCGCCACGGCCAAGCCGCGGGTCCCGCGCCCTATAAAAGCCGACACCCCCGCGCCAGTGCCCTCTTGCTGTCGCCGCCGCCGCCTTCACCTGTGCGTTGCACCGCCACCTCGCCGCGCAGCGCTGCCGCCGAGCTCGGTCGCCGTTTGGCCTTCTCCGTCGCAGCCGGACCAAGGCGACTCCGCCGGGAGCTTCGTCGAGTCGAGCCGCCCGTCCTCCGTACGTCCTCGCCGTTTTTTCCGTCGCCGGAGCGCCGCCGCGGCGGGAGAACCCGAGCCGGTCATCACCGTCCCGCCGCCGGCCAAATCCCGGCCGCCCCGTTGATCTCCAACGCCGGCGAGCACGCATACGAGACCCCCTCGGCCACCTCTCCGTTTTCCCCTCACCGCCGGGGCTCCAGCGCCGCCGGACCGCCGGCAATTTCGGCCGGCAGAGCCGCCGGTCGGCCACGACCTGAGGAAGGAGAAGACCCCGGAGTTTTTTCAGTTGGGCCCTCGAAGAAATCTGTAATTTCGTCCAATTCTTTTGTGTCTTGGTAATCTTACACAAAACCCCCTGAATCTATTGTATCCTTTCAAACTAAACCCGAGCCCTGATCTTTTGCAGATCTAACCCTGTCTTTTCATCTATTCGCGGGCACTATTCGCTGAGTCTTGGAATTCTTCTCAGCTAGTCCCTGGAATCTACGGTTAATCGCGATCAAGTCCCTGCAGCCTCGTTTTAGGTATAACTTCCACGTTTTAAATCCGTTTCGATCCGTTTTCGTTTCGTTAGACTTGTAATCACTTAAATTACGTGATAGTGATGTTATTCATGATAGTTATGTTTTTCTAAATTAATTTTAAATATTAATTTGATTAATTGTTTATAGACATGTTTTGCAGTTAAAATCTATATAGCTTTATATCACGTGCTTTCTTAATAAAGTTTAATTGGATTAATATTTATTGAATTATCTTCTGAATAAAATTTAATTAGACTTTATCTCGGCTTGTTTAAATAAAATTAACTTGATTAATGCTCACTTACAACTAGTCTTTTTAATTAAAATCAAGTTAGGCATACAGCGGCTTTTATAAGAAAGTTAATATAATTAAATGCTATTATAATTTATTTATGATAATAACCTGGTTAGTTGAACACGTATAATAAAATTATTCGATTAGATGTTTCATATACATTTCTTTTCTAAAGTTAATTATTTAATTGGTATAATCTGCACATAAACAATTGCAAATAAAATATGGCTAAGTTACTACGGCTTTTCAATTACAAATATAATTGGAGTTAATTCTAATATAATTATGTTTTGATAATTAAAATAAATGAAGCACCTAGCTCTGGTTTGGTTAATTAAAATCTTTCGATAGTTTGTTTATAATCGCAGTTCCAGCGTTTCCTGCGTCTTTGCGTTTGTAGCAACGAGCCCCATCGTTTAGTGCGCTCTTTTAAAGCTTTTATTTTGATTGGTGTATTGTTCTTAGTTGTCTTTGTTTGCTTGCTCTAGAATGTTTGCTTTGCTTGGATGATTGCTACGAGTAGAAGGAACACGGTTCGAGAGCTTGATGAGTTGAAGAATATTCTGAGCAGCTATTCTCTGGATTTAAGGCAAGTGTGTCCTTGTGCTTTTGTCCCAATAACTATATTTAATCACCTTTGCATATGCTTGCATTTAATTTGATGGGTCCTATTAAGGAGTGCATAGTCTTTCATGATTATTCCTTGTCAACCTGGGTTTATCTTTATGTTGGGTAGCACTGCTAGTTGCTATATTTGGGTTATGGTGGTTCTAATGAATAACAATGACAAACATGGTTACTCTGTGCTATACCCCTGGTTAAATACAAGAATACTTTGCATTAATTGGAACATGGAGAACCACCCGGGAAAACAGTACAACCATAAGACTAATGGGCTCTGGTCTTGGCTAAGTAAATAGAGACTCTTGCTTGGAATAGCTTTACCTGATAAGGGCAAGGGGGGACTGAGTCGCGGTCTAGCCCGGTCCTCTTGGGAAGTAGCCTTTGCTAAGGTACATGCCTATTAGGGAGGGTTAGGAGCGCCAGACACCGGAACCATGCGAGCTAAACCTTGTTAGAGAATCTTTGTAAAGGCCTCGTAGCGTCCCTATGCAGTCACACCTCGGTAGTGTGATATGCGCCTGTGTGGTGCTGCATGGTTGGGTTTAAAGTTCTTTTGGACTTTTACGCGACTTATGGTGAAAGTGTACAACCTCTGCAGAGTGTAAAACTGTTATAACAGCCGTGCTCACGGTCAAGAGCGGCCTGGACACTCACATGATAATTGAACTTGAAGATGGACTTAAATCGTGGTTCTCGTTGTGCCATGTGCTTATGGCGCTCTGTTTTATTAATGTGGTTTGGTATATATATTTATATCTTAGTAATCAGGTGCTAATAAAAGTTTGACCAACTAAAATTGCTTATCGCTTTAAACCTCAGCCTCTCCTTGAATCAGCCTTGCATTCATACTTTCCCCACACTTGCTGAGTACGACATGTGCTCACCCTTGCTATAAACAATGTTGCTCAGAAGAAGGAAACTGTTATGGAGTTCACTAAAGACGTTGCTGAGTGCTAGGCGTACGCAACCCCCGGTCGTCTGCTTGTGGAGTTGGAGCCTCCGTTTCTAGGATTGAGCTGTGTAATACTCTGATAGTTCCCTTTGTTTATTTTATTTTACGTGATACTGTCTCTATTATTCACTTTTTGTTCGCCGTATGTGTGAAACTTGATCCTGGCACACATACGGTGCACATCTGGTTTTGTTTTGCAGAACCGGGTGTGACAAAGTGGTATCAGAGCTGTATCGACCGTAGGACGTAAGCCTAGATAGAAATGGTCGTTTTCCAAGGTCTATTTCACTATGAAACTTGTCTGTATCCAATCCTTGACCTTCTTCTTGTCTACTTATCTCATCCTTGATAGTTTAATTCACAAACTCAACCCTTGTTATTTATTATCCTTCCTTGTCTTGCTCTTACTAAATTTTAATCCATGTCTATCTACTTTCATCTTTTTTTTTGATCGTTCACTCCCTCGTTAATGAATTTACCACTCTCGAATCTGTTCGCGTCACCGTTTGACCTTACTGTACTTTTTGAATTAATTCTGGAGCTACAGGTCTTGGTTTGAGGTGAAACCAATTTTGTTGGATTCAGATTTTGATGGACTATGTTCTGGTAATTTTTCACGATTTTTGGACTTTCGGACAGAGAGCTATATGCCTGTCTTTCCAAATATCTGAATCTGCCATTATTGTCATCCTGAAATCCAATTCATATAATCATTCTCTTTTATTCCTTGATAATAATCGAGAGTATTAATTTACTCTCATTCACCTATGTTTGATCCTCTTTGAAATCTCCTCTGGACTTTTGGATTTCAAAGTATGCTTTCTAGTCTTATTCAAAATATTTAGATCATTCGTGTCACCTGCCATAATCTCTGCCCAAATCATCCGAAGAATGGAGATACTATCAACCGGGAGAAGTTAAGCCTGAACAATTGATGCTCGACAAGCTAAAGGACGCCTGCATCAAGAGTATTAAAGCTGAAGAGAAACCCTATGTTTAGGACAACCTTTCTCTCTTACTAACAACGTTTAGCTCGTTCTTGTTATGTTGATTGTTGCAGTTTTGTGTTTTGCATGATGATGCTTGTCTTTATGAATTTGTTTGATTTGTTTCTTTGTAATGATTGTTGGTGTATTGTGGGTTATATACCGCAATGACATCAGTTGCCTAGCTGGGTTCTTATTTTATACCTTCCACCTCCTTGTTTAATCCTTTCTTTGTGTTGTTTCAATGGAGGAAGTTAAGTAGAAAGCTGAAGGCAACATCAATGTCGACAAATAGGGATCATCATCGTCACCACCGACCAGATGGAAGCAGGTTGAAGAAAACAAGAAAAGATGAAGACTCAAGATTTCGCCTCGCTCGACAATAATCTTGTTTATCCACCTCCTCCTTGTTTCTTCTTTCTTGAATCTCGGGACGAGATTCCTTTAAGGGGGGTAGTTTTGTCACACCCTGAAATTCTCCAATTTCAGGATGTGAATTTAGAGAATAAATAAACAACGATTTTCTCTCAATTTTTAAAATTTTTCCAACATTTATTTATTTTACAGAGAATTTAGCTAGAAAGAAAATTAATTGTGTGTTTCTTAAAATAAATTAAATGTTCTGTGTGTGTTGCATTCATGCCTAGTTGCATTCTGATGTTTCATGAGTGCTAAGATTTCAAAAACGCGTTCTTTAAACATCTAGGTTTTTCCGAGAATTTTCCAGACTTTTCTGTGATTTATTCTCATCTTTTGAGAGCTAAATCTATTTAATAGAAGGCTCTAAAATCCTTTTCACGAACTCCTGATATTTTATTTGGACTCCTCGTGTCCCAATCTATCTCTAGGATTTTTCCTAGAATTTTTGGGATTTTCTGAGTATTTTTCGTGCTTTAAAAACATTTTCTAGATTTTTCTGGAATTGTTTTCGCGTTGAAAAGTATTTCCGGAAATTATTAACCTAATCCCTTTCCTTAACGGATCGGGTCGGATCCAACTGAACCCGACCCGACCCGCATCATCTCAACCTGCCCCGGTTTCCTCTCTCCGCGGGTGGGCCCCGCCTCCTCCTCGGGCCGAGCCTGCGAGGCCCGGTCTATGGCCCGCGATGGCCCATCGCGGCCCGGCGAAGCCCGGCGCGCCGCCGCCGCACAGCGCCGCCGCCAGGCCGTTCTTGGCGTGCGCGCCACGGCCAAGCCGCGGGTCCCGCGCCCTATAAAAGCCGACACCCCCGCGCCAGTGCCCTCTTGCTGTCGCCGCCGCCGCCTTCACCTGTGCGTTGCACCGCCACCTCGCCGCGCAGCGCTGCCGCCGAGCTCGGTCGCCGTTTGGCCTTCTCCGTCGCAGCCGGACCAAGGCGACTCCGCCGGGAGCTTCGCCGAGTCGAGCCGCCCGTCCTCCGTACGTCCTCGCCGTTTTTCCGTCGCCGGAGCGCCGCCGCGGCGGGAGAACCCGAGCCGGTCATCACCGTCCCGCCGCCGGCCAAATCCCGGCCGCCCCGTTGATCTCCAACGCCGGCGAGCACGCATACGAGACCCCCTCGGCCACCTCTCCGTTTTCCCCTCACCGCCGGGGCTCCAGCGCCGCCGGACCGCCGGCAATTTCGGCCGGCAGAGCCGCCGGTCGGCCACGACCTGAGGAAGGAGAAGACCCCGGAGTTTTTTCAGTTGGGCCCTCGAAGAAATCTGTAATTTCGTCCAATTCTTTTGTGTCTTGGTAATCTTACACAAAACCCCCTGAATCTATTGTATCCTTTCAAACTAAACCCGAGCCCTGATCTTTTGCAGATCTAACCCTGTCTTTTCATCTATTCGCGGGCACTATTCGCTGAGTCTTGGAATTCTTCTCAGCTAGTCCCTGGAATCTACGGTTAATCGCGATCAAGTCCCTGCAGCCTCGTTTTAGGTATAACTTCCACGTTTTAAATCCGTTTCGATCCGTTTTCGTTTCGTTAGACTTGTAATCACTTAAATTACGTGATAGTGATGTTATTCATGATAGTTATGTTTTTCTAAATTAATTTTAAATATTAATTTGATTAATTGTTTATAGACATGTTTTGCAGTTAAAATCTATATAGCTTTATATCACGTGCTTTCTTAATAAAGTTTAATTGGATTAATATTTATTGAATTATCTTCTGAATAAAATTTAATTAGACTTTATCTCGGCTTGTTTAAATAAAATTAACTTGATTAATGCTCACTTACAACTAGTCTTTTTAATTAAAATCAAGTTAGGCATACAGCGGCTTTTATAAGAAAGTTAATATAATTAAATGCTATTATAATTTATTTATGATAATAACCTGGTTAGTTGAACACGTATAATAAAATTATTCGATTAGATGTTTCATATACATTTCTTTTCTAAAGTTAATTATTTAATTGGTATAATCTGCACATAAACAATTGCAAATAAAATATGGCTAAGTTACTACGGCTTTTCAATTACAAATATAATTGGAGTTAATTCTAATATAATTATGTTTTGATAATTAAAATAAATGAAGCACCTAGCTCTGGTTTGGTTAATTAAAATCTTTCGATAGTTTGTTTATAATCGCAGTTCCAGCGTTTCCTGCGTCTTTGCGTTTGTAGCAACGAGCCCCATCGTTTAGTGCGCTCTTTTAAAGCTTTTATTTTGATTGGTGTATTGTTCTTAGTTGTCTTTGTTTGCTTGCTCTAGAATGTTTGCTTTGCTTGGATGATTGCTACGAGTAGAAGGAACACGGTTCGAGAGCTTGATGAGTTGAAGAATATTCTGAGCAGCTATTCTCTGGATTTAAGGCAAGTGTGTCCTTGTGCTTTTGTCCCAATAACTATATTTAATCACCTTTGCATATGCTTGCATTTAATTTGATGGGTCCTATTAAGGAGTGCATAGTCTTTCATGATTATTCCTTGTCAACCTGGGTTTATCTTTATGTTGGGTAGCACTGCTAGTTGCTATATTTGGGTTATGGTGGTTCTAATGAATAACAATGACAAACATGGTTACTCTGTGCTATACCCCTGGTTAAATACAAGAATACTTTGCATTAATTGGAACATGGAGAACCACCCGGGAAAACAGTACAACCATAAGACTAATGGGCTCTGGTCTTGGCTAAGTAAATAGAGACTCTTGCTTGGAATAGCTTTACCTGATAAGGGCAAGGGGGGACTGAGTCGCGGTCTAGCCCGGTCCTCTTGGGAAGTAGCCTTTGCTAAGGTACATGCCTATTAGGGAGGGTTAGGAGCGCCAGACACCGGAACCATGCGAGCTAAACCTTGTTAGAGAATCTTTGTAAAGGCCTCGTAGCGTCCCTATGCAGTCACACCTCGGTAGTGTGATATGCGCCTGTGTGGTGCTGCATGGTTGGGTTTAAAGTTCTTTTGGACTTTTACGCGACTTATGGTGAAAGTGTACAACCTCTGCAGAGTGTAAAACTGTTATAACAGCCGTGCTCACGGTCAAGAGCGGCCTGGACACTCACATGATAATTGAACTTGAAGATGGACTTAAATCGTGGTTCTCGTTGTGCCATGTGCTTATGGCGCTCTGTTTTTATTAATGTGGTTTGGTATATATATTTATATCTTAGTAATCAGGTGCTAATAAAAGTTTGACCAACTAAAATTGCTTATCGCTTTAAACCTCAGCCTCTCCTTGAATCAGCCTTGCATTCATACTTTCCCCACACTTGCTGAGTACGACATGTGCTCACCCTTGCTATAAACAATGTTGCTCAGAAGAAGGAAACTGTTATGGAGTTCACTAAAGACGTTGCTGAGTGCTAGGCGTACGCAACCCCCGGTCGTCTGCTTGTGGAGTTGGAGCCTCCGTTTCCAGGATTGAGCTGTGTAATACTCTGATAGTTCCCTTTGTTTATTTTATTTTACGTGATACTGTCTCTATTATTCACTTTTTGTTCGCCGTATGTGTGAAACTTGATCCTGGCACACATACGGTGCACATCTGGTTTTGTTTTGCAGAACCGGGTGTGACAATAATGGAAGCCTTTGACGCACACTGCGGGTAATAAATAACTGGCTATTTTCCTTCTACTAGTTTATTTCTGTTTTGTTTAGTTGAAGTAGGGGCGAAGCTACATATGTACCTATGCGTGCATATGCCCCCTCAAAATATAGTTTTTTGATAAATTGAGTCAAAAATTTTACTATATATGCATCCTCTTTAGTCGAGAAGTCCATGCACCCATAAGGAAGTTGCACCCCATCGCCCCTGAATTTACGATACCTTCGCCACTAGTTTGAAGTCCGTGCATAGAGTAAGTTTCTAAGATAAATTGTTAATTACTGACTTTCTTGTTGTAAATGTAGTTACGACTTCCCGTTTACCCTCGCGAGGTTCATCCCGTTTTTCGGTGGCGCGGAGTTCCACGACTATCATCACTATGCTGGAGAGAAAACCAAGAGCAATTTTAGTTCTGTGTTCACACACTGTGATTATATATATGGGACAAACAAAGTAAGTCTGTTGTTTCTTGTGCAAACATGCACAGAATAGATATATGTGCCTCTCTCTCCGTCTCCGACTAGAGCTAGCTTATTCACCAGTTCCTCTTCTTTTCTTTCCAGGGCTACATGTACCACAAGAGAAGCCTGGCCAAGGTAGCTTCAAACTTTAGCCACCTTCTTAGATTTCATCTGAATATTAGTATAAGTCTAACTCTATTTGGTTCTTCGATAAATTTAAACCCCTCCATTTCCAGCTAATTTGAATTTATTCACAAATATACTTACCACTTTGTTAAAAATTGAAAAATGTCATCATGCGGGTACGCTGCTTCACATGCAATGTGTCACCGGCTACATACCTTACTTTTGTGCTTTACGCGCAGCTGACAACGAAGGAGGCCGAACACAACATGAAGGGAAGCAGCGGGAAAGAGGACTGGGATTAGTTAACATTTTATGCTTGAATAAGTTGAACAATGAAAATATATCCATCATATACAATTTGCTGGATATCCAACAAATAATTCATATTTATTACCGGTTTCTCGATCTGTACTCTTAGGGCTTGCTTGGCTGCACTCAAATCCACCGCAATATATATAATCCACATTGGTTGGTAGGGATTGGAGCGGATTTAAGACGTGAATGTGTACACGTGTGTAATCTATATGTCATCTAGCTAAGAATATTAAGGGTATCATAGTTGTAAGTTTTTTGGTGAAAATATTTTTTGTTTGCTACTCATACTACACTTGAGGGACCTATATATCATGCTTGGTGGTCCCATATATATAATCACATATCCGTCTGGTCCTGCGGCACATGCAGTTCGTCCCAGTACTCCAAGCGCAGCACCTCCGAGGTATCCACACGTACGGGGAGGAGTGCCGAGCGCCGGTGTGCCAGCACCGAGGGCGCGCGCGGCGGGAGCGGAGAGGGCGGCGGCCAGGGAGGGGTGCCGCGGCTAGGGCTTGGGGCCGCACAACTGGCTTCACGCCCCCTTTCCCCCTCCCACGTATATATGGGAGGAAAACCTTCTACACCCTCGTCCATTAGCAATACAAGGCTAATAGATGATGTAGTCCCTCTAGCGCTAATGGGCCGTGCTAATGGGCTTCCACTTTGTAGGCTCATTAGTAACTCTAAGCCCTCGTGGATCAATGTCCTTTCAAGCCCATTAGCGGATGCAATCTGATTGGCTCTAGGCATATATCCAACAGTCTCCCACTTGCACTAGAGACAATCACCTAGGCAAGCTTTTAAACATTCCGTACCCCTTAAGTGCGTGACCCTATGGGTTCTCGTATACATATACATGGCCCGAGTACTCTTACTCGGTCAAATAGTTGATAGCGGCCTATAGCAAGACGTGTCAACTCCTATGTCCACGTAAAGATCATATCGAACGGACCACCACAATCTTATATACATGCTATTTCCTTTGCCCCATGATATTTTGTCTAGCTCCAAGATGACCTCTCTTTCTCGAACCTGTGAGCGGGATCCTTCAAGAATTTAACACTTAACCTAGCACGGCCATGCATTTCTTGATCCGATCACTCGAGGGGCCCAGAGATATCTCTCTCAAGTAGAGAGGGGCAGATCCCATCTTAATTGACCATGCATCACAACATGCTTCATGACAAACCCGAAAACTACCTTTATAAGTACCCATTTACGGCGTAGCGTTTGATAACCCCTAAGTAGGTCAATTCACATCTTGAGAACATACGACAGTCTCAGGTCTAAGGACAAAGCGTACAAATTGTGTAAAAGAGAATTATGTTACTATTTCTCATGCTGGGTCAATCCAGCCTCATGTCATACATTGTTGGCACTGTTAAATGACACACTTTTACCCCTGTTTAACTTCGATAATTGCATGGATTTAATGTCTAAACTAATGATCATACTCTATAATCGGGACATTTTCGTATATGCATGTGTTTTTGGAGTATTTTAGTTTATGCAAGATAAATGATAAAATCAAGACGGATTTGGGCTAAATTCGAGACAATCTTAAAGCGAAGGCCGGAAGCCCGTATAAAGCAGGCCTACTGGGCCCAGGCACCCAGAACATGGACTAGAAGCCCACTCATGGTTGGATTCAGCCCACCAAACTCCAAGATTGCTTAAGGACTAAGCAAATCAAGATAAGATCAAGTTACTTCGAGATGAAGGCAATTCAAATGGAAAGTCATCAAGAAATAATTTTATCTCGAAGTAAACGACGTCCAGGACCCATATGCATAGAGAGTTCCAGAACCAACTATGAAGCTTGGGGAAAAAGATGAAGCCGAGGCGGCCTAGGGCCCCCCTAGCCGCGCCGCCCAGGGCATTCTGTGGCTCCTCGCCTTCCCATTTGACCTAGGGTTTTCCAGGGCTATAAATAGCTCCCATTTCATCTGGCATGCATCAAGTCATTTTCCATTCGACGCCGAGGAGCAGAGAAGCTAGAGGGACACCTTTCGGAGAGCTGAGGGTCATGCTAGTTGTCTAGGGATTGCCCTAGCCGACGTGGAAACCCTGCGAGGAAGACCACGTCAGAGTTCTGGAGCTAGTTCATCAAGATCAAGGTAGGATCCCGATGGTGATCATGATGTACTCTTAATCATTCATGGTGAAGTATGATCGAGTTTCCGATTGTTCTTAGCGATCAAGTGCCTCTCTCTATGATTTTACTCATTCTTGGGTTTGTTTCTTCTAAGACCTATTATCGAGATAGATCGATCAGGATGTTCTTTTAGACGTGGTGGCTAGGGGCTCATACCAGATCTACCAAGAATGTTCAACACGTTCATCGAAAGTGCCCTTGTGTTCATTGCGCGGATAGAGAGCGTCGTGACAGGGCGTTACTCGTGTAAGGCGGTGATCCTCGGGAGTTTGACCGGAGGTTATGATTTAGAGATGCTTTCAATGAGATTTTCATCTTTCTTGCTTCACTACTTTGCTCAGAACAACAGCGTTTGCATGATCTAAGTGATCTAGACTGGTTATCTCTATGCTCTCTCTTGCTACCTCTAACGTTTATCGGATTGATTTTTAGTAGATTAGATTGAATCAACCTTAAAGTGTTTCTTTGCTAGTTAGATTGGATCTTCTATCTTTAGTTCCACGGATTAATAAACCTTGGGGGAATACTCTCATGAGGGAAGGGCTACAACTGATCCATGCGCTTGCGGTGGATATTGGTGTGCGTTTGCGCCACCAACATACATGCGCCCACATTATTAGTTTTACATCCCCATGTTCATGACTTGTGAAACATAGTCATCAATTAATACATGTGCTAGTCTAATGTTCATGTGTGTCCTAGCATGAACTCTGACCAGGGATAACTTTAGAATAGTCATACAAGTAAAGAGTTTCACAGACAATTCATATAATTATCAATCAATACAAGTTTCCTTTCATGGATATTTAATGAACACTTAGTACTTTATCATGGATACAATGAAATATGACTCCCACTTGCACTAGAGCTAATCTAGACGATATCTAATACCCATAACTCTCATGTGTGACTCGGGCTTAGGCTGTGGAAGACCCTTTGTCAAAGGATCGGCAACATTCATATGTGTGTATTTTACATATCTTGATATCACCTCGTCTAACGAACTTCTGAATGAGGTGAAACTTCTGCATTACATGTTTGTTCTTCGAGTGATTCCTTGGCTCCCTAGCCTGCGTAGTGGCCCCATTGTTGTCACAGTAGAGATTCAATGGGCTAGACGCACACGGAAATACACCAACCTCAATGAGAAATTCTCTCATCCAAATGCCTTCCTTTGCAGCTTCAGAAGCTACGATGTACTCAGCTTCTGTTGTAGAATCGGCCACGGTCTCCCACTTGGAACTCTTCCAACTTACAGCGCCACCATTTAAAGTAAATATGAATCCTGATTGAGATTGTGAATCATCTGGATCAGTTTGGAAGCTAGCGTCGGTGTAACCATTTGCAACGAGCTCCTCCTCACCTCCATAGACTATGAACATATCTTTAGACCTTCTGAAGTACTTAAGAATACTTTTCACCGATGTCCAGTGACTCTCACCTGGATCAGACGGGTGTTTGCTCGTCATACATAGAGAAAATGAGACATCTGGACAGGTACTTATCATGGCACACATGATTGACCCAATTGCCAAAGTGTATGGTATCTTATTCATGCGCTCTCGCTCATCAGTTGTCTGAGGATGCTGATTCTTACTGAGATGTACACAATGTGACATAGGTAAGAACCACTTCTTGGATTGCCCCATGTTGAACCGATTCAGCACCTTGTCAATATAAGTATCTTGGCTTAATCCTATAATCCTCCTCGGTCTATCTCTATAGATCTTCATGCCCAGAACATATGCTGCTTCTCCTAAGTATTTCATAGAAAAACTATTTTTCAGTGAAGTCTTTACGGATTCCAGCATAGGAATGTCATTCCCAATCAATAATATGTCATCCACGTACAAGACTAGAAATATGTCATTCACATACAAGATTAGAAATACAACAGAGCTCCCAATTTCTTTCTTGTAAACACAAACCTCTTCTTCATTTTGGTGAAAGCCAAACCCTTCGACTACCTCATCAAAACGAATATTCCAACTCTGAGATGCCTGCTTTAATCCATAAATGGACTCCTGAAGCTTACATATTTTTTCAGCATTGGTCGAATCGACAAAACCTTTGGGTTGTATCATATACACGTCCTCATCAAGGTTTCCATTTAGGAAAGTTGTTTTGACATCCATCTGTCATATCTCATAATCAAAATATGTAGCTATTGCTATAATGATCCTAATAGATTTAAGCATCGATAATGGAGAAAATGTCTCGTCGTAGTCAACTCCTTGAACTTGTCGAAAACCTTTTGCAACAAACCGTGCTTTATAGACGTGAACATTTCCGTCCATATCTCTCTTTTTCTTAAAGACCCATTTGCACTCGATGGTTTTAACACCCTCAGGTGGATCAACCAAGTTCCAAACTTGATTGTGTCCCATGAAATCTATCTCGGATGTCATGACACTTTGCCATTTATCGGAATCTGGGTCCATCATTGCTTCCGCATATGTCCTAGGCTCATCTTTTCCATCAACAATATGTCACACTCTCCGATAATTAGGAGATTCATTCTATAAGTTGCGCAATGTGGCCTTTCGGACCTTCGTGGTTGTGGTGGTTATTCTCTTACCACTGGTGCCTCCATTGGTTCTGCTACATTAGCATCACTAGTAGAGTCTTGCCTCACAGGCTCATCTCGAATTTCTTCAAAAAACACCTTTTATCTACTTTTTTCGCTTTTGAGAAACTCTTTCTCCAAGAAAACACCGTTTCGAGCGACAAACACTTTGCCTTCTGATCGATTGTAGAAATAATACCCAATAGTTTTCTTTGGATATCTTGTCCGACTTGGGTGTAAGCTTGTTTGACTGAAATGTCTTGACATAAAACCCCTAATTTTTAGAAAAGACAAACTGGGAGTCGTGCCAGTCCATATATCATATGGTGTCTTATCTATGGACTTAGATGGTACCCTATTAAGTGTGAAAGCTGTTATTTCTATAGCGTATCCCCAAAACGATAACGGTAGGTCTGACTGGCTCATCATTGATCGAACCATGTCCAACAAGGTTCGATTACGTTGCTCGGACACGCCGTTTCTTTGAGGCGTTCCAGGTGGCGTAAGTTGTGGAACAATTTCGCAACTTTTTAGATGACTGCTAAACTCGTGGCTCAAATACTCGCCTCTACGCTCGTATCGTAAGGCTTTAATTTTCTTGCCATGTTGATTTTCCACTTCTATCTAACACTCCTTGAACTTTTTAAAGGTTTCTGACTTGTGTTTCAATAAGTAGACATAGTCATATGTACTAAAATAATCAGTGAAGGTAATGAAGTATTAGAATCCACCTCTAGCTGTCGTGCTCATCGGTCCACACATATCCATATGTATGAGTTCCAATAAGTCATGCGCTCTCTCAGGAAAACTTGTGAATGACATCTTGGTCATCTTACCAAGCAAACAAGCTTCACATGTGTCATATGATTCAAAATCAAACGAAGTTAAAAGCCCATCTGAATGGACCCTTTTCATGCACTTCTCGCTTATATGACCCAAACGACAATGCCACATGTAGGTCGGACTTAAATCATTAGGCTGAGGCCTTTTAACACTTACATTACAGCTAGACGCATCATCAAGATTTAGAATAAACAAACCATTCACAATGGATGCAAAAGCCACAAACATATCATTCTTAGATATCACACAACCATTGTTTTCACTCGCAAATGAATCACCATCCTTCATCAAACATGAAGGAGACACAATGTTTCGACTTAGACTAGGAACATAATAACAATTATTTAATTCCAAAATAAATCCTGATGGGAGGTGAAGTTGCATTGTCCCAACAGTCAGCGCACTAACTGTTGCATTGTTGCCAACGCGGAAATCAACATTCCCTCGTTGCACGCTTCTACGTCCTATCATTCCTTGCATCGAATTGCAAATATGAGCAAACAATCTAGTATCAAATATCCAAGAATTTATATAAGAATCAGCGAGGAAAATGTCTGTAACATAAACATGAAGTGTACTTGAAGTTGAAGTGCCCTTACTTCCCTTGTTCTTCAAAGAAGTCAAGTACAACTTGCAGTTTATTTTCCAATAACCAAGTTTATGACAGTGAAAGCACTCATTATCAGCTGTTGATATTGCCTTGGGCATTGGGTTTGGCTTGGAGATCGTATCTTTAGCCTTACCCTTCTTCTTCCAAGATTTGCCATTCTTAAATGTAGGCTTGTTTTGGACCGCCATCATATGGATGCCTCCAGCACTTTTCTTAATATCACTCTCTGCTGTCTTAAGCATGCCACACAACTTATTTAAGCAGCTCACTTCAAGATTAGCATCACATGCTTTCTTGCAACTTTATTTCACAGCAAGTGTTGCATCTTCAGTAGGCTTATCTGGTGATGGGGTGTCTAGAACTTTTTCCTTTTTCTCAACCCTGAGAACAATTCTCTGGTTGCGGATCCAATCCACATAGTTTGTCCCATTCAAATCATCCTTCTCAAGGATCGAACGCATATTAAATGGTGTGCTACTACGTGCCATTGATCTACAACAAAATGATAATGCAAAATACTAAGACAATGTATCCATGATGGAGTAAATTAAATTAAATATTTGACTGAATCTACTCCCACTAAAATAAATATCCCTCAATTGATACTTAGTGATTCAAAACCCACAACTATGAAGTCGACTAGTGAGCTGAGCTTTAGCATCACCACTAGAAGACGTGGTAGATCGGTAAGCAACTCCTTGCTAATCACATCACATATGTTGTTGGGTGACATCTTTATGTCTCGGCTCGCAACCTTTATTCCCCAAAGTCCTTAACCGTTAAGATGACTTTGTTTAATTAACCAAAACCTCAAGCGAGTAAGTATCAGATAAGAACCCATCTAGTCGAGGAAAACCAGTACCACCGTAATTTCATAGACCCACCACTGATTGTATAAGACATGATGGTGTAAGGTTTGGGAGGGCACACAAGCTTAAATATTCCAAGGGATTGTTCTACTTTTATCGTCACATGCTAAAATAACGCCATTCATTGCATGTAAACAAAAGCAAAACATTTAAGGATGGCATTCACACAATAATGGCAAGGTATGGCCCATTATCACAAGTAGATCTCCATCTCCCTTGTGTTGTCCATATCATGTTGATCTCCATCTTCATGATCCATCATGTTGGTCTCCATCTCCATGATCCATGAAAGCCATCCTCCAGTGATGAATCCTCCGAGAACTAACATCTAACGCATGCAAGTAAATAAATTACATAATCACGCTTAGATCATCACAGGCGCATGCCATTACATTAACTTGACAATACATACGGCTCTAGTCATATTGCCGCACTCACAGCACACAGGTCATGATTCAATTACACACATGCATCACATATACATAAGGGCCATACTGATCACATGAATTCCTGCAAAAACAAGCTAGGCGTATTCCAACGTCTAAACTTAAATCGCAAATACACCATCTTCTAGGCCGAATTTTTCAAATCTTATTTCAGCGAAACTGCCATTGGCAGTTGGAATCAGATGTAACCTTTTCTGTAGATAAATTTTGATAAAAAAAATTGTTAACATCTAAGATCGTATGAGAAAGTTATGGCTGTTTTACCAAACACCTTGTTTTTCGCATCTTTCCCCACCCCGGTTTCAGATCCAATCTTCACTGCCACGCATCCCATGCGCTTGGCCAATAACCTAAGTTCGATTCGACCAATCCAATTGGTCTATATCTCACCATTCATGGGTTTATGAGTATCACTTAGCTCCAATGACGGAAAAACCGACTGGTAGGAGCAACTCGTTACACGACCATCACGACAAAGATCACGAACCGATCAGAGACTCATCACAGCCACACATATCTCCATATGACCACGACCAAACCTATAACAAGGCAGCTACGGCTCCGATGCCACTGAAGGGATTCAGGGAGGCTACGCTAGCACAATACAAAATCGTGTACCCCAAAAACAGGAACATCTGCAGTTATAGATCTCAGATCGTTACCACCAGACACGCAGATGCAGCGGAAGCGTCTCGATGTAGACGAATGCGTCGAAGTGGCAGTGCCGTGAAGTTGTGAACGTCTGTCTGGTCTTACGGCAAGTGCTCCAAGCGCAGCACCTCCGAGGTATCCACACGTACGGGGAGGAACATCGAGTGCTAGTGTGTAAGGACCAAGGGTACGCATAGAGGGAGAGAAGAGGGCGGCGGCCAGAGAGGGGCGGGCATGGGGCGGCACAACGGGCTTCACCTCCCCACCCCCCCCCCCCCCCTCCACTTTCCCCTCCCACGTATATATGGGGAGGAAAACCTTCCAAGCCCTTGTCCATTAGCAATACAGGACTAATAGATGGTGTAGTCCCTCTACCGTTAATGGGCCGTGCTAATGGGCTTCCACTTTGTAGGCCCATTAGTAACCCTAAGCCCCCATTAGTATCTGGTGGGGTAGTTGGAGGGGTGAGGTTAGACTTAGGTTTGTTTGGCCGGACTGATTAGTGGGTTAGAGCCCAGTTAGTTTGATTTTTATTCTACTTCTTTTCTAATTCGATTATGAGTTTGAAGTTTGATTCAAACTCAAAATCCACTCAAAAAAATCCAAATAAAATTCAAATGTTCACACTAGCATATCTGCAACCTTAGGAACCAAAATTTATTTATTAATTATTTTCTAGGAATTTTGGGGAGTGACAATGAAGACAATCTTATATTTGGCTAATTAATAAGAAGCCACGAATTTTTTAAAATTCTACCTTTTTGCACAACTAACATTCCAGAGAAAATTGAGATGTTACAAATAGTGCCTTTAAGGGCACTTTAGTACCGGATAGGGACACCAGCCCGGTACTAAAGTGCGCTTCGAGCGACCGGGGGCAACAGGCGTGTGGAGCGACCTGGGGCAACAAATAAATTCTCCTTGACAACCTTTTAGTGCCGGCCGGTGTCTCTAACCAGTACTAAATTGCCCGGAGAACATTTAGTACCGGCTTCTAGCCTCACCCGGTACCAAATGAACGGCTAAAAAATATCCACCACCACCAGCTTCTTATCCCTCCCCGCCCCCCCCCCCCCCCCCCTCTCTCTCTCTCTTCCTTCTGTATCTTATCTCTTTCTCCCTTCTCATCTCTGTCTTGTCTCTTTCTCCTTCTCACATCTCTCCTATATCTTGAGGTGATGGGCAAGAAGCGTGCAGTGGGGCAGCCCTCCAGCGTGGGCATGGTGGGCAAGCCGCAGGCGCGCACAGACAGGTGCGGCGGTGCCCTCCAGTGCAGGCGGGCGGGGTGGCGCGGCGGGTGAGCCGCAAGCACGGGGCAGCGGCGGCGACGGCGCCACGCACGGGCAGCCAGCGCAGCCACGCTTGCGTGGGCGGCGGCACCCCGGCAAGCGGCGAGCTTCTCTCCCTGTAGGGCGGCATGGAGTCCAAGTCTAGGTGTAGTAGGACCAAGCACATGAGTTCATTGTTTTTCATTTCTCTTGTAATTGACTATTGGTTGTCGAGATATGAATCTAAAAACATATTGTGTCTATGTATAGTGTGTTTTATGTTGTTTGTTCTTGTGTATTTTTCAATCTTGATTTGGATGTTCAATCAAAGTGAATTAGTTAGAGAAGAAGCGCAGGAGCACGAGCTAAGCTGGCGCAGAACATTGAAAGCAAGCTGGAGCGCGGGCACAGGGTAGCTCGCTATAGGCCCATGGGCAGTTTAGTACCGGTCAGAGTTATCGACCAGTACTAAATAATGTCTTTTAGTACCGGCAGACAACCGGTACTAAAAGATGGACCTTTTAGTCTGCTCGGCAACAACCTTTTAGTACTATAAATAATAGGGGTTTCTGACCGATATTGATGCCCTCAAGTGTAAGTATAAGTAGCAAAAACAAATATATATGTTCACTAGAAAACATATAATTATGATACCCTTAATACTCTTAGGTAGTGGACATATAGATTACACACGTGTACATGATGCATGGATATATTTCATTTTTCAACTTATTTAAGTATAAAGTGTTAACTAATCTAGTCCTCTTTCCCGCTGCTTCCCTTCATGTTGTGTTCGGCCTCCTTCATTGTCAGCTGCACATAAAGTACAAAAGTAAGAGGCATATGTAGCCGGTGACACATGTGAAGCAGTGCCCGCATGGCAACATTTTTCATTTTTTTAAATGGTCAACGTATTTTTTATGCAGAAAGTCAAATTAGTTGGAAATGGAATGATTTGAATTTATCGAAGAACCAAATGGAGGCAGGGGCGAACTTAAATTAATCTAACTTTGCTTGTCCCATATATATAACCACAATATGTAAACGCAGAACTAAAATTGCTCCTGGTTTTCCCTCCAGCATAATGATGATAGTCGTGGAACTCCGCGCCACCGAAAAACAGGATGAACCTCTGCGAGGCTAAACGGGAAGTGGTAACTACAATTACAACAAGGGGTTAGTAATTCACAATTCATCAAAAACTAACTATGAATTGAACACATGCATACACAGTACACACATACATGGACTTCGATGCGAAGGTATAATAAATGGATGTGGCTAACTTACGGCCGGCCAGTCGAATGGCCTTACCCCTTTTGGTAATATCGTTCCCAACCCAACATTGCTTTCATTTTTTTTGGCCAATCGAGTGGACGGCCACCTTCTCTTCAGCTCACTACTCGACTTCTCCGTCTCTCTCATCCTGCTCACCCCCGCCTCCGCTGGTGCCCTGCCCGTGCTGTTTGCCCCTGCCTCCCCCGGCATAGGCGGCAGACCGCTGCCGACACTAATCCCGCCCCGTTGTTCGCCCCCGCCTCCACCGCCTCCCTCGACTCTAGCGACGGACTGCCGCCTCCGCCGCTACCCTCCATCGCCGCCGACACTAATCCTACCCAGTTGTTCGCCCCTGCCTCCACCGTCGCTCCCAGCTCCGGCGGCGGACTGCCGTTCTGCCGCCGCCCTAACCTATATATAGCTTCGCCCCGGCCCTGCTCCGAACTAAACAAAACAGAAATAAACTAGAAGGAAAATAGCCAGTTATTTATTACCCGCAGTGTGCGTCAAAGGCTTCCATTATGCGGATGGCGAACCAGAGCCAGTGCGTGGTGACGTGGCTTGGCACGATCGCTGGCCCAAGGAAGAGCGTGATGAGGTACAAGGTGAGCTCGGTGCCGGTGGCATATGCCGCGGCGAACCCGGACGGCGCCGTCTTCTCGTGGTGGACGTGGTGGATGTTCTCGTAGCCCCACTTGGTGTGCAGGAAGCGGTGGAGCCAGTAGGACAGGTAGTCTTCCACCAAGGAGTACACCGCCAGGTGCATCGCCGTTTCCCATATGGACGGCAAAGGGAGCCCCGTCCGGACCCCAAACAGCTGCACAATGTATGTGTATATACATATATAACTTAGATATCAAGTAGAGTAGACCGCCTCTTTTTCTTGAAATATACAATTGCATCAATTAATTTAGTCGTGATAGATCCTAGCTGACGTACCAGTACTTGCTAGCTTGATTACAATATACATACTAGTCATGGTTTTATTATTCTTGAGGTTAACAATTCTAGGTGTGGTTCTCATTCCCACGAAGAAGCTTGGAGGAGCTGGGGCACGAAAACGTGGTTTTTACCGACTCCTCCTCACGAATAGGACACCAATATATGATAACAAAACTTCCACTAGGTACCTGGCAAGTATCAAGTATTGCCGGATATATATATTCAAGAGAGATCAATGCAAATAACAAAATTGCAGTGATATAAAATAATGAATTTCATAGTTACACAACATATAAATATACCCATCTCAATTACATGGAATATAATTCACTATGACAATACACAACAGCTCACATGACAAAATATAACATATATTCATAATCCGGTCCTTCATATGCTCAAAAACACAACACAACTTGTACAAGAACTAAAGTAACAAGTCCATAGCTCATACAATCACTATATGCAGTTATCCATGAAAAATGTCATGTTATAGTTTGACTTGTTATAAAACCATGACTAGTATGTTACATACTAGTCATGGTTTTATTATTCTTGAGGTTAACAATTCAAACCTTAATCTCTCTGGGAGGTTACGTAAAGCACCGTGTCTTCAATCGTGTTTTATATATTCACCAATAACCAACGCAATTGCAAAGATAGGCTTAAGAAGCATGCAATTTTGTACCCGATGAAAATCTTCTTCCTTACGCCTGTTTTTTCTTTTTCTTTTCTTCTTTTCCTTTCTTCTGCCTAAATAACATGCATGGAAAACTAAATTCGGGTGAAACAATTGTCTCCCACACGGACACACCACAACTTTAAGTTACTGACAAGTTATACTGGATTTGTAATCAGCTTTGCTAGTTAAGGTAACTATTTTGGTGTAATTTTTAGGTGTAATTTGTGGAACTAAAAATTAATGTGGGGGAAAGAATATCTCACCCGACTTCTATGGCACACCTTTCATGCACCTGAACCTTTTTCTTATAAGAGTAAAATACATAAGCGGTCCCTAAACTTGTCACCGGGTGTCATCTAGGTCCCTAAACTCTCAAAATGCATTTTCAGGTCCCCAAACTTATCTTAGGGTGTCAACTAGGTCCTCGAACTTTCAAAACACATTTTTATGTCCCTAAACTTGTCTCGAGGTGTCATACAGGTACCTAAACTCACAAAAATTATTCAACTCCCTCCCAATCAAGCATTAGGAAACATATACATGTTCTCCGTCAAAAGGTGGGTTGCAACGGCGGGGAGCAAGGAGTAGCACCAACATTGGCGGCATGTGACAAATTTTGTGATTTGAATATGCATTTTGAGTGTTTATGGACTTAGATGGTACTCGAGAACAAGTTTGAGAACCTAAAATTGTATTTTGAAAGTTTGGGGACCCAGATGACACCATGAGACAAGTTTGGGTATCTGAAAATGCACTTTGAGAGTTTAGGGACCTAGATGACACCCTAGAACAAGTTTGAGGACCGCCATTGTATTTTACTCTTCTAATAACATACTTGTCAAATTCATCAGGTGTAAGGGACCTTGCTTTTCCATCGATTATGGAGTAGACGATCCCTAAGCTTAAGATAATTCATATGTAGTACAATTCTATTTCCTATTTTTAGCATTTATGAGATAAATGTTGGCTAGTAATTGTGAAGCCCTAAGAGCAACTCCAAGAGCCTCTGTAAATCTTTTTTGTTAGCTAAATATAGCAAAAGAGAGGTAAAATACGGATCCAACAGCCTCTTTATTTTCCTCTGGTGGCTATCTTCCTCGCTATCCCGCTGCCATCGCTAGCTTTCTTTGCCGAGCTCCTCTGCCTCGCTATCTGCTCCGCGTCGATCGCAGCGTCGCAGCCACCCGCACGGCCTCCCGCCCACGCCGCTCCTCTTTCCTGCTGTCCCGCCCTGCTGCTGTTGGCCGGACTGCGCCGCTGCCGAAGAACTCTAGTATGATGGGCGTGGCGAGCAGCAGGCTGCTGTACGGGCTGGGTGTGAATGGCGGCTGGTCCAGCTCGGCTGCCGCCGCCGCGAGAACAGCCCCATGGAGGCCGCGTGGGAGAGGGATCCCAGGCCGCCGCGCCACCGCGAACGTGTCGAGGTCACCGAAGGCGGAGGCGGCAGGGAGGAAGAGGTCGCCGTCGGCCGCTGCGACGCCATAGTAGGCCGGGTGGCGGGACAGACCTACTGGTCGGTGCGGGCGAGGCACTTGCGGACGATCTCGCCCTCGAGGGCGCGGCGCTCGTCGAGGACGTGCTCAGGCTGAAGCTCCACATCGTCACCTCCAACCGGACCGTCACGGCCTTTCCGCCGCGCACGCTGGCGTGGAACCGCACGAACGACGCCTGGCCACGAGCGCCATCTCCGGCCGCTCGTCGTCGTCCACATACGCAGCGCCCACGGCGTCCGCCTCTATCGCTCCCCCCGCATCCCGCCCCACGGTTCCTGCCCCCACCCGCTTCCCGAGGCGACGACGAGCTCCCCCCAACTCCGCCGAGCCCCCACCCGCTGGAGCGCCGCCGTCCGTGGCCGGAGCGGCGAAGGCGCGTGGAAGGAGGTGGCCACCAAGTCCGGCGTCCCCGCGTGCTGGCCACCAGGGGCAACATTGCAAAGATTGAGTTCTTTTTAGGGTTCTTAGCGCATGAAACCAGAGACCTATTTGTAAGGCATAAAACTGTTGGTTTCTACGTGGACCTCATTTTAATTTTACATTCTCAAGATTTACCTAGTCTGTTGGATTCTCACCATTTAAGAGGCTCTCTATTTTTTTACATGGCTAGAAAAACTTCAAATTTAGCTAGAAAAATAGCTAGGCATGCTCCAGTAAGCACATAAGCCATGTTTCTCTACTCTGATGATAGCACGATTAAGTCATGTACGTTGACAATTACCAGGTCAATAAATGTAACAAATTAAAAATAAATGAATAGACAGATGTGTGTGTAGCTAGAGAGACCTTGAATGCGGCGGAGTAGATGAGCGGGAAAGGACCCAAGGCGGACAGGGTGAATAGCTTGTGCCGCAGCGCGTACCCCGGCGCGAGCTGCTGGAGAATCATGACGGGCAGCGGCGCCACCGCGTACATGACGAGGTAGGCGAGGGCGATGTGCCACGTGAGCCACAGGTCCGGCATCCCCGCAGAGTACCGGAACCACAGGGCCTCCGCCCAGGTCATGGAGCGCCCCAGCGCCGCCTCCGCCGCCGTGCCATAGGGCATCATCGTCGTCCTCGCTCTTTTTATCTAGCTATAGCTGGCAGCTGCAAAGAGATGTACTTGCATGCGTTCAACTTCGACAAGTAGCTATGGGCTATGGCTGCACTGCATGCTCGGCGTGGATGATCTATTGCCTGTGTATTTATTAATAATGATGGATGGCTTGCATGCCTTAGCTTTTGGTTGCTCTGTGAAGATATGTACATGTGCGGCAACAGTGCGCAACCAATAATGGATACTCATCATACCTTGTGCTCTCTCTTACTTAAAAAGGGGCTGCCGTGCGGATCCATGATTCGTGAAATTGTTGCAATACATAACTTAGGGAAGCGGATCCATGATTCTAGTCTAATTTGATAGACTAAGTGTCTTTATTTAAACTTAAATAAATATAATCAAGAGTTCTTCACCTACATTGGTTTTTGACAATAAAATTCATATCCAATCTGCGTAATGTCTTGGTGATTGCACTGAGCATGGTTTAACTTTGAAAAAAATTCAGATTTGAATTTTCTTGTTGAGGACATTTAAACCGCGACCAAGCATCGATCATTTTTGTGCCATGGCTTTTGTGTTTTGTTTCGCTCCTTCGCGTCGGCAAGAAACCCCGGCGTGTTCTTTGTTTGTGCTCTTTTGCAAGAATGATGAAAAAGATGATGAACAATGTGAGGAGAAAATTCCAGAGCACGTCAAGAAAGTCCTCGGGAGGAGGACAAACACAAACTACTCTTCAAGTTGACGCAAGGATACGAGAAAGAATAATAGTCGGGCGACGAACAAGACGACCATTGAGGGAATATGATGAAGAAGAAATAAATAAATAATTCACTCAGGGTTTGAAGATCTTCCTCCCTTGTTTTTCATGTGAATACGTTTTGTCATGTGTAGCATATTTTCTATTTTATTTTTAGTGTGAGTCAAATAAAGTGATCATCACAAGGAGCTTAATTTCATATGGTCAATGTTTATGGTATTATTCTTGCAATATTGAAAAATGATGATCGTTGCCGCTTTGTTCTTTTCTTCGTGCTTGATTTATTCATGATTAAACTAATGCTCTCCTTAACAGGATCAAAAAATTGATATAATTACCAGCTCAATCTTTTGTGGAGGTTATGATAATATAAAAAACCCATGTTTATTATTCTTGCTCTCTCTTTTAAATAATTCGAATGTCATTTTCATTCCCATGCAAATGGACGGTCTTCTCTTGCACTTCTTTTGAAATACATTCATGTTGACCTTGTCATTAATACCTTTGCAAATGCTCTTCATATCCAAAGCCTAAATATTATATCATGATGAACCATAGTTGTGCGAGAATTATTTTTGAGAGCATTAATTCATGATCTGTTTCTTCGGTACGAGACTAAGAAGCTGGCCATTCTGTTTCTGCGTACCTTTCTTATTGCTAGCCTTTTCTATCCATGCATTGTTTGTTTTCACATTGAGAACTTAGCAAACCTCTCTGGATATCCACACAAAAACCCAAATTATCTTTTTATGACTACCACCTTGACCACAACCCATTTATTGAGTATGGAAAAATTATTTTGACGGAGTTTCAGAAGGATTAGAGCCATCATTGAAGAAAAATAATTTTGAGAGGCATCTACAAGTGCGCAGGATAGATATCAGAAGAAAGAGAGGCACAAAAGGCATGTGTCGCACGGCCTGAGGTGTTTTCACCTCTTTTTGATTCAAAAAATATTGTGGAAGTCCCCCCTGAAGATTCTAGCTATTCTCTACGAGATGAGAAGATTTCATACTCTGCTCAGCGGTCATTTTATTTCCCACTCCATTGCTCGAGGACGAGCAATCGTTCAAGCATGGGGGAGAGTCATCGCATTATCTCTAACCACCGCTGAGTAGATATTGTGTTGTAAAAGGTTCTAAGGAGCAGAAATAAAAAAATGTGAAGAAAGAAAGAAAAAAAGTGGAAAGTAAAGAATAAAATAAATGCTCCTTAGTTCTTTTTGTTTCATTTAATTCTTGGTGCCTAAAAGACTTACTCCATACTCAATTATTCCAACCATGTGCAATCCGATAATGAGGACTTCATTTGTGCCTCGGGATCACCCTTTGCCATTTGCACATGTCCACCATCTAAAATGTGTGTCCATCTTCTTCCTCTTCACAAAGACATTATTTTCTCATGACCTTTTTGACGAGTCTCGGTAAATCAGTAAGATGCTTTTCTTGTTTAATAATATCTTGATGATAATATATTTGCTAGGACTAACCTTTCGAAGCTCCAGATAAGCCTTACACTTATATACATGAGAGAAAGAAAGGTTGAGAGTGTTAGCAGGTTCGAGAGACAAGATGAGTTGAGAGTTGCCATGAGCAATTTGTAAGGTTTAAATTATTGATCTTGGTTCAGTTTTTCTTTTTGAAATAAAATTCCTTTACCTGAGATTTGTTCAAAATTGAGAGCTCGTGGATTTAAATTCTTCGTGGGTTGCACTTAATTCATATCTACCCTCCGTACTAGAAAGAGCTAGTTACAACTTGAACCTTAATTAAAAAATCTTGCGAGAGCATTGTGTTTTCTCGTGTATGACCAAGTGCAGGGATTGGACGTCGGAAGGCAACGCTGATTTCTATCAAATACTTACTCGAGGACGAGCAAAGTTTAAGCATGGGGAGATTTTTGGCACTCTTAAATGACACACTATTACCCCTGTTTAATTTTGATATTTGCATGGATTTAATATCTAAAGTATTGATCATACTTCATAACCGGTACGTTTTCGAATATGCATGTGTCTTTGGAGGAATTTGGTTTATACAGGATAAATGATTAATTTAGAGAGAATATGGGCTAAATTCGAGATAAGCGAAAGACGAAGGCCGGAAACCCGAATGAAGCAGGCCTACTAGGCCCAGGCGCCCAAGCCATGGACTTGGAGCCTAATCATGCCCAGATTCAGCCCACCAACCTCCAAGAATGCTTAAGGACTAAGCAATTAAAGATAAGATCAAGTTACTTCGAGATGAAGGCAATTCAAATGGAAGGTGATCAAGAGGCAATTTTATCCCGAAGCAAATGACGTCCAGGGCCCACATGCATTGAAAGGAAGACTCTAGAAGCTATCACCAGGCGTGGGGAGAAAGTTGAGCATAAGACGGCCAAGGAAAGGCCCAGGCCGCGCGGCCCAGGCCTCCTCTGGCCGCGCCGCCTAAGGCATTCTAGAGCTGCCTCGCCTTCCCCTTTGACCTAGGGTTTCCCAAAGCTATAAATAGTTCACCTTTCGGCTGGCACATCATCATTCAAAGCAGAAGTCAAGGAACTTGAGGGACATCTATCTACGGAGAGCAAAGGGTCGTGCAGTTGTCTAGAGGCTGGCTTAGGATAGGCTCTAGCCAGCGGGATCACCCTGCAAGGAAGATTACGCCTGAGTTCTGGAGCTAGGAGTCACAAGATGGTATGGCCACGGTTGTGATCTTATGAGATGTACAATCATTCTTGGTAAAGTAATAGATGTGTTCCGATTCATTTGCGATCTGTTGCCTCCTTCTATGATTTCATACTCGCTCAAGTTTGCTTATTCTAATCTATGGTTGACGTAGATTGCATAGGGTGTTCTTGTAGTCATGGTGGATGGAGGTGCATACCTGATCTATCGAGTAGTATGACATGTGCTTATTTTCATGCCCTTGTAACCACTACGCTGATAGGGAGGGTCATGACAGGATGTGGCCTGTGGGAGGGTCGTGACAGGACGTGGCCTGTGTAAGGTGGTGTTTCTCGAGAGTCAGACTGGAGAGTAGAGATTTAATGATGCATTGAATGAGAACCATGTTTTGCTTGCCTATGTAGCTAGAACTACAACATATGCATAGTCTAGGCTTTATCCTAGATGAGTTACCTCTTGTTCGTATGTGCTTATGCTTGATCATGTTTACCTATTCACAATCGTCTTGCAACTAGATCAATATTTCTCGATGCATAGTTAATCTAGGGTTCGTGACATTGTTTCCACGGATTGATAACCTTGGGGGAGTAGTCTATTGAGGGAAGAGCAACAATAGATCTGTGTGCTTATGGTGGATCTTGGTGCGCGTTCGGCGTGCCAACAAAGGCGCAAGAAGGTGTGGTCCAAGAAGTCGTCCGCCACTGCTGTCCTAGAGTGGTAATGGCCGAGGACATCGTTGACGATGAAACTGGTGGTGATGAATGGATTAGCTTGTCGGTGGCGATGATATCGTCCCAGTCGAGGCAAAATGTAGGCGACGACGACGCGAATCTGATCTCTGGGGATGACCCAAAGCAGATCCATCACCCGTTGCGAGACCAGCTTGCGGCAAACTGGAGGTGGCTATGGCCACAATCCAGGGAAGTGCCTCCGTATCCGGACCTCCATGCCTGCGCACATCATCCATGGCCATTTGTGGTCTCCTTGCAAATAAAATGAACAAAAAAAGAAGGGGGCAGAGTAAGGGGATGAACGGAGAAGCAGAGTACAAATAGAGCCACATCTATCAACTTCTCATGCAATATGAAGCAGCTGGAGGACACGTATGTGCAAGATGAAACGGTTGGAGGACACGTGTGCCCAGTGTGATTATTCTAAGCGGATGATAGCTCTCCGCTTAGAATGAGTCCATAAAAATTATTTAAAAAAAGAAAAAACATGATATTTCTAACTATTTATTGATCAAAGACGGCTCATTACATAAGGATTGTTACAAAGTTATAAAAGAAAAGGTACAAGACTGATTTTGTTCATCGTTGCCAATCAAACGATGATTTTGTTCATCGTTGCGGGATCTAATAAATACCCTTAAGGGGATTGCAAGTTGGCAATCAAAGACGGAGACGAGGAACAACATCAAACTAGCTTTCAACAAGAGCAAGCGCAAACTTGTGCTTTCCTTGCTACACGCTTCAACTGCTCCATCTTGGCCGACGGGCAAAGGGCATCCTATTAACCTCCCCTTGATCAGTTGCCTCCCGAGAGAGCGCGGTGAAAGTCATCGCGAGAATTCTCCTGGCGATTATACCCCCTGGCTTCTAAAATGACAAACTGAAGAAGGGGTAGGAACCCAACCCTATCACAAGAATTTTTTTAGCGATCAAAACAGGAAGATATGGCTATGGAGTCAAGAAGCAGGAGCTTTCTGCCTACGAGATCTATTCTTTGCGTTATGGCTTGGTATGGTGTGAGGAAGATAGACCCTTGGGGCCTTTATTTATAAGCAAAGGATCAGAAGAGAGAGATTGCGATCAACTTGTATCACAAGATGAAGAAGTCCTCGGTTTCACAAGCACATGTTCGCGCTTTAACTTCCAATATGCATTTTAAATTTTAAAGCAATCAGGTTAAATGAAAACCGTTTCAGTAAACGAATATTCTATCCGGCATATAATGAACCATTTAGGATGAACAATGATACTAACCGGTTTATCTTTGCAATGCTTTATTTACATATCCAGGCCAGCTCATGAGTTTCTCCACTTCGTATGATGGCCTTATTCTAAGCGATACAGGTCATGCTGGTTATAATGACTTAAACTAAGCGGGCCGTTTTGGCCTGCTTCGTATGGGCCAATGAGGTTAACGGTTTCTACCGTAGTGTTAGGCAGGCCAGAAATCCAACCCATGAGGTGATAGCGCTTGCTCAATCGAAATGATCCGTCATCGTGATCCTGATATCTATCGTTCGCCCATTCCACGCTCCCACGGTCCCACCTCCTCTCCTCCCAAAACAACGCCGCCGCCGTCTACCCAGCAAGATAGGAGCCAGCATTTGAGAGTCGAGCAAAACACTTCCACTATGAATTGTCACTATACACTGTTAATCATGAAAACCGTTCATGCCTAATCCCCTCTTGTCTCCACTCTTCTCTCCTTCCTCGTGTCTGGGACAAAACACACTCCCCCATCTCCCTTTTTTATTTTGTTCGAAATGGCAATAATCATACGTTGTGGGAAGCGTTGAAAGAAGTCCGGCCTAATAGTGAAAGAAACCTTACCTCCATGAGTGCGCCGTCATCGCGAGGGCACCACAACGGAACTTTCTCAAACCGACTCCGGTCACAAGCGACACTGGAGAAAAGGCCCACGAGGGTGTCGTCCAGGATGATTATATTACTGAGCCTCATGGGCAAATTATATAGGAGTACATTGCTTTGAGATAAGGTAAGTCGGGATCTCACAATCCTAATCTACTATATCTGGAGATATCCCAATATACTCTAACATCCCCTCTCGGTCACAACGTGAGCAGTGTAGATGGTGAGACTAGAGAAGGAGAAGAAGTCGAAGGCTCAAGCCCGATAGACTGACTTCTGTCCGTAATCACAACGATAGACACGTCGCAGATGCTGAGGTTGGAGGTTGCTCAACCAAGGCGGTATCCCTTTGTGCCGATGTCGAGGTAGCCGAGCGTGAGGACGAGTAGTCGTGGTCGTGGATGCGTGCATAGAGTAGTCGTGGTCGATGTACAAAACTATCGAGGCTGCCAAAGACGATGTAGCTGCACATGAAGCTACTTGTGGCATAATGGAGAAGATGCCAAATACAAAGATGGTGATTCATCGAGGCACTCGTAGAGGGGGGTCGATGCCAAACTCAATGCAGTTATGCCATCGGGCAAGGCATGCCCCGGTTTGCCAGGCATGGGAACGCGTCGGCGATGATGAGCATGCACAAGTGTTGCCAACACCGAACATGTAAGGGAGGGTGCACAACCAGACACCATCGCCTGAGGGACTAGCAAAGAATGCCTCCATGATGGTCGTAGGCGTAGAAGAAGGCGAGGTAGAAGGCACTAATGCCTGCTATTGCTGGAGTAGATGAAGTAGTTGGGTATGAGATGGCGACGCTGGTGACGTGGTTGTGCTAGACGAAGCGAGGAGGTGATCCTAGATTTTCAAGTGCAAGGCTAGATGATTCGGTGACGAGGCGACGGTGCTCGAAGGAGACGGTGAAGAACTCGAATATTTGACGAAGACCATGAGCGTAGGGCACAGCAACACACAGTCGACAACGAGGTCGTGGACATGTTTGGCAGCGGTGAGGATGCAACGGCGAAGGGAACCTCTGGTAGCATCACTACAGCCGGAAGAGGCAACATAGCGGCAACCCTCCATGCTCGAGGAAGAGGTACACAGTACTATGATGGACGTCACAAGAGCTGGGTGCAAAATCATCTCCAGTTGATCAGACCAAACATACGCTAGAGGAGGCTACGATGGACGGAGTCGATGGAGGCATCACGATTAGTGGAGGTGACGACGAGCCGATGAAGAATGATGTGTGGACTAGGTGGCAAGGTAGGCGACATAGACAAGCATCCCTAGGGCGCCGACCATGTCATCATGTTGTACGATCGAAGACAAAGAGGAAGCATCCTGACGCACAGCGGATCAGCCTCAGAGGAGCAGGGATGAAGATTGGGGCGCAGCCTGCCGCAGCCTTCGCGACCACCGATGACCAAGGCCCAACCGGCGGAGCCACCAACAGTCATGAACGATGCCGCTAGATCTAGCGGATTTGGCCAGGCGAGGACAAGGGCGGAGTCGACCTACCGATGACAGATCCACCAGGAGAGGAGCAAGAGGTGGGAGGCCAAGGCCAACCCATTGACGGCGACATCGAGTGAGTTCCTCAACAATCTGTTGCTGCTTGACGATGATGGTGGCAGATCAATTTGACCAGTCGTTGGACCTTGGAGGGCATGGCCCCCAGTGGAGATCATGGGAGACCTCTCCGAGGGCAAGCTAGAAGGCCATCGCGGGGGCGTTGGAGACACGCCATGGGGGACACCCCAAGCTAGCCTCTTGCTCGTCCCGAGCAAGCACTTGGACTTAGATTTATGACTACTCAAGAGTTGCTACGATGTTTTACTTCTTAATGTTTGCCTCCTCTACAACAAAGTACTCTACCAAGGATTAAATAAGTTAGCATTGATCTTACCTTCGCTTGACCGTGGGGCATGTAGCTTCATCTGTATTGGGCGATTGAGAGGTGGAACAGTTATATAGAACATCATTCACTCATTCATGATCAACAATCTATCCAGAGGGTTTTAAAAGATTTTTGAAAAGAAAACAAGTTCATCAAATGATTCTCTTGATCGCTCTATTGTGTATGATTCCTCACCAAGGCTTAGGATTGCCTTCTTTTCTCAGCCAACTCCTAATAAGCTTTATGTGGAGTTGTACGTAGGGAAATGGAAGCATACCTATCTCTCATATGTTGTTGAATCAAAAACTAGATCCTTAGGAGAAACAAGTCATACACCTTGATCAAGAATGTGCAAGTGTGTAGATGGTGGATGGATATAATTGGAACTCCTTTTTGAATGATCCTTCTCTCTCCCCATTTCCTTCCTTTGGAGACTTGCGCTATCTCTTTTTTTTTACGTGCTTGTTTAGAGCATGTGGCATATATACCTTCTTTGGACATGCATCTTTTATTTTATTTCTTTTTGCGTAGCCCAGGCCTCTTCTTTCAAAGTATTTTGGAGAGAGAGGTCATGAAACATTTGGGAGCTTGCTATGGCGGTGGAATGGATGTTTGGGTGCATAACTTCCGAATAGAAGTTTAGCATACATGATGTCTGTGAGTGTATGTGATTCTTGATCATGGGAGCATGACAAACTTCTCGCTAAGGGTCACAATAATTTGACAAAGTTGTGAAAGGGTCTTTAGCCTAGTGGTTAGAGCACCTGAGTAGCACCTAGCAAGCCCAGGTTTGGCTCCCCATAGGAGCGAAATTAAGTGGGCTTGGAATAAAAATTATTCAAAAAATAGGTAGGGGATTCCCCTACTGACTTCGGTCAAAATAATTTGACAAAGCTCAATGAGAGAACAAGTAGCATATGTGGAAACTATGTAACATAGGATCAACATATGGCCTTGGATAGGGATTTCTCCATCATTGAGGAACTTAGCGGTTTTAAGTTTTCGAAAAGAAATACTCCGGATATCAAGTTTCACATAAACAAGACCTTAGTGCTCTATCCTACCATATCACACCTCACAACAATCTAGGCATGGATCAAGCTATTGCCACCCACAAGCATCAAGCTAAGGTTTGATCAAACAAGCCAACAAACTTAAGACTTGGGTCGGATACTAAGTTTTATAAAGGCACACAGTAAGAATAAACAGAGCAACTATTCATCATTTCAGCCATGAAGGATAACATTCTAACCGTGCATAGAAAAGCAGTAAATATTTTTGGTCTTTTTAAGTTTTTCATGGGGTGCTGGTAATGATCAAGATACAAGTTACCTCTGTAGGCGATCTCCCCAAAGCTAGAGTTAAGCTACATCGGACGATGGAGAAAGAGTCCATGGTCTTCTGTAAACTATCATCTGCTTGTAGTAGCGTCGTCTGGATAACCTTCTCTGTAGGGTTAGGTCACTGGGACACCGTCTGGTTAAGCCATGTTTTGAGGCGACTCGTTCAGCGGCTCTTTCATGACAACAAGCAAGTGGCAGGCAACAGAGTTTCTGTTTCTCTTTCTCAAGCAAAAATCCAATAAGAGAGTTATGTGAGCTGAACTTTGAGCGGAAAGGGTGCTTGCAAGGGCAATCCTCCAACTCTTCCCTACTCTTTGCAGAGCTTGGGAGAGAGTGTACTATGGGGAGTAGTGACTAAAAGTTACATCAAGGCATAAGACTCAAGAGTGATGAAATTAGTCAAACATGAGCTCGGCTACATGTGGTGAGCCTCACGGCTGCTCCCACCATGGTACGAGCATCCTTGCATTCACGTGAGATCATGCAAGGGGAGTCGTACCAAATTTCAAAGAGAAGCTCAACAAAAGATCTAATTTGAAAAACTCTTGATTTACAAGGATCTTTTTATGAGAGAGAAGAGAGTAAAGGGTAACTATTGATTTTACCTTTCAGCAAAGCGCTCACCGTTTTAAGTCTGACGAGCTAGACTCTTCTCTCGTGTTCAGCGTGTTGTTGAGTCGTCCATTGTTGGAGAAGTAGTTGGGGACGATCGTTCTCCGTTTCTCCACTGTTTCTCAGTCCCAAGCGACTGGGATGTGGATGGTGGTCTTCCAGATTTCTAGGGTTGTGCAGCAGGTTGCCGACCACTTCCCATACTTGTCTGTTTTTGTTCAAAGTTCATAAAGTTTTTCATGAATTGGATGAGACTATCCATACCTGAAGGCCCTACTTCAACTTGTTTGACAGGGGAGCCCTCTTTGTGTGTGTCTTGGATCATGGAGCATTGCTCCTTCCTTGGTTAGAATTCAAACTTCTCCTCCTTCCCATTTATGTGGAGTCGGATTTCTCCGGCGCCCACATCGATGTGCACATCTGCGGTGTTGAGGAATGGTTGTCCCAGGATAGAGCCGACTCCTTGTCGATGTCCATATCGAGTACCACAAAGTCAACGGGAATGAAGCAATCCCAGATTCGCACTGAAATGTCTTCAGCAATCCCCACCAGGTATCGTACGGACAAATCGGACAACTGCAACTGCATTGGGGTTGGAGACAAGTCTGTATAGTTAAGACGATCAAAGACTACCTTGGGCATGATGCTGACGTTGGCCCCAAGGTCGCAGAGAGCATGCTCGAAGTGGTTTGCTCCAATTGTGCTGGTAATGGTGGACACCCTTGGTCCTTCTTTTCAGGACGCTTGTTGAGTATAGTTGTGCTACACTCTTTCGTAAGCTTCACCACTTCTGTAGTGGGCATTGGTCGCTTGTTGCTGAGGATATCCTTAAGATATCTTGCATACGTAGGTACCTGCATAGCCTCAAGCAACAAAACATGGATCTGTACCTTTTGGATCATTTCCACAAAGCGAGCGAACTACTCATCCAAGTTGGCTTCCTTCTCCATTGTGGAAACAGAAGGATATCGGGGTTGAACGGATCACTGGGTGACGTGTCCTCTTCCGGTGCTTCCTTTTCCTTGGGCGTTTTCCTTGCCTGCGGAGGCTCTTCTTTTTCTGAGTCTCCGTCTTTGGGTTCCTCATCCTCCTTGGTGGGCGTCCTACTTTTCCCTATCTGAATAGGATATGGCGGGTCGTGGGTAACCTTACCTCCCCTCGTGGTCGCTGCGCTAGCGCTCTCACGAGTGGCTGCGGATTGCCCTGCTGCTCCTCCACCTCCTGATAGGGGAATGGCAGCCAGCTGTACTAGACATGATTCCATTGTCTTGTTGAAGTTTAGCTAGTTCTTCAGGGATGAAGAGATCCCATCAAGCTTGATGTTGAGGCTTTCTAAAGATTGTCATGGGAGTCCAGCTTCTTGCCGAAATCTTCGTTGATCTTGGCCTAGCCTAAGATGAGATCTTTAAAGGATGACTGGTTATGGTTGAAAAAGTTACCATAGTTGCCCCCTTGATAGGGGCATGATTGATTCCACCCTTGCCTCCTTGTGGTCGATACTCATGGTTGCCATTCATGTAAACACATCTTCATGGGTGACGGGGCAATGATTCCCTGAATGCCCAATATTACCACAGATCTCACAAATGTGGTGGAAATCCGTGGACAAAACTGCATTGGTCATGGCGGCCTTATCTTGAGTATAATCGTCCACCTTCTTCATGAGGAGATCTAGTTTGACGGTAAGCATATCTACTTTCTTGACAGTATGCGTACCCCTTTGGCAAGGTTGGAGTCTTTCATCACTCCACTCTTGACTGGATGCGATCTTCTCGATTAGTTTATTAGAGGCTTCAGAGGTCGAGAAGAACGATCCCTTATCAGCGGTATCAATATGGCTCCATGCTGTCAGAATCAGCCCATTATAGAATGTTTGAAGAATCAGCTAGTTGACCACCCTATGATGAGGGCAGGCCAAGGTGTACTCTTAGAGCCTTTCCCATGCTTCTAAGATTGACTCTGATGCAGCTTGTTGAAAACTCGAAATTCGTCCATGAAGGGCATTAGTTTTACCCAATGGGAAGTAACTTCATGAGGAATGCAGCAAAACATTTCCCTCACGTATCAATCTCTGCACGGCTCGAATAGAACCACTGTTTCGCTCTTCCAAGAAGGGAGAACGGAAATAGGCAGAGACGGAAAGCATCTTCGCTCACTTCTTTAATGACAAAGGTGCTGCATAGCACAAGGAACTGTTGCAAGTGGGCGCTTGCGTCCTCATTGGCTTTCCTGCAAAATGGGTTAGCCTATACCATCTTGATAAGTCCCATCTTGATCTTGAAGTTACCGTTCCCGACATCCACACTAGGACCTTTCGGCACCTGAGTGGTGGAGGGAGCGAAGAACTTGCGAAGAGTCTTCTAGGCCATAGCTGACGTAGATGGTACAAAGGATGCTGGACTTCCACTCGGGAGAGTATGTTGACGTGAACCGAAATGAGCTCGTGCTCGCCTTACGAGTGACTCTAGATCTTCTGTAAAATTCTCCGATAGGTCAAAACCAGTCATTCACTACCTGTCTTCCACATCAAAGATAGAGAAGACATATCGAACGTTACCCTGCCTGAGCAATGATCTACCATCTATGCATATAAACATGTGCCATCCCCGACAACGGCGCCAAAAATGCCTGTTGGCGTTTCTTAACGTCACTACTAGTTGCCTAGTAGCACCGCTAGAAAGCCGTGTGGTAATCTAACAATTGCGAATGAATCTGCAAGCGCACGGATATACCATTGTAGCACTTCACCCATGAGTATTCCCAAGGGTACGTATTTCTCAACGAAGGCGAGGTTGTTTAAAAAATATTGTTACAATCATGAATGTAGCGATAACATGGATAGAATCATATGCAAAGAAGAGGGACAAGATAGATAGATATGATGATAGTGTGACACACACAAGGGATCAACTCAAGGGAATCTAGGCTAGGGAGAAGGACTAAGAGTTAGCATTTAGATTCTTCTGTACTTCCTATACATGGCACAGGTCAAACTATAACTATGCACTCAGGCTGGGGGAGATAACCTCCTTCGTTGTTTATGCACAACTAGGTTGTTACTCGTTTCAGAACTCCTACAACGAACCCAAACATGGGAGATTTCAGAGGGTCCAACACGACTGTCACCACCCGCGGCCTACCCCGGCCAAAACGTGGGGAATGCTCATATTCTACCTATGATCCTAACCCAAGCACAATGCTTACATTGTTCACATCACATTGACCATCTCGAGCTATTGAGCCTATGATCAATGAGGCCATAAGAACAGCCGAAGAACCCAAATCGTGGCATAGATCATGGAAATCATATAAAGCATAGAACCATACTCAAATTGAACTAGAGCAAAGTCTAACATGCATGAGGGCACTCAATTCTATACTATCAATGCTAGGGTATAGGACTTTACAAGCATATAAGCCAAGCATCATAAGAAAGCAAGAACTTATCCATGTCATGACAATGACAAACCATATAGAAAGAAAGTGTATAATCAAAGTAGAATAAAATCATCCTAGAACTAAGAGATACAAGAGCCATACCCTTTCTCCAAGAGACTTGGAACCTAAATAGAGCTACTCTAGCATAACTCCACTAAGCCTAGAGCCTAAACAAGAGAGTGATTTACCAAGAGTTGTGTGTCTTCATTTGGAGCCTCCTCCCTCATATTTATAGGCACCAAGGGGTAGCTCCTCAAGCAAATAGTCCAAACATCCACAGCAAACCGACCTTCAGGACAGCCTCAGCGAGTGACACGTGGAACGCCAGGATGAACCGGTTCGGCCGACCCCTGGCTGACCTCTCCTGGACTGTGCTTTCTCTAAGTGACTGTCATGTGGGCCCTGAGTGTTGTCTGCATGTGTACACGCTGAGTTGAGGCAGTTTGGTCCCTGGTGGGCCCCTCAATCCATGTGATGCACATGTGGCGGTGTCTTTTATTTCTACAGCAAATCATCTACAACCAAATATTCTCTAAGGACATGTGGAACTACATTGTTAATCCTCCACTTAAGTAGAGAAACTTGGCTGTTATTTTAGTACTTAACAGCCTCCAATAGTGCCAAGTAGCTTCCCTTAGACATAAGGCAAGTCAGAATCTCACAATCCTAATCTACCATATCTGGACGTATCATAATATACTCTAACAAGAGAGCACGACCGATGTACTTGTGTTCAACATCAACAAGTATGTAGCTATATATGGTTGCATGCTCGGACAGTATCACCTCTCGTAGGTCGTCGTTACTACGCTGCTCGAGGGGGCCATCACCATCGAGGAGTTGCAGGACATTGTCACCATGCCGCTTGAGGGGGTCATCACCATCATGGTGTTGCAGGTAAGATTTCCAACAATGTCGGCGTCACGGTGTGGGCATTCGTGGCGTTGTCAAGATCCCTTACTCGACGATGGGCCCATCCCCATCCAATATTTTGCGGATCTCGGCTCGCTGTTCTTGCCATTGCGCTTGCAAGGCCAGGTCGAGTGATGGCAGAGTAGAAGTACCAAAAATTCTATATGTCTATTCTATGATAGCCTTTCCTTATCAACCATGAAGTAGTGAAAAAAAATTCCTATACAGCTCTCTTTTTACTGAGAAATACGAAATAAAAAAGTGAAGTAAGGGTACCCCATAGATATTTGATGTTGCCTCCCGCCCCCCCCTTTTTCATTAAAGATTTCCATGAAAAAAGGAAAGATGAATTTGTCGATTCATTGAACCCTAGTTCGGGACTGACGGGGCTCGAACCCGCAGCTTCCGCCTTGACAGGGCGGTGCTCTGATCTTCTCGAGCGGCATTGTACCGTCAGTATTGGCCATCCCCCCCCCCCCCCCCCCCAATGGATGGATCCATTCAGCCTGGACGTCAACGAGGTTGACACCATCATGGGCCGCCTCAGATGCAATGATATAGTGAGTAGCCCATTCAACCATATTTTCCTCATTCTTTTATTTCTTCATACATCAGGCATGGAGTAACATGGGCTTCTTATCTACTCTTGACATGGAGTAACATGGACGACTCAAGGTGGTACGACGGTAATCGTTGTCCTTCGATCCTATCGACTCTCGACATGGAGTAATGTGGATAGGTTATTACAATTTCAGGCTCCTATTCTTTTTGGTGAGCAGTGGATGACATCCCATTTGTGTTATATATATGTGTCCATAAACATTGTGCAAATGAACGAATGAGGTGGTAGAAAGGAGTTGGTTAGTGTATTTTTTTGTAAGAATGAGAGAGTTGTATTGATTACTCGAGAATCAGGTTACAATCCTTTGCAATCAAAGACTCAACACAATGGGGGACTTGCATACGCCACTGTTGCTGGCTGTTAAATACCAAATATAGCTGCCAACTTTCTCCAATAAAGTGAAGGATTGACATTTCTTATACGCATTTTCCCTTTGAAATAATGTAGTTCCACATGTTATTGGAAAATATTTGGTTGTAGGTGACTTGCTGCAGAAATAAAGGAGAATCCACCCTCATTTATCAAGTGACACATCCTCGATGAATCAGAGTCCGCCACGTGTGCAGCACAAGGATTGAAGGGCCCACAGAGGTCCAAACTGCCTCAAACTATCGTGGATATTTGTATTTGTCATAAGGGCCCACATATCAATCTCACTGAAGAAGCACAACACTAGAGGAGCCAGGTGGGGGTCGGCCGAACCGAATCGCCATTGAGCTCTCTGATCTCTTGCTTCCACGTGTCAGCTCTTGGTGCTTCCCGAATGTCAGTTCAGTGGTGGATACCTAGAATATTCCCTCAAGGAGCTGCTGCTTGAGGCCTATAAATATGAGTGGAGGGGCTCCAAATGAGACACACACAACTTGGGCAATCGTTCTCTTCCTTTAGGCTCTAGGCTTGGTGAGTATGCTAGAGTAGCTCTATTCAGGTTCCTGGTGATCAGTGGAGCTAGGGTATGGCTCTTGTATCTTCTAGTTCTAGGATGACTTTGATCTACTCTAGTGATATATCTTCTTATGCAATATTTGCCTTTGTCATGACATGGGTGAGTTGTGTTCAAGTTCTTGCTCTCTTATGATGCTTGGCTTATATGTTCTTGAGTTAATCATATACCCATGCATTGATAGCATAGAATTGAGTGCCCTCATGCAAGTTAGACTTCGATCTAGTTCAATTGGAGTATGGTTTAGTATGTTGAATAGTTATCATGATCTATGCCATGGTATGGGTTTACCAGTTGTTCTTTCGGCCGCCTTGATCATAGTCTTAATAGTCCGGAAAGATCAATGTGTTGTGAACAATGCGATCATAGAGCTAGGGTTGTAATCAATGAGTAGATATGAGCGTTCCCCATGGTTTGGCCGTGGTAGGCCACAGGTGGTGACAGCCAAGTTGGACCCTCTAAAATCCCCCACGTTCGGGTATCGTTGTAGGAGTTCGTAAATGAGTAACAACCTCGTCATGCGTAAGTGACGAGGGGGGTTATCTTCCCTTTACCTGGGTGCATAGACGTTCTCTGTTGATGTATATGTATTCTCTTTCTAAGTTGTTCTGTGCAGTGTGTAGGAAGTGACCTTAGAACGTAGATGCTAACTCCTAGTCCTACCGCTAGCCTAGTTTTTACCTGAGATGATCCCGTATATGTCACACTACCAACTCTATCATATCTCTTACCCTTGTCATTTGTATATGATTCTATCCATCCTATCGCTTTATTCATGTAAGCAACAATATTCTTAATTGCCCGTCTTCCTTTGGGAAATACGATACCCTTGGAATACTCATGGGTGAAGTGCTACAACGGTATATCCTTGCGCTTGCGGATTCTTTTCGCATTTGTTAGATTACCATGATAGGCATCTCCGAGCAGCATTGCTAGAACCATCGTTCTAGTGGTGACGTTAAGAAATACCAACAACCACACAACTGAGTGGAACGTACGTTTCGCCAGCTGTGCAAGCTCATGAGTGATCACATTTTGCTCTCTCCTCACAATTTGGAAAACTACATCTGGAAGTGTCCTAGATACAAGTTTCAGATTGTTTATAATGAAAGCTGACTGCGAATCACCACCTAGTTTAGAAGCTACAGCGATAACATTGGAGCAATAAGATTCGATAATGGTTCTACCACACGACCATTCTGCAGCTAGACGTACCCCTTCCAAACATGCCAATGCTTCAATTTCCTCTGTAGTCGACCCATCACGAATTGCTTTCCAAGCACATAACTCAGACTTACCTAAGTTATCATCACGAATTACAATGCCAATACCCGCTCGACCTATTGCCGAATCAAAAGCACCATCAACATTTACTTTCACCCACCCCTGCTCTGGGGCATCCATAGATCAGAAACATGCACAGCACCACGTTTCTCCTCTTCCTGTCACTTTTGTTCACTCACTGAGAAAATAGCTTTTTCGCTTTCAAATCTTCATTTCTAGTATAGTGTCGGGCGAGCTGTAGAGAATTAGCATAATTCAACAAGAAGTTGATTGATAGCTGCAGGTCTGAGCTTTGCACCATGAGTTACATCAATTTGAAACGACCATATTTTCCATGGCATGAGTGATATATATGCTGCCACATCCTGGCTCACCCGAGTTAGCAGCATGAGTAGCCAGTCCGGACCAGTGTAGGTGAACTGTTTATAATCTGGTAATGCCCAATGTTCCCTCAAGGCTGAACGCATATTCCTTTCATGATCATAGGAAACCAAAGCATGGAATTCTGATTCAATTTCCAGACCACATTTGTTTAGTCTTGTGGCTAAAGCATTATTCACAACTCTCCATATAAAAACTTTAACTATTTGTGGGATATTCAACCTCCAAATAGAGTTCCATAATGGCCTTGCTCCCATGGGATTCACTCTGAAGTTGCAGAGCCATGAAGACGCCCGATTTCTCATAGTGCCATGCAAGTAGATCCTCACATTCCAGACCATGGAGTTGATATTCTGGATTACCTCTCTATCATGAGGGTGAAAAAACGTTCCAGAATTCTGTTGTCCCAGTGGTTGCATGAATCTTTTCTTCCAAACAGCCTTGGAGCCAATTATGCCTCCAGATGTTAATTTTCTCCCCATTGCCAACTCTCCAAATAATTCCCATTTTAAGCAGGTCAAGGCCATGCATGATGGCTTTCCAAGTTGGTGATACGATGGAAAGCAAATCAGTATCAATAAGATCATCATTACGAGAATACTTTGCCTTCATTACCCATGCACACAGGCTGTCAAGATGCTCCAAAAATCTCCAGGCCTGTCTCGCAAGCATAGCTTGGTTAAAAAGCTTGAGGTCTCTAAATCCCAGGCCTCCCATTTCTTTTGCTCGAGCTAGTTTCCACCATGTTGTCCAATGTAGTTTCCTTTTCCATTTTAGTGCCCCACCAGAACTTACGAATGGTTTTTTCCATTTGATCACATACCCTATCCTGAAGCTTGAACACACTCATAGTATATACTGGAATGGCTTGACCAACAGCTTTATCATTATTTCTTTTCCACCCATTGACATCTCCTTCTCCGTGTAATCAGAAAGTCGATCTTTTGCTTAATCTTTCATGCAAGTTTTTTTTTTTTTTTTTTGCGAATATCTTTCATGCAAGGGTTGGAATCTTTCTGATTTCATTCTTCCTTTTGGTGTAGGCAAACCCAGATATTTTGATCAAAAGATACAAGGTTAGTACCCAAAGTGGCTGCTATATGATCTCGAGTATCTTCAGCACATCGATCGTTGAAATGTATAGAGCATTTTGCAGGATTAATTAGTTGACCAGTACATCGGCAAAAAATTTCCAAAAATCCTTTCATATGTAGAGCTTGCATATTATCTGCCTTAAAGAACCATAAGCTATCATCAGCAAATAAAAATATGTGATCCCCTGAGCATTTCTTGTAACCTTAATTGGTGTTATGGTTTTGTCATGTACTTCCTCTTTCTCAACAAAGCAGACAGAGCATCAGCAACAAAAAGAAATAGGTATGGTCACAGTGGATCACCTTGATGCAGACCACGAGTAGGTTAGTGTCTGCTGCACCTATATGTGTGAGTGAGTTCTCTGATTCTTTAAACTTTTTCCAATACAACCCTAGATGGGGTTCTAAAATTATATTTCTTGATCCAAGAGAAAACCATTATCTATGGTTGCAGTTTGCTTATATGGTGGTGAACATTAGTATCGCAGTTGAAATAATTATATTACTATCAATTGACAATCTATAGCAAGCATGCCAAGCAAAAAAAATGTAAGTAATATATGGAATAGGTAAAGAGCACTGCTTGCATCCTATTTTTGAATAGGTGAACGATCGCATGGCAAGGCAGAAACTGGGCAGGAGCCATTCCGTTTCAAAATTGGTATGGGTTCGGTTTTTCAGCAACCAAATATCTAGAGCATTTTGTGTGCAAGTCCTTGAGAATTGTCGTAGTTACATACTTATTACTAAATCATGTGTTATATCTCCTTGTACTGGATCAATGATTATTACCATTATTTGTTCTGGTAGGAGGATAGGTTGAAGATCGAGAGGAAGCTAAGGGTATGTTGAAGTATCAGTCTACTTACTGCAGAAACCGTTAATCTAAGCGACACGAAAACCTCATCCACGCTGGCTCTAACGCCGTTTCTCTTTTTCTGATTCCAATAAGAAGGTCATTGTAAGCGGTTATTTAACCGGATAGAATGATTATTGCCTCCGTTTAGCCATGCTAGGCGACGCCACTAAAGATCGCACACGAGGCACGATGCATGTCACAAACTCTGCAGGAAACGAAAGATAACATGCATGAAAAGCATCATGCATGCGTGTCGCACATGACATGAGGCACCAAGTATGTCACAAACTCTGCAGGAAACGAGATGTAATGTAACATGCATGAAAAGCATGATGCATGCGTGTACTGGACGCATTTATTCACTTCACGGCCGGCCAGACACTCAACCAAGCCAACGATAACTGCCACTGATAGGCCAGCATAGCTCGTGATTGACTGCTCGTGATGTGAAGGACCGCCTATCGCCGTTTCAAAAGGCGGGAGGGGCGCTCCAGGTGTCTTATCCGAAGGTTGAGAAAATTGTAAATTTGGAACTTTAAACATCGCTTTCGCAGTTTTATTATTTTTTAATATTAACTTGTAAAAATGAGTCTCGAACCGTTGACCTCTTGATTTCTATGCCATTAGGTGTATTTCTCCTCATGTTTTATACGTTCCCTTGTATTTGAAGGGTGAATTGACTTTTTTGCCCTTGGCCTCTTCTCCATGCAAGCCAGAACGTTTTCTCTCCTGTGTGCAGGCAAGCACGCAGGCTGGAGACACGTGTCCCGTGTGCAGGCAAGTAGGCAAGCTGGACGCACATGCATGCACCGGCGCACAAGCATCCCCGTGTGCAGGCAAACAGGAAGGACGGGGCGTCGGGGGCGGGGTCGTTGCGTACTGGCGTCGGCCGTCGGCGGCGGGGTTTGTCATGGCCTGGGCGTCGGGGTCGGTGCCGGCGTGGGCGGTCGCTGAGGCCTGGCCGGAGGGGCCGTGCGGCGCGCCAAGCGCCATGGCTGTTGGGGAGATCGTCTAGGGTTTCTCTCGGGACAGAGATGGAGGCAGCGCCGCGGCGGCAACAATGATACACCGGAGAGATGTGCATGTAGAATGCAGGAGGAAAGGGTGAGGGGCAAGACTCAATTCACCCTCCAAATAAAAGAGAACGTATAAAACATGAGGGGAAATACATCCTGATGGCATGGAAATCAAGAGGCCAACGTTTTGACACCCATTTTTACGAAGTCAATATTAAAAATGGCAAAACTGCGAAGCGCGATGTTTGAAGTCCCAAATTTGCAATTCTCTTGGAGGTTACCGCCGCGGCAAAGATATCTGACACGCCATAGGTTGCATCCTTATCACCTATCGCCGGATTTTTTTTTAGATTATGAGAAAAACTAGCCTCCGCAATTCCAAAGGAATGCTTAAAGCCAAGAAAACTGGCTAAAAAGCCGGAACATACAAGAGCAAGTAGACTTCAGACCTCAGACTGAGGAAATCAAAACAAGAAAATAAAAAAAAGAAGCTAATTAGAAAGGAAGCTAGAGAGACTAAACTTTGAACTTCTTCCGAGCCTTCACTTCAGCCTTGTCTTGATCGCCGAACACCATTTGTTGCTTGTTGCATAGTTACCGCACCGAGTCGATCTCGTATACGAGCACCAGCACTCCTTATTCAGAAGCAATAAAATTGGCCTTCATCGAACCCACAAAAACAGCCTCTATCTCCATTCCAAGGACTCCAAAGCGACACCCCTGCAGAGAGCGTCGTAGACGCAGTTGCCACTCGAACCACTGGTTCTTTGGTTTTCACCTGGAGAATTTCTTGTACGTCATGGTCCTCACAGCAATGCCTTCAAGAGGGAGAATGATGCACCGCGGCACCGCCATTGCCGGCAACGGTCGAAGACCGAGCAAAGCATTCACCCAAGAATCTACACAACATGATGACCACCCACCCACGTCCACCACCATTGCTTTGCTGCAGACACCCAAGTCCGTACCAGGCACTTAGGCTCCGGCATCGTCCAGGTCTCCGGCTTCTAGCTAGCGGTTGATCCAGCACGACACTTAGACAAGTAGGCAGAGGCACCTGTGAGCCGGCGAAATCGAGCAAAGGAGACCCAGATCTGCATCAAGTTCCTGCCAACCATCTCTATGGACTTAGGACGTCACTGGCCAAGGGCACCATGAACACACCTCAGATCTAGGCAAGGGGGAGGGGGGGAGGAGGCGAAGACGCTACCCCTGCCCCCACCCGCCGCGCAGCTATCACCCGCCACCGCCAAATCCTCATCCGGTCGTACGTGGCTGCCGTTGAATCTCACGGAGATGGAGTCCGGACGGAGCCTAGCTCCACCGCCGACCACCCCACAAATCAGGGCAAGACGTCACGCCGCCGGTAGGTACCGGGGATCTGAACACCAGTGACGGGCATCCCCACCCCGGCCGCCCCGGCGCGCGCCCCGATAGCGCCACCCCCAGAGCCAATGCCGCCCCATATCTATGGCCCATAGCCGTCGCCACCGCCCTGGTTGAGAAGGAAGCAAAACATGCATGATGAGTTGAACAACTGCGTGGAGGAAGCAATGTTTGCCATATTTCCTCTGAACAGACAAGATATATAGATGGCCAATGGAGCAGGCTATTCAATCCCTGGGGAGCAGGCACAAGAGAATCTCGTAGTATATATGGTAAACAAATTCTAGGTCTGCTATGTTAGTTCTTGCCCACAACCTCTTATGAAATTTTAAAGTTTAATCAAATTTAAACTAGTTCATGAGATTTTTGAAGGCTTTCCTTGAATTATATTTTTGCCGTGGCATATACTGGAGAGGTTTTAGTTGGTTTACTATATGACCGGCGAACACCTTATCGGTGGAGAGAGGTTAGTTGATTTGTGAAAGATGCACTAATCTACCTTTCTATAATGACGTTGTATATACCACATTCTCAACAAAGTTCCAAAGTTGTATCCTTTAGATATCACATATGTAGATGCAGAGCAGACAATTACGCCTGAGTATCATATACACATGCTGCTCATTTGACATCTTCTGAGGTGTGAAACTTCCAGGAGAGACGTGCCCACAGCTGAGGCTAGAAGCATATACCCTGGTTTGAGATTTGGAGTTTTGGAAAAAGCGAAATTGCCAAACTATGCTTGGTTCAAGTTTCATCATTGGACAATTTCAAGTACTCTGGTCCAAGGTAGAATGGATGTATGACAAAATTAGCGTAATAAAACGATTCCCCCTCGCTCCATAGGAACAGCCGAACCGGTGTGAAAGCCAGTACGTGGCCATGCGACTCTGTCAGCATCCCGCCGGATGAACCATATGAAAGCCATGCATAAACTTCGATGGTGCACCTTGGAGCGAGAAAGCTTCATTATGTTGCTAGTTGTGTGTCCTTTTTATCAAGCTTTGGTCATTTCTTACAAAATTTGGACAAAAGGAAAAAAGAAAGACTAGATAGCAAATTAGAATAAAAGTAACACCAGCTAAAGTAACATCAAGTTCCTAAAAAAATTAACATCAAACTCAGTATCATTGTTAGCTTTCCACTCTATTTTTTGAATTTTATGCATTTTTTGTATTGATGGTGTGCTTATTACGTTGTTAAAATCCTTGGTAATTGTGTGAAGCTTCAACATTTGGTCTGGACTGTACGAGATGCATGACCTCTCCATGCACCAGCACCACCTGTCCCTGCATTCTCTTTTTTTTTCTTTTTTAGGCAAACAAACCTGTATTAACCATAAAAAGCGTACAAGACCCATACATATACAGGTACAGGCATGTAGGATACTGAAGACAGCTCTTCAGACCAAATTGCACAAAAGCCCCTACTAAACAGAGAAAATACTTCGAAGTCCCTGGAGCCTGCGCAGGCCAAATCCTCCTCACTCCGACGTCGCCGACCGCCGCCGGCCGTCGTCCTCCACCGTACCCAAGCCAATCGAAGCTCCATCGCCATCAGGCTTTGAGAGAAACCGCAAGAGACACTCACCATCACGGATGAGATGAAGCCGTCGCTGAAGGAACCTCGGCTGGGGACACGCCCCAAGCTCCGATGGCCTTGGATCTAGAATCGGCAACGACGCCAAGCGCCGCCGTGAAGCACCCGAATCTGGTCCACTCTCCCCGCAGCCTCAACACCCACAGCTGTCACTCCATCCTCAAAAGAAGAAGCCAGTGGGCTCACCTCCCTATTGGGCAGACGAGCTGCCAGCGGTCGTCTCTCCAAACGCCAAAACCGACGCCTGCCTACCAGCACTGCCGTCGACGCCGAGCGACGAAGGACTCGTATACAGGGCTCATCAAGATCTGGAGCTCCAACTAGGTCTCCAGATGTGATGAACACCAACCCCACAAGCCCGTCGCCGGCACCGGAGCGAGTGACGACGAGGCGGAGAAAGGGCCGAAGGACCTTATTCCACTGTGACAGCGCCGCCTCCACCTCGCAAGCGCCGCCGGGACACCAAACCCTAAACCTAAAGGGACCTACTCTACATCGCCGGGCAGAGAACCGTCTTTTCCCCTCACGTCCGAGGCCGACGAGGCCATCTGAGGCGAAAGGGAAAGGCGGTTTCGCCGGCGAGAGCACCTGTCTCGGACTCCGCCTCCTCAGTCGCCGAGAAAGAAAGAGAGGTTTCGAGAGGACTCCCGTTGTGTTCCTGCATTCTCATTTGGTGAAGAAGGATTGCGAGAAGCTAACTTTATGAAAGAAAAGAGTCATGCTTATTGGGCCTGCATCTAAACATTCCCGGCAGCCCATCTACACTGGCGAGGCTCAAGCAAGGCATTAAGATCCGAGCGAACGGTCAGCCCATGTCCAGCCTAAAAGGTGTCTCCTAAAAATGTTTCAAAAAAACTAGCAGACGCAGGCACGTATTTAAAAAAAATAACTCAATTAATGATGTAACCAACTCGGACTTTTTAGATTAATTTAGAGTGTTCGATCATCATAAAATCCAACAGTGTAGAAGTAACGTAGTCAACTTGGACTCTTTAAATTAATCTAGAGCGTTCGATCGTCGTCATAAAATCCGACGGTGTTGAAGGGGTAGAAGTAACATGTAAGATTTGGTACGAAAATTTCGTCGTCCTTTGTAGTATACTAGCACAAGGTCACGTGCCACAGGCACGTGTTTTAAAAAAATACTAAATTAATGATGTAGTCAATATGAACTCTTTAGATTAATCTATAGCGTTAGACCATCATAAAATCCGACGGTGTAGGAATAATGTAGTCAACTTGGACTCTTTAGATTAATCTAGAGCGTTCGATCATCATCATAAAATCCAACGGTGTTGAAGGGACAAGAGTAACCCTGGTACGAAAATTTCGTCGTCCTTTAGATAGATGTGTGGACATATTGGGCTTTTGATTATGAAACTCACTGCATACATGAAACCAAAGCACTTTATTTCTGAAAACAGTAAAACACTACCTCTGTTTGTTTTGTGCTAAAAAAACTACCTCTGATGCTTGTTTTCAGCACAAGTATTAGCAGGGGTTTTGCAAGTGTTTTCGGTACATATACAGGGGTATTGAGAGAGCTCCACATCTAGACCTTGTGCCCTTGGTACAATGTGTTTGCTGCGTTGACACTTAGTAGAGACGATAAAAAGAGGTCTTAATCGCTGGCATTATTCAACATTTCTGCGTAACAATAACGGAGAATCTAAGTGGAGTTCTCTGTTTATCCTTATAGCTCGCTGTTTAATCAACACGCACAAGGTGACTGAGCATGAGCAAAACAAGCGCCAGATTTTAGGGGAACATCCTCCCTTAAAGGGCGGCATGCATGGACCTCATCTTGAGAATCACATCAAAGATCTCATTCTTTGATGTGATCAGAAACTTTCAGTTTCAGCTGCCCAGCTAGAAGACACGCATATCCCTCCCTTCAGATTGTGTACTCACAAGAATTCTATATATATATACTCATAGTTGAGAGCCAGATTATGGGACCGTGCTTCATTCCTATACATCATACATGCATCCAAAATTGAGCTCTTGGATGAGAGCCAGCTTTGCACATGCCTTTAAACTAGCAGCTAGGTAGGCTTCCTATCTTCAGGCAATTCATATTAGCAGTTTAGCACTTGAAATGAGGACCTCAATGTTGTTTGGCTCTCTCATCCTCCTCCTCCTGGCTACAGCTCGTGGTAATGATAGTTCATCAGGATTATCCAGTATTTCTGTAACCATTTCCTTTTTTTTTTTTTTTGCACCCATTTCCGGAGTTCAGCTATGTACTTAACCTTCATTCGTGTCTCTGATTTTGTATATCATGGTGAAGCGCGTTAAACAGAGCACGTACTGATAGCAAATCTATTCCATTTTCCTCTTCGATATATAGGACGGCTGGACATGCAGCTGCACGCATCACTGGACAAGGTCAGTGTGGCCAGCGCAGGTTACTGACGCAGTTCTTGCAGTTGCAGCATTCTTCATTCGTTTCTTCTTCAGTCTTCAGTTCTTCACCATGCTATAAACAGAAAATGGCATCTTGTTGGTTATGTGACTGTGTACATCTCTGTGTGCTTGATGCATACTAGGAGGAGATACCATCTGACCTCAAGTGGCAACGAAAACCACCACCGTCGTCGTCGTCATCCGTCGGCCGGGCGGCGGACATGGTGAGCCGCGCATCAGAGCGCCACCTGACGAGCACGGCTCGTACTGCTGCAGAGGAGGGCGGAGAAGTGAAGAAGACGAGGACTCACCGTGAGGTGGCACCCAGGTTCATCTACCAAGACTATGCTGGGCCCAGCGGTCACTCACCCAACCACCACCGCACCATACGATGCGGCCCGTGTTAGCGTTGAGCAGCTAGTGAGTTGAGTGTGCTTCATTTTTGTATTATGAACATGTTACATGCATGTTTTAGGCCGACAGGAGAGTTCACTAATCATGCTTAGCTTGTACTGTTGTATTGTGACTCAAATCCTACTTGGATTAGGACTCAATAGGGGTGTGCTTTAGGACTTCTAGTTCTACTAGGACTTGAGCGATGAATCCTACTAGGAGTAGGACTCCTACTTGCATGTATGGGGCTTTGGAGGGGACTATATAAACAAGGGGTAGAGGCTCTATCAAATCAATCAAGCCAAGGGCAAACACCAAGGTCTCATCCAAGACTTGTGAGAAGCAATTAGGAGCGCTCAAGAGGAATAGGCTAGATAGTTCTATAAGCACTAGATTCTAGCACTAGATTCTTGTATGAGGCAAGAATCCGAGGGTCCTAGAGGGTCAAGTAGAGTTGTGAGGGAGCGGCAATCACTTGTACTCTTTCGGAGTTGTGCTTAAAGAATTTGCGGTCGGCTTCGCCAAATCCTATTCTCTTGTTGTGGTTGCTTCAACGTCGTCAACTAGGGTTTTCTACGAGATTCGTCTACTTCGTTCTTGATACTGTGCAAGCTCGTGTCGTACTCGCAATATCCTTTCAAGATCCGAGGGTTGCTGCGCATAACGAGGGGTATCAGATTCTAACAAGTGGTATCAGAGCCAAGGTCGGATTGAGCTAATTTTGTGAGAAGGTCGGCAGTGCTAGGGTGCACGAAATCAAGACGATGTCAGGGATGTGGAATCAAGTAGAGAAATTTGATGGCAAAGGGAATTTCAGCGTGTGGCAGTGTGTGGTAACAGATGTGCTTGTCCAGCAAGGGTTAATTGATGCTCTTGAGGGGACCAAACCGGAGAGCACAACCGCTGAAGACTGGAAGGTGATGGAGCGGAAGGCTGTCAGTACAATTCGACTATGTCTCTCTGATGAGGTAAAGTACTCGGTAATCAAGGAGAATTCCCCGAAGAAATTATGGAAGAGCTTAGAAGAATTGTATATGGCAAAGTCGCTGACAAATCGGTGGGTGCTGAAGCGTCAACTATTCAGGTTGCGCATGGAGGAAGGCACACGATTCGTTGACCATCTAAATGTCTTCAACAAGCTTGTCACGCAGCTGGTTAGTGTGGATGAGGAAATTGAGGAGAACGATAAAGTCGTCATACTGGCTTCATCCTTACCACCATCATGGGAGCAATTGGTGATGAATATTCTCGTCGGGAAAACTACTCTCAACTTCAACGAGACAGTTGCATACCTGTTGGAGGCGGAGTCCTTGAAGAAGCCACAGGAATCTTCATCCTCGGGTGATCAAGCATTGACTGTTTCAAGTGGAGCAGGCAAAGTCTTGAATCGCGGGAAGAAGAAAGGCAAGAGCAAGGGCAGCCGTACATGCTATCTTTGTGACAAAGAGGGTCACATGATAAAGGATTGTCCAAATTTGAAGAATATGAGAGGAGCATGCTCGGTGGCAAGTGAGGATGAAGGTGATATACTTATCGTCAGTCAACCAGGGACTATTCATGATTGGATATTAGATTCAGGGAGTTGTTTCCATGTATGTTCGGCAAGGGAGATGTTTGACGAAGGATCTCAACGCCCGGCGAATGGAATTGTTCACTTGGCGGATTGCAAGGAGTATGCTGTCACCAAGGTGGGAACAGTTACATTGGAGATGCATAATGGAACACATTGCACACTCATGGGAGTTCGGTATATCCCGGGTTTGAAAAAGAATCTAATATCTGTAAGGTCGCTAGAACTCCAAGGTTGTGGCTTATCACTTCGAGGTGGAGTTATGCGAGTTACTTGCAAAGGGCAGGTAATCATGAAAAGTATCTGGATTAATGGTGGATACCGAGTGATAGGAAATCTTAATGGCGGTGCAACCATTGGGAGATTTGGTAAAAATCCTGATCAGGAGAAGGAAGTTGTCTCGTCAACAGCAGGTACTCAAATCTCAGTTGCAGTCAAGTGCAAGGCGGCAAAGGTGGTTGCAAAATCTAACAGTCGTAGAGGTGAAGCTGCAAGCTGTTGGAAGAAGGAAGACGTGGTGGGACCGACGACCACGCAGTACCGGCGAGCAGGTGGAGCTCAGAGGCGGTACAAACCTATGGCATGGAGGGTCATAGGAGAAGGTGGTGTGGTTAACCAAACTACACAACGAAGGAGCTCTCAGGTGGAGGGTCCAGGCGCTCCAGCCGGGACACTCACACGCATATCGTGGTGATGTGCATAAGCCTCTGTGGTGGAGGCACTCTTGTGGTGGGAGTATAAAAAAAAGAAGCCGATTTGGAGCGAATTCTTGGAGGAGCATGATGACTTCAATGGATTAGAGTCAAGGTGGAGATTGTTGTATTGTGACTCAAATCCTACTTGGATTAGGACTCAATAGGGGTGTGCTTTAGGACTTCTAGTTCTACTAGGACTTGAGCGATGAATCCTACTAGGAGTAGGACTCCTACTTGCATGTATGGGGCTTTGGAGGGGACTATATAAACAAGGGGTAGAGGCTCTATCAAATCAATCAAGCCAAGGGCAAACACCAAGGTCTCATCCAAGACTTGTGAGAAGCAATTAGGAGCGCTCAAGAGGAATAGGCTAGATAGTTCTATAAGCACTAGATTCTAGCACTAGATTCTTGTATGAGGCAAGAATCCGAGGGTCCTAGAGGGTCAAGTAGAGTTGTGAGGGAGCGGCAATCACTTGTACTCTTTCGGAGTTGTGCTTAAAGAATTTGCGGTCGGCTTCGCCAAATCCTATTCTCTTGTTGTGGTTGCTTCAACGTCGTCAACTAGGGTTTTCTACGAGATTCGTCTACTTCGTTCTTGATACTGTGCAAGCTCGTGTCGTACTCGCAATATCCTTTCAAGATCCGAGGGTTGCTGCGCATAACGAGGGGTATCAGATTCTAACATGTACTTCCAAAAGAAATATATGTTCTACATTCTGAATTCCTAATTAATAATAACCTAGCTATAGAGCAAAGGTAAAGCTAGGTACCCAGAAATGGAGGAATGGATGGATTCCTCTTGGTCAGCATTTGCATAGAGGGGCCAGCTTCAAATTGAACTGCACTTCCATTCTCTAAATCTGAGCAAAAGGAATTAGATCAATACTGTACTACTCTCTCTAGTCACAAAAGGTGTTGTTGTGGGTTGTTTCGCGCGGTCGAAACCTTTAAACTTCAACCATTAATACATGTATCTTCAAATATTTTTGAATGGCCTCCTAAATCTGGTATGGTCTAAGAATTTGTTCATTAAACTACAGAAGTTTGGAAAGGCAGGAGAGAATATAATATATACTTTGAACCATGACCATCTGGGCCAGATGATTGGACTCTCCTCTTTTGGTTGGTGATCGCCCAATCAAACAACCAAAGGTTTCTTTAACAGGACCGGAGAAAACTAAGCTCATGCTAAGCAGCGGCAGACTTTGTTTGTCAGGTTCTTGAGCTCGACAGACATCGTTGCGGGAAACGCTGCGCCTTTCTTTCCAAAAAATAAAGAAAAGAAACGCCTGTCATTCCTGTGTGTGCTTTGACCGTGAGATGATATGCCATGGCATCCTTGCACTACTAAGTACTCAGACACTGCCTCCACCTCCGTTCTAAAATAGTTCCAAAATATAGGTCGTTTTGTTAGGGTGCATAGCAATATATATGAACCTAAAATACCAAAACTATAATGAGTTTCTCTATTAAATTATCTATATTGCCTCAAAAAGATAGCTTATCTATACTGAATATTTTTTCGCATTGATATGACACTGACACTGGATGCTTCTAAACCAGAGACAAGTTAGAGAGACTCACGGTCGCAGGAGCACGGACACCGGCCCTTGTTTGCAGGTACCCTGCTGCTACTTGAGTACTACAACAGCAAGAATGCTATATGAGCAACACGACATGATCAAAAGGCTCCTCGAACCAAACGTACAAATGTTGAACTCTGTACAATCTTGCACCTCGGTTTCTTGTATGCTGAAATGAAACTGCATTTGACTCTGTGTTTTGATCTATTGTTTTATGACTGACAGGTCCCTATTTTTTCAGTGTTATATTTTTTCCCCAATTAGGAACGATGAACAGGGTACTTCTCGATCAAGTCGAACAACTCATCTCCAATACCGTAGCCGAGCATCCTGGCCATGTCCGCCGTCTTCAACCTCGGCTTGGGATGGTTCTGCTGCTTAAGCCAGGCGTCCACAGCAAACACTTTCTTCATAACAAACAGCTCCAGTGCCTCCGGGTTAAAGACAACGCCAAGCCGCATGCTCATCTAAAGTTCAACATGTATTAGGTTCAGATTATTCAGAAACAATTTTTTTTCTCTGATTGGTTACCTGGTGAGGGACCAGCATTGCAGCATATCTGGCTAGCTCGCCAGCTCTCCAGTCAAGCACAACAGGGAACCAAGGGTAAGCAGCATCAAGCCTCACAAACCATAGCCGTATGTCAGGCAACTCTGACAGCTCCCGTGTGTCGTACTCATCCTCCCTCTCGTAGTTTATCGTGAACCCAACAGTTCGATCCAACAAGTTTCTTGAATCAGCTAATGATGCACATAAACTTGCCGTCAGAGCATAATATTGGTGAGTAGCAACTGAAGTCAGTGGCATGATTGTGAACCTGCTGTTAAGGAACTCAAGTCACCGAGGGCCTCTTGAACAGGAGATAGGTCAAGTGCTCGGATGTTATCGTTGTTGATGATGATTTCAAAGCGCCCTTCTGTAGGCGGCGGTGGAGGTTGAACTTGTGGGGCATCTGCAGCGAAAAAACAAACAAATGTTTACTGACAAACAGAAATGTCAAGGTATGGTGCCAGGAAGCGAAAAGTGGATGAAATCAAATGAAACTTGATCCTATGGTTGGCGCTCATAACATCAATAGATTACTTCTTGGAGAAATATAGTTTAAATTTTAAACCAGTGGCAAACTCAGAGACTTATGCATTATTCTTGCCTGGGCAGTGGCATAGCCTCTGGGCTGAATGGATGTTAAGCATGTTTCCATATCTATCTATGCTATAAACAACGAAAGATTTGATGGTCATACAATATCTTACTCTTACACCTTCTACACCGTCGGATTTTATGATGATCGAACGCTCTAGATTAATCTCTAATTTAAAACTTACATCTAATTTAAAATTCTTACACCTTTGAGCCTACATTGTAGGATTTTATGATGATCGAACGCTCTAAATTAATCTAAAGAGTCCATATTGACTACATCTCTAATTTAGTAAAATTTTTAAAACACGTGCCATCCTTCTGCTAGTTGCTTATAATGGCCTAAAAATTCAAAGTACAGGTGTGGTGTGACTTGTTCCAGTGATTTCTAAATCATGATCCAAATAACTGAACAACACACAAATCTGAATAAATTTGCTCCTGGTTAGCCCTTTCTGTATTCAGCTCGTTTCAGACACATCAAAATTGACAAACCACGAGAACCATCATCTAATTCGGTACTCAGTTCATTTCATATGATTTATTAGTTGATTTTTTTTGCCTAATTGCAAATCACTTTGTTTAGTTTATTCACATCACATAGGATTACTTTGATTTGTTAGAGTGAGAAGGGGGGAAAAATCACCGTCTTGTTCCATGGAGAGGGAAAGGTCGAAGTTGCCGGAGGGGTTGAACGCGACGCGCGCGGCGAACCCGGCCGCCCTCTCTGACCTCGCCGGCGCCGCTTGGAGCTGGACGGGGGGCCTCCCCGTGACGGAGCAGCGGGAGGCCGGGTGGAGCGACGGCGAGCAGCTGCCGCCGCCGCCGCTGCTTTGCCGCGTCGGGGCAAGGCGGTGCGGTACCACGGGAAGGTGGTGGGCGGCGGTGGTGGCCATGGCGGGCGGGCGGGCAGGCGGGCGGAGGATGCAGCGGCCTGCGGCGGCGCCACGCAACGGTCGGGAACTGCGGGTGCGGGGTCGCGCGGTTCACGACGGCTGTTCTATCCGTTTATCTCTTTTTTTCAGATTTCCTTTTCTTTTTTTGTTTTTGATTTCTTTTTTTAAGCAAAAAAAAACGAAGCTGATGGCTCATGTGGCCCAAAAATGAAAAACTACTATGGCGTAGCCCATATTGATCCATTAGGTCAGGCCCAATGGTGAGTTTCATAAAGTTCATACACATTAAATAGACCGTCACATAGGATATTTTGATGACATGACGTCATGTTTAAGAGAGATGAAACTAGTCTAGATGAAACTACTTCTACACGGATACCAACTTGCGTTGAGTCTTGAAATTAAATGCTTTTGGAGCCTATGAAATTACACCATGACATTTTGCATTGGGAGAGAGAGTTTTAAGCCTCCATTTCATATGCGGCTACGTTAGAAACATCAACATAAAATTTTCCACTAGGATTAGCCTTACAGAACCGCACGGAGCCGAACCACAAGCATAGGATTATTAATGAGTAAAATGTGTGGCCAACTTCGAACTTGTCTCGTCATGTCATCTAGATCATTGACCTCCTAATTTGCATTTTTGGCCACCTAAATTTGTATCGGCCGGCGTCATTGGTCGAAACGAGCTCCAACCTGCTCCGCTAGCTAACGTGGCCGATTAGGGTTATATATACTAGAATGAAAATTTGAGGCGTTATAGAGAAAACAAGGGGATGGAGACAACGAGGCTGGGGGGTGAGGCTGGGGGGCCGTCTATTGCACTTGAATTTACACTATGATTTTTAAAAATTGGGAAAAATAAAAACCAAATAATATTGTTGGCCACTACGTAAAACAGCGTCAAAGAAGACACTCGACTCAGTGACGCGATTCTGAAACGCGTCACCTATATGACATCGGTGACGCGTTTTTAACAGACGTGTCACCCGTATTTTTGCGTACCTGAACAGCGCGACGCCGATGAAGATATATTGGTGACGCGTTGTAAGGAACCTGCGTCACCGAAATGTGGCCGCTCGATCGGTGATGCTTCTGCACAGAACGCGTCACTAGTCTATGTGGTGTTCGGTGACGCGGTTGCAGAAACTAGCGTCACCAACCTATTGCTGATGCGGAGCGTGGAGACGCGTCACTAGTTGTCATGGGGTTCGCAGACGCGAGTCTTGATCCGCGTCACCAATCAAGAGACGTCTTCTCCACTACTCTGCTCTGCTTCTTCTCCACTCCACCAAAACGCGCGGCCGTGTCGCCGCTCCACTCTACCGTCGCGCCGCGGCCACGCTCCGCTTCTTCTCCACTCTACCGCCGCGCCGCGGCCACGTTCCGCCGTACCCTCGTCGCCGCGGCAACGTTCCGCCGTACCCTCGCCGCCGCGGCCACGCTCCGCGGTACCCTCGTCGCCGCGGCCACGCTCCTACGTCCTTGGACCGCGCGCGGCCGCCGTTGACCACCTACCGCCGCGCCACGGCCACGCTCTCCGCTGCGTTCTCGCGCCGCTGCGGCCACGCTCTCCTCGCTCCGCTGCGTTCTCACAGCCGCGCGGCCACGCTCCTCGGCGTCGTTGACCACCTACCCGGCCACGCTCCTCGGCCGCGCTCCTCGACCACGCCGCTCGGCCACGCTCCTCTCGTCGGTCGACACCGCCGCCGCCGTGGGGGCGAGCTGTGCCCAGCTGCTCTCGTCACGCCAGGGCAACCCGGTGAGCCGCATTGCCCTGTGTCGAGGGCCGGCTCTTGCTCTTGTGTCGAGGGTCGGGGCTGCCCAAGCTCTTGCTGGCCGCGCCATCCTCATCGTCGAGAGCTGCCCTTCAATCTCCATTCAGCTAGCTGACCAAGGTTTGTTTTTTCTTCTCTGTTTTCCAATTTCATTCATTATATATATATGCAAATACTTGTGGTGTTGGAACATATGTTTATGAAGGCATGTTGCCCCATGGTGAAGCTCATCTTGTGATGATTAGATATATAATTGTGATATATGCAAATTCTGTTTGCAACTCCATTTACATGCTACTGAAGCTAAGCTTGGATTAGCTTTTAATATTATTTTTGGTTGATGTAGATGGAAGACCGGAGTTGGATGTATCTCCCAAACTGTAAGTGTGAAGAGTATCTGACTGGTGTGAAATCATTCATAGTCACAGCTGAGGTTGATATGTCTAATCATCGGAAGTCCGCCATGTGTTGCCATGTGTTGATTGTCAGAATGTCACAGCGTTCGCAAGTTCACTGCAGGTCCATGCCCATTTGATCATACGGGGTTTCATGGATGATTACAAATGCTGGAACAGACATGGTGAAAGAGGTTTTAATGCTCGAGACCACCTTATGGGTAAGGGTGAAGGAACACCTGCCAATCAGCAAACTGCCAGTAGTCAGGATTGTGATGAAGGAATCAATGTGGGTCATACTGCTTGTCAGGATGGCAATGAGACTGTTGGGAATGATCTTAGCGAGGATGACATAGACAAGATCGATGGCAATTATGTCCATATTGCTGACCGTTTGGAGGAGATGGTACGTGACGCCTTGGGTGCGATGGCTGCACTAGTTTGGAGTTTGAAAAACTGAAAAAGATGGTGAGAGATATGAAGACTCCATTATTTCAGGCTGCAAAGACAAGTACACGAAGCTCTTCACATCACTTAAACTCCTCCAGTTGAAGGCCACTCATCATATGACTGACTGAGGTTTCAAGGCTTTGTTGGATCTGCTAAGGGACATGTTGCCAGAGGTGAATGAAATACCCAATACCACCTATGAAGCCAAGCAAATTATTTGCCCTCTGGGACTAGAGGTTGAGAAGATACATGCTTGTAAAAATGATTGTGTCCTATTCCGTGGCGACCTTGAAGATCTAACCGAATGCCCCGAGTGTGGAGCCCCTCGATACAAACGTAGAAATGACGGGGGTGATGAGGAAAGGAAGCATGGAGCTCCTCAAAAGGTGGCATGGTACTTCCCTTTAATAGCTCGGTTGAGGCATTTGTTTGCGTCAAGAAAGGATGCAGAGCTCTTGCGCTGGCACAGGGAAGGCCGCAAGAATGATGACTTTATACACCATCCAGCAGATTCCGCACAATGGCACGTATTTGACTTCACGAATGGGGAGTTTTACAAAGATCCAAGGAATCTTCGATTTGCACTAAGCACTGATGGCATGAACCCATTTGGCGACATCAATAGCTCGCATAGTGTTTGGCCATGTTACTGATGATCTACAACCTGCCACCTTGGCTTTACAACAAAAAAAGTACATGATGATGTCCATTCTCATCTCAGGACCTAGTCAACCAGGCAACAACATCGACGTGTATTTGAGGCCGCTCGTGGATGATTTGAAAACACTATGGCAACCGGGTGTTGATATGTATGATGCATACAAGAGAGAGCCCTTCACACTGCGAGGCATGGTGTTCACCACCATAACTGACTTACCAGGTGGTCGTTCGGTGTCTGGGTAGTGTAAAGGGGATAAGGATTGCCCCAGTGCTTAGATGATACCGAGACTATTCGGCTCAATAACTCCAAGAAGCAGGTGTATGTGCGGCATCGACGTTTTCTTCCCGCCTCTCATTCATACCGAGACATGAAATGTCAATTTGACGGCACGAGGGAGGCAGGAACCGCTCCAAGGCATTTTAGTGGCGAAGATGTCTACAAACAAGTCAAGGATCTCGTTGTCGCTCATGGGAAGAAATGCCCTCGCCGCACCCTTAAGGGGAAAAAAAGAAAGCGGGGAAAAGAAGAAGGACAATGATAAGATTAGATGGAAAAAGAAGTCGATTCTGTGGGAGCTACCTTATTCGAAACATTTAGCTATCCGCCACAGTATTGATGACCTGCATGTCAAGAAAAATGTATGCGGAAGTATGCTTGTTACTCTCATGAGTGATAAGAAGAAAACCAAAGATCATACAAAAGCATGAGCTGACCTTGAAGACGTGAATATAAGGCCAAAGCTGCTTCCCAATGGCACAAGTACGCAACTACCCGCTTCTGTCGTGAATCTAACTAAGGAGGAGAAGCAGGAACTATGTGACTTCTTTCGTAGTGTGAAAGTACCTTCTGGCTATTCATCGAATGTCAAAAAACTTGTCCATTCAAAGGAGCAGAAGTTTCTTCCTATGAAGGCTCACGACTGTGATGTTATTCTCACAACAATGCTTGCGGTTGGTATTAGAAACATTCTGCCAGAAAAAGTTCGGAGGGCCATCATGAGCCTGTGCTTATTCTTGAATACAATATCTCAGAAGGTGATTGAAGAGCCATCACTAGATGCTATAGAAAAGAAGTTATTTCAGACATTGTGCCTTCTTGAGGCGTATTTTCTGCCGTCATTCTTTGATGTCAGCGTCCACCTCATTGCTCACCTGGTTAAGGAGATAAGATACCAAGGTCCGGTGTTTCTACACCACATGTATCCGTATGAGAGATTCATGAGCATGTTGAACAAGTATACAAAGAGTCGGACTCATCTAGAGGGAAGCATGGTTCAGGGTTACTCAGCTGAGGAGGTGATTGACTGGTGCCTTGATTACATCGACCCTGAAAATCCAATTGGCATATCAACGTCTCGCCATGAGGGAAGGTTAGCAGGGATAGGGATTCTTGGGGAGAAGACATTCATTCTTGAAGCTGATGCATTCTAACAAAGCTCATTTTCTTGTGTCGCAACAGACAACAGAGGTGTCCCCATACATTGACGAGCATAAGGAGCTACTATGTTTAGAGCATCCGGAGCGGAGGGAAGCTTGGATAGTAAAGACACACATGAAAGGAGACAACATTTGGTTCAAAGACAAGATCGCAATGTCTGAGTGTTCTGGTATGTACCGAAAGAGGAAAAGGAACAGTTCAGTGGATATGGAGGCGATAAAGGATCAAATCAGGGCTGAGGTGACACGAGATGTATTGTCCATGCTTTCGGCACAAGGAATACAGCTGCAACCATTTTCCAGGAACCCAAGCCCCGCACCAGTCGGACGGAGGAGCAGTTGTGCATCCGCCTCCGATGCAGCAGAGATCAATGCAGATGTATTGCAGGCCACAGCAGAGCACAGTTCAGATCCAGAGAAGTTGTAGATAGCACCATATATGGATCCAGAACCTGATAGTATAGATCTTTTGTCGGAGCCCACCCCATGTTCCCTTATCGCCATAGATGATGGTTATCGAGTTGAGATTGCGAGGGGGCTGGTTTATCCACAGCAAACCACACTACTCGCTGGGTATGCAGTTGTCAAAGTGGAGATGGTTGTCAACAAATATGAAGGCATGGAGCTTGACCCCCCCTCCTAACGATGAAACAAGCAAACTCCAAAGGATGCTGCTGCTGAGAAGAAGGAGACTACTGCTAAAAGTGCACAAGAGCAGGAGCCCGTCAAAGGATCTCAGAAGAAGCAGGTTGTCAAATTGCTTCTAAAGGATGCTGTTGCTGAGAAGCCTGCTGATAATAGTGCATAAGAGCAGCAGCCTTCCAACAGCTCAAAGGTGGCTTCCAACAGCATGCAGAAGGCAGCTGATGACCTTCCACAGCAGTCGTAGCAGCATGTCACTGGATCTCAGAATGTTCTGGTGATTGTTCAGCAGTAGTAATCAAAGAACCTAAGAAGGTTGTAATTGTGAGAGCTCCTAAGAAGCAACCAAAGAAAGATGGGGGGACCGCATGGACTAGAGCAAACCCAAAATTCAAACAAGGACAACCGATGCTCACAGATGCTGAGCTTGAGAGTGCAGGACCTGCAACATCTACTCTCCATCGTTACTACTTGCAAAATAGTAAAGCAAGGCAAAAGGATGGGCTAGTGGTCAAGTTCAAGCGTATACATCTTCTGCATTCCCTTGACGTAGAGTGTTTTCCGGTGGGGTTTAATGATTTGTATGACCTCTTCAACATTGATGCCCTGGATATATCACTGCTACGCTGCTTCACACTGTAAGTCGCATTTCCTTATTCTGATATGCATTATTTATTTCACATGTCCAAGATTGATAGATTAGATGTGTAACATTGGGTTTCTTTTACCTTAATCTTAGAAGCATGGTTAGGGCAACTAAGATGAAGTCCTTGCCTGTGGGCTTCCTTGATCCTGAGGTGATGTCCCTGTCTACAATAAGGTCTGACAAGTCCTATGTGCTGGATTATTTGGCAAAGGAATTCAAAATCTTTCATAAGAAGGAGTGCATCATGTTTGCACATAACACCATTGGTCACTGGATTTTAGTGGCAGTCATTCCAAAGTGGGGTAAGGTCTTGTACTTCGACTCTATTAGGACCCAAGCGCGTGAACATGCCTTGTTGAAAGAGGTCATTAATGAGTGAGTCATCTCCTAGCCTTCTTTTAATTCCTAAATAGAATTTGCACAGCAGCATAACTAATGCATGTTTTATAGGGCATACCTATCATTCTGCAGAGCAAAGGGATTGGACAAAAAGACCTTGGTACATGCCACTAAGTTTCCAGTAAGTGCATCAACAACTGTTAGCTTTTTTAGGGCCAACAACTGTTAGCTTTATGTTTAGTATATGTGAAGCAATTTCTCTATCGTTTTGTGCTAATTTGTTGTCATTCTGGTTGCTGTCACATGAATGGCTGCTACAATGTTTAAGTTCTGACTGTAAAAAATATTTTGTAGTACCTCCAGCAACCTCCTGGCAATGCATGCGGCTTTTACACAGCGAATCATATGATGGAAGCTTTGCGAACACTTGATCTAGATGATCCTAAGGTACTTGTCATTTTTTACAAAGTGGTTGGTTTACAAAACGTAAAAATGTATGGCTGCTACATGTATGGATCTGGTTATGTATGTGCTAAATGTATGGTTCTGGTATATGTATGTGCTAATTTTTACTAAATGTATGGCTGCTACATCTTTGGTTCTGATGCATGTATGGTTTACAGGATTATGAATTTTTATGTTTGACAAAAATTTTATGTTATATAGGGTTTTGAAGTGCTGTCAACGCCCCTACGCAAAGATGAGTTATGCAGAATCTGAGAAATGATCGCCTCATTCTTAGTGCACCAGGTCATCGACGACAAAGGCGAGTTCCATTGTAGCACTCCAGGGCCTGGGCTTTGTTAGGTTGCATGCACCTAAAAATTAAAGAACTTGTGATGCCATGCATGTGAACCTGCTACTTGTCCGTTTACATGTGTTTTGAACCTCTATTTATGTTTACATGTGTTTTGGACATCTGTTTATGTAATGTTCTGAATCAGCAGCTATGTTTGGACCTCTGTTTATGTAATGTTTGATGAATCAGCAGCTATGGTTGGACCTCTGTTTATGGTAATGTATTCTGGTGTATTTGTATTCTGGTGTTGCCTGTGATGATCGACAGCTATTTGTACTGCCTGGACAGGGAATTCTGCTAGTATATAGACACATGATTGCAGACGCGTCTCAGCTCAATGCGTCTTCAAATCAAAAGCTATTGGTGACGCGTTTAGCTAGACCATGTCACCGATCAGACAATCAAGGTGACGCTATTTTTCTGCAACGCGTCACCGATTGACTCCATCAGAGACGTGTGTATTCTGTAAACACGTCACCAATCGACTCCATCGGCGACGCGATTCTTAAGCTTACGCGTCCCCGATCAACTCCATCGGCGACGCGTTTATTGAGCTTACGCATCACCGATCAACTCCATCGGCGACGCGATTCTTAAGCTTACGCGTCACCGATCAACTCCATCGGCGACGTGTTTATTGAGCTTACGCGTCACCGATCAACTCCATCGGTGACGTGAAAAGTCCGCGTCACCGAACTTCGTTACATCGGTGACGAAAAAAGGGTGACGCAAGCTTTTTGCGTCTCCGATGAGCCTTGAGACGCGTCTCTGATGAGTCGTTCGGGCCTGCCTCGTCGAAGGGGGAAAAAACGAAATTGTCTCAAAAAAAAGAAGGTGGAATAGACTTCATCGAGATCGGGATCTTTTTCTCTGTCCTGAAATCATCATTTCAACCTGTGGGTTCGTCCAGCCCAACAGATCCGCACCAAGCCCACAAGCCTATATGTCTCTTTATGATCCATCCATTATAAACTTCTTTAACGCAGTATCAAAAAAAAACTTCTTTAACTAAAAAAAATCATTAGAAACGGAGTGTCTAACATTTTTTAAAAAAAGCTTTTAATTAATTATAGAAAACAACTCTAACATTTAAAATTACAGCACATCACTATTTGTGCAAAAGTCAGGGTAGCTTGACTATAAACTTCAAAAAGCTTAACAATGCAAGCTGTGAGTTCATCTTCAAGGCAACAACCGTCGACAAATTAAAACAGGCTACCGCCCCTCGCCACCTGCTGGCACCAGCAGCTTGAACACCGATCCAAACCAGCTCTTGCACGGGTACACTACGTCTACAAAGCCGTCATGAGCAGCAGAACGACGGCGGCAAGCAGCGTGAGTATCCGTGTACCGCGCCAGCACGAGCGGGCCCCGAACCACCACGGCCTCGTACGCCACCAGTACTGGCGAATCCAGGATGTGAAGCTAGGTGAACCCAGAGGCATTTTTTTACCTTTATCTACGGTAGCTACTGTAATTAGAGGAGTAAAATTGGACTTTTATTCGAGTTTAGGGATGTTACATATCTAGTTTCATAGTTGGAGGAGCATAATGGGACCTTTATGATAGTTGAGGGAGTTTAAATAGACTTTTTCAAGAAAAATCAAGGGGTTAGGGCTCTTTGGGCTGAATCTTAGGGTGGGCCACAGCCCACCCCCTAGATACGCCACTGGCCACCAGGTTCCGCAGCACCACCTCCATGTTCGCGCGTCCAGCGTGATCACGGGGAGGTTTTCACCGTTGCAGCCGCCGCGTCCAAGGCGATCCCTGCAATCCCTTCCGATGCCGGTACGAACCGCACCCTCCACCATGGCAGCGTCGACACTGACGGGATCATGATCTCCTGCGCCAACGGTGAGTTGAGGATGGTGCCTACTGCCCACCCTCTTGAGGAGCTTACACCGTGGTTGTTTTAATGGGCCTTAACGAATCATGACATGACAATCTGGCCACTAGTAATGGGCTAAGGTCGCCACTATTTCCATCCAAGGTGAGATACTGCACCAGCCCATGCACAATTCCAACCTTAACGCCATGACGGCGTGGCACTGTGACAGCGGGAGCTGCCAGCCGGGGTGGAGGACGAGATGGCGGGAGCGAACAAGGAGGACAGGTTAATTAGGGAGGGCGGTGGGCGGGCGGCGACGCAGCGAGAGCGGAGAGCAACCGACCGGGGCAGAGAACGAGGTGGCGAGGGCGGCAGCTGGTGGCAGGGGCGAAGGTGGAGGACGGATTAGGGAGGATGGGGTCAACGGCCGACGGTGGGCGTGTGGAGCAGCGGCGAGAGCCGCCGGTGAGGGTGGAGAACGAGGTAGCAGGAGGCGGGCGGCGGCAGGGGCGATGGAGGAGGACAGGTTAGGGAGGTCGGGGTCGACGGCAGACGGTGGGCTGGTGGCATAGCAGCGAGAGCTGCCAATCGGAGCAGAGGACGAGGCAACGGGGACGAGGGGTTAAAGATAACAAAGTCGACTGCCGGCGATGGGTGAGCGGCGTGTCGGCGAAAGCCGCTGGCCAGGACGAAAGACAAGGTGGCGGGGGCGAGGGTTTAGGGCAGCTGACAGCATGGGCGAAGGAGTAGGACGAGTCAGGAAGGGCGGGTTTGACGGCCGGCACACACTTGTTCTTGCTGTGCACACACTTTGTTTGCTTCGATGGCTTAAGGTACAAAGAAATGGAGCTGGCTGGTTGGTTAGGTCGAGCTGCTGTTTTATAGTAGAAGATGCATGCTTACCGCAAGTGGGTGGTTACGAGTCGGGACATGGCACATGGGTTTGATTAGTCGACGCAGAGCGCGCGTGAGCGTGAAACATGCATGAATAGTAATTCTAACTAACACGGGTCGTCACCGAGAACAAAGGTAGCAACATGAACCTAGTTGCTAGTCAACGCAATGATAAACTTGTCATTTTGCATTTTAGCCTTGTAGGTCAATAATATGCATGCATGACGTCGTGAACATTTGTAGTAATGCTAGTATATAAGGATCTACTAGTAAAAGGTTGCATCATGCATACTAATGTTGTATAAGTAATAAGCCATGCAAACGTGGAGGGGTCGGGGATAATGGTAAAGTAAATTGTGTAGGGCCGGCCGGGGCGGGAGCAACTCCCTACCGCATCTGCGGTAACCTGCAGGTCACCGCACACTCCCGTAAAACGCAGTTCACCCCGCTGGTTGCATGGGCCCACAGAAAGAGAATCTATAAAAAAATCGTATTTCATAAACCGTGTATCCAAATCAAATTTCGATTGTGCCATTGTATTTGTCATGGGAAGATCTTCAAAACTAGACTACGCTTGACTATATTTAGATTAAAAAAATTAGAACATTTTTTTAAAAGTAGGAACAAATCATCCAATTTTAATAATTAGAACAAATCATCTAAATTTGTGGAAAAAAAATATTGTAAAAAAGGAACATAAATCTTAACGTGTAGAACAAAGCTCTAAATTCATGGAACAAAAATAAATTAAGGTGAAACAAAATATTATACAGGATATATATATGTGTGTGGGGAACAAAATAGTGTACCAGAGGAACAAACATTTATACATTGAGAACAAAAACAGTGTACGGGAGGAACAAACATTAATACATCGAGAACAAATATCATATGGAAGAACAAAATTGACTAAATTATTGATAAAACCATTCATATTGAATCATTCAAAATATAATATAATATAATGGTAAACAAGACCTTCAAATGAAAAAGAGAACGAATCAGTCACAAATAATAAGTAAAAAGAAAAAATAGAAGAAAAAACTGAAGTAAACATCCCCTCATGAGCGCAGGTGGCGGGCCGGCCCACCAGCTTTCGCGTGGCCTTCTCCTGCGTGCTTGCGCGCCGGCCCACGCAGCTGACGGCAGGTCCCAGCTTTCGGGCTGCGGCGACGATGTTGGCGCCGCATGTGCGGCCGCTAGCAACTGCGGGCCGGGGCTCGGATGACGACGAATGCATCCATGATTGATGGCCGGATTAAATTAAATTAGGAGTGTGAAAAGTACTTGGAATGAAGTTAACCTGACGGCTTTCCGGATTCAGGGATGGATAATTTTATACACTGACAGCTCTTGGGTGACGAAGAAACTGAAATAAACTATGACCATTCTGAATATATTAGTTATTAATCAGACGACTTACCCGTTTGTTGTTTTCCTGCCACTTGCAGGTTATTCATGCGTGGTACTCCCTCCGTTCCAAAATAGATGACGTTATGGGATGCGTGCCGGTCAAACTTTCTCAACTTTGACTAGATTTGTAGAAAAAACGTGCAACATTTTCATCTCCAAATAAATTTGTTAAAAAACTAGACTTAAAGATCTTTCCAATGATACTAATTACTTAGCATAAATATTTATATATTTTAATATATAATTGCCGGTATTTTAAAATTGTTGACTTCTCGGGAAGCGAGAATGACATCTATTTGGAACGGAGGGAGTAGTTATCATCAGAAAGAGTACTGGCATGTACAGTACCACGTAAGGAAGTTTAATAAAAAGATTTCGAAGAGAAAAGACCCTTCACCGTACGGAGAGGACGGTAGAAGAGCTGAAAGATGCCGCGCGCTGAGAGCTGAAAGTAATTAAGAGATGAACTCCCTGCTGAAGATGAAAAAGAAATGTGTGCAACTGGAACATATATATTCATCATATTCAAAATTTATGGAACTCTTTTTGACTTTAACAGTCAATATATTAATAATTACTTAGGCTATTAGCTAGCAGTGTGTAAAGCAAAACTTAATTACTAGCTTCATCATGAAAAGTACTTCTATAACATTTAACTTACTTGTTTGTAATTCCATTTTTATAGAAATTTCTAGTCAAAGTGTCAACCACGTAGACTTTACCTATGTCTTTGACGACATACGCTTCCAGTCAGAAAGCTCATGCAAGGTTATCTGTGTGTTTTTCAAAGACGTACTCCTTCCGTCCTTTATTAAGGCCGTGTTTAGTTCCGCGGTGAAAAGATTTTGTAAGGGAATCTTTTCACATTTGAAGTATTAAACATAGAGTAATTAAAAAACTAATTGCAGATTACGTTTGGAATTCGCGAGACAAACCTAATGAACCTAATTAATCTGTCATTAGCACATGTTACTGTAGCATTACTGTAGCAATTTAGTGTCTAATCACGTCCTAATTAGACTCATTGGATTCGTCTCGCAAATTCCAGTCCATCTATATAATGCGATTTGTTTTTTACCTACATTTAGTACGCCATACATGTGTCTAAACATTCATTTGGATTTTGGAACTAAACAAGGCCTAAGTGTTGTTCTTGGTACGTGTGCCATAAGTTTGACTCGATTTGTAAAAAATACATACAACATTTCTATCTTCAGATAAATATGTAAAAAATAGACTAAAAGATCTTTCGAGTAATACTAATTATGTACCATAAATATTAATATTTTTAATATAAAATTAAAAAAGTTATTTCTCGGGAAGCGAGAAAGACAGTTATTTAGGGACGGAGTACGTATCATGCAAAATTGGAGTGAGCTAGTTGTAGCATTTCTATAAACAAGTTAATTAAGTATTGGCGTACAGGCTATACGGACAGTATAATTTTGATTTTGTTGTGATTCCCCGTCACGCAGAAGAAGTAAATTAAAGTTGTCTCCCGCCTCCGGACGAACTTGTGGAACATATGGATTAATTACCTCCGTCCAAGTTTAGGTTCAATATATGATTTGTCAGAAAATTAATCAAGAATGTCACCAGCCACACAAGCATGCATGTGATGTGCGTGCCTACTTTTCTGGGAAGGAACAGCGTGTAGTGCAGTGGGTTCGATTTGATTCCATGACAGCCGGGGAAATGCAGTCATGCCCGTTCCGACTATAGTCAGAGAGGTTGCGATCGATAGTAATATATTAGCATGCATGCCTTCGTCAGTCTTATATATGGCAGCGTCAAGTGCAAATGTTAAACCTACTGCGGAGTACTTTTCAGCTCAATATACTTGCTTATCTAGTATGCTGTTGTTACCAATTCAGCATAAATTTTGTTGTCTTTATAATTTCTTTATTTCTCAGAGGAAACTCTATGAAATATATGGAGGTATTTTTCTTAAGCTTAATGTATTTTAGCCCGTCTCCGTGGTCTACACGATCCTTTCGATACATGGCGGCGGTCACTACTAGTAGTACCGGTTGTGTTATAACCGGTACTAAATGATGAATTTAGTACCGGTTTGTAAGCACAGTGCCTAAGGGAGCACGTTAGTACCGGTTGGAACGCATTAGAACGGATACGATACGAATACGCATTAGAACGGATACGATACGGAATACGCATTAGAAATAAAATAAAAGAAAAGGGAAAAGAAAAAAATACAGTTTAGTACCGGCTACTGCTTGCCCGCGGCCCGTGGCAGGGCACGCACGTTAGTACCGGTTGGTAACACCAACCGGTACTAACGTGCGCGTTTTGGTACCGGTTCTGGAACCGGTACTAAACGACTGCCAATTTAGTCTCGAAACGTTAGTACCGGTTCCAACGTGGCCTTACAAACCAGTACTGAAGGTAGTTTTTCCTGTAGTGGGTCCCAGCCCAACATTTTGCTTTCTTGGTTGCTTTGAAATGAATCGTCCATCAATTATCGCTGGACTAAGCTAGGAGGACGCAGGCACTCGTTGAGATGAAGCATGTGGCACACTACATGCATGGCACTTAACAATTCCCCACGAGGTGCAGTTGCCCGGCCCGGCCGTCACGTATCATCTTTCCAACATACAAATTCAACGTTGTCGGAGGCATGATTAGTGGCTGAAATAATGATTAATTACATTTACATCGCTTGGAGGATCGGAGTAGCATAATTTGTTGAAAATAAATCACTAACCTGCAACGTGCGTGACTGTATTTTACCGCGTGGCTGATCCGATCCAACCCGCAAGGCTGCAAAGAAGCTGTTCCTGTTGACAAAAGTGAACACAGCACATGTAGCTTGCTCGTGATATTTCCCAATCTTTTTGTTTTTGTCACGTTAAAAATTTCCAAATTTTGTCACGGAGTTCATCCATATGCTTCTCAAGTAGATCGACAAGTGTACTAGTGCTCGCCACAGAGTATCCTGTCCACGGCATCTCCGGAGATGGATTCATAGGATAGTACAAATACACGTTCGTCCGGATCAGGCAGGCTTTTTTGACCAAGTTGTAGCTAGCTGCAGGGCCAATAATCGGAACCCATATGGTTTGCTTTTTGATTAATTTATTTATTCAGAGATTGGATATAGATTCCGATTGTCATGAGATGTAAGTGTCATTACCAGCAGTTGGAGCCTAGAGTTTTTTTTTCTTTGTGAGCCCAAACAGTCATCAGTCCCTCACTATGATTTATCTAGAAAATATCATGTTTACCCCAAGCAACAAAAAAAATCACTTTTGAGTTTCACTGACGAGCCCGGCAGGCGGCCGTGCAGGGTCGCTGGACTGTGGATCATCATTCGCCAATGGAAAATACGTATGCAAAAACTTGTGAAAACACACTAAAAGTCTAGGCCAGGTTTATGCACTAAAAGAGTAAAAGCTATATCCTGAATTGTGGAAGAAGGTGGTAGTTTAGAATAGATATACATATAAGAGAAAAGTTTAAATACTAGCCCTGGTACGGTGACCCCTAGCTCAGAGTTCTGGCCGTGTTTAGATTGTTTGTGAAAAGTTTTTGAGGGTAATAAATGCACCTTTGACCAATAATTAGGGGTATTAATTAAAGGCAGTTTACAAAACTATCTCTACAACCCTAGGTAAATTCTCGAGACGAATCTAATGAGGTCTTTGACCACACGATTAGAGGATGATTACTGTAGAGTTACTGTACCAAATCATAGATTAATTATGCTCATTAGATTCGTCGCGCAAAGTTGCACCCATCTGTGAAAAGGTTTACAAATAAACTTCATTTAGTGCTTCATACATACAAGATTCTTTGCATTTAATGCCTTCAAAATTTTTTTCGAGGGCATCTAAACGTGGCCTCTATATAGACCACCCATTTCACGTTTCATCTTCACTACCATGTCATAGTTCTTAGTAGATTCCCTATGTCCAGCCGCGTCGCTATCATTTCTCTACCGTAGCAGGTAGATCCCGACATCGTGCGGTTGCAGGCATATTTGTATACAGAGGAGCACACATGCTGACATGATTGATATCTTCCCCAGGGCTTCTTTTCTTTCGCCTACGTCACTTCTCTGCCGGTGACTATCTGTGTTATCAAGAAGTTATCTGCAAGTGGCAGAAATTAAAACTAGAGCCACCAGACACAAGTCATATTCACAATTTCCTTTTTGAAACAAGAACCCTATTCATAATGCACTACGGGAAAACTTGAAGTTGCCGAGTGTCAAATCTTTGCCGAGTGCAAAGAAGTTCTTTGCCGAGTGTAAATAAAAACCCCTCTGCAAAGAAGCGCTTGCCGAGTGTCAAAAAAAACACTCAGACACTCGGCAAAGCGCCTCTTTGCCGAGTGTATTTTTTGACACTAGGCAAAGATGAGAGTTTTTTAATTTCAAAAAAAGCAAATAAAGTCTAAAAATCATGAGATTTGGCATGATGTGATGCTATCGTATGTAAAGGCCGTGATAAAAATTTGAGAAGATTTCACACATTTTATCATAACTATGTTTACAAAATTGAAATATCTCATAAGAAGTATATCTGTTATTCTACGTGAGAGAGTTAGTCAATGTATTTTTTGAATACAAACTCTTTTATATGATCTCAAACGAAAACAAAATTCGTTGTACAGCTCGATGAAATATAAAATTTTACAGTTGACAACTTTTTTATTTGAGATTGTTTAGTACTTCAAAAAAGCATTATAAGCTATCAGATTTCAAATTTCAAATTTAAAAAAAATTCAAATAGCCTTGGATGTAAATAGGTTCTATATAAAAATTGTAGGTCTTGGTGAGATGTAAAAGTTTGTAGTTTACAACTTTTTCATTTGAAATTGTTTAGTCATGTCAAATTTTGATAATTATGTAACTACGTCTTTGCCTAGTGTTTTTTAACTGGGCACTCGGCAAAGATGTGAAGTTTGCCGAGTGTTCCATTTTACACTCGGCAAAGCTGCCATGTCATCGATCCAAGGCCTCAAAAAATGCTTTCCTATTGGTCTATTCCTGCTCTCCCGGATCCCTCCTCTCTCAGCCTTTACTCTCTCCCCTCACCCACCCGACAAGATACGGATCTCATCCCTACTCCTCTCTCTCTCCCTCTCTCCGGCGGGTGCGGCAGCGGCGGGCTGGGGCACGAGCAGCGGCGGGGGCACCGGCGGGGGCCTCGAGCGCCGGCTCCAGCGGCCAGCCCGCCCCCTGCACGGATGGCCGGCGGGGTGGTGCGGTCCCCTACGCGGCTGTGCGGCGGCGCGGACCTCGGGTGCCTCGGGCGCGGCGGCGGGCCCCGGCGTGGCCGCGCGGACCTCGGGCGCGGACGGCCGGCGGGGCGGCACGGCCCCCCGGCGGCGGCGCGGACCTCGGGCGCGGCAGTGGGCGGCGCGTCCCCCGCGCGACCGCGCAAACCTCGGGCGCGGCGGCGGCTGGCTTTCTTTTTTTTAATTTTTTGGAATTTTTTTGCCGAGTGTCAAAGCGGCACACGGCAAGCTATTTGCCGAGTGTCCGAAAAAGGACACTCGGTAAAAGTCCTTTTTGCCGAGTCAATAGTCGTCGAGTGCGCAAAGCCTTTGCCGAGTGTATTATGGGCTTTGCGCACTCCCGGCAAATACTGGCTCTCCCGTAGTGATGGTTCGACTTCATCCTCGTAAACCTTATCTGTATACATGCATGCCCATGATGCCCATTGCTCAAATCTGAAAGCCGCTCTTGTTGCCACCTCCGGATGTCCCATTTTTTGGGCACATCCTGGGAGTTGCACTTTCCTTTTCCTTTGTGTACAGCTTAGACCTTTTTGTATTTGCTTGTCCGGGCCTCCTTCAGCAGACAGCTCTCTCGCCGGTTTTTCAAAAAAAATATCTGAAAGCCGCGTCACAATCTCTAGAGTTTTCTGTCTCTTTTTTCTTTCTTTTTTTTTCTTTGGCAAAATTGGGTTTCTTCTGCCAAAGGGATCGATTGACTGCTAGATTTTGCAATTGACATCCCCGCCCCCCTCCACGTCTGCTGTGTTTATCCTCTTTCCACAACCATATAATATGATCTTTAACCATTGATCGCATCATGATGATGCAGATGCACAAACAATGCCATGTCCATGAGTTCATCATTGCATCCATCCCCGCAGATCTTTCTTCACTCGGCGACGACGACCAGCTTTACAGTTCACGCGTCGACTACACAACCACATGCATGCATGTTTCACGCTTACGCGCGTGCCATTGCCTAATTGATCTCTTTTACTAGCTCGTAACCACCCACTTGCGATTATTAGCAAATACGTATTCAGACTAGTATATAGCAGCAGGCAGCAGCAGCAGCTTATCGCATACCATGGCGGGCTCGCTGACCTAACAACCCGGCCAGCTGCTCCATTTCTCTATAACCAGCCATCGAATCAAACAAGTGCACACCGAGATCGATCAAGCTGCTGCAAATCGAGATCCAGAACACTGCTTGAGACGACCCCGGCGAATTAAGCAGCAGCATGTCGCTGTCGGAGCTTCAGGCGCGGGCGCGGTTCGTGCAGTCGTCGGCGGCGAGCGCGGGCGTGCACTTCGACGAGGAGCGGTGGCTGAGCCGTGTGCGGCAGAGCCTCGAGCGGGAGGCGGCGGAGGCGCTGGGCGCGGCGGCGAAGGTGTTCGACGTGCCGCGCGTGCTCAGGGCGACGCGGCCCGAGGCGTACCTGCCGCAGCACTTCGCGCTGGGGCCGTACCACTGCAACCGCCCCGAGCTCAGGGACATGGAGCGGTACAAGCTCGCCGCCGCCAAGCGCGCCGAGAAGCTCTTCGCCGAGGGGGGAAAGTTCGAGCACCTCGTGGAGCGACTGCTCGAGGCGCAGGACAAGATGAGGGCGCCATACCACAGGTAGGGTGCCAATTTACATTTTCGACACAAAAGACATAAAAGTGGCGGAGCCAGGAATTATACATAAAGGCCGGGCGCCGATAAGATATGTTCAGCAACCTATCGTATACTCTCTCCGTATCAAAATATTTATCGCCGTTGACATATTCTCGCAATGTTTGACCATTCTTCTTATTCAAACTCAAAATTCATTTGATGATAAAGTAAGTCGCACACAAAATAAATGAGACTTGCATTTTTTTTGAATAATACAAATATTTTGATGCGGAGGTAGTACATGGTCACTGAATTTAGTTAGAAACAACTTTTTTTTGTTTGGGCCATAGAGGTCCTCATGTTTCTATTGCTTATAAGTTGTTAATGAGGGTTGATCAGTTGTAACCAAATTGAAGTAAAATTAAGGGTTAATTTTTTTTTCCTGTCCGACATCGGTGAGGGGGGCACATGGCCCCTGCCAGCCCCATGGTTCCGCCATATAAAACGTCTAGGTAGCTGAAATTATCATGAGGACTGTCACTGTTATTATATGTTGATGTGAGGAAATAAGCAATAATCTAGGTTAATTAACTGCTAATTGTTTGCTTTAGTTATTCACCTTTAATTTTGCCAGCTCGTCTACCTACTAGGTCGTCAGATGACTCGTGTCACTGTGCTAGGCCTTCTTTTCTTTGAGAAGACTAAGGGCGTCTCCAACAATCTAGCCAGTGCACTGACGATTTGGCCCTTTATTAAAAGTCGGCGCAGTAGCGGGCAGTGAGAGAGGGAAGTCTTGGGCAGTGAGTGAGCTAGCGCGGAGGACCACGTTGGCGAGTTCTGTTCTGCCTGCTACTGTTCACGATTAAAAAAATGAAATAGCTAGTCAAATGGGTAGCTGTTGGAGACGCCCTAACGTTAGGCCTACATGAAGACCGATCCATTAGTACTGTGACCGGACCGTTACATTATCAGCCTAATTCTCTCTTCACACAGACGTATTTAGGCCTTCAAAATCAAACCGGACGAGCTTTCGGCCCAATTGCATTTTATGCCGGTCCTGAAGGCCCATTTTCTCAGAATTTTACATTTGTTTCAAACCTGACTAAATTAAGCTGCTGCTTGTCAGGTTCCTTGAGTTGAGCGACCAGACGCTGGCATGGATGATGGCCATCGACACGTGCTTCCTCCTCGACTTCCTGGAGAGCTACCACCGCGACGAGATCACCGACATGGTCTCCTCAGCAACAAACTGGATCAACGCCACCGTTCGCGACGCCATGATGCTGGAGAACCAGCTCCCTCTCTTCCTCTTCTCCCTGGCCCTCTCCCTCCGCCACCCCGCCGCCGAGCAGGCCGCCGGCGACGCGCTCCACGCCGTGCTCGGGCGCTTCATCCGTGAGGTGTCCCCGATCAAGACCGCCGCCGAGCTCGTCGTCGCCGACGTGTCGAGGCACGCGCACATGCTCGAGCTCCTCTACCACTTCCTCGTCCCTGACGCGTCCGTCTTCGACTGCGCCGGTGACGACCGGGAGCCGCCGCCGATGGTGCCGGAGGAGTTCACCGTCGACATGGTCGACCCGTCGCAGCAGCTGCCGGACTACGACAAGGTGAAGCAGGCGTGCGGGGCGGTCTCCAGCCTCGACGTGGCGCCGGTACGGTTCCTCAAGAAGAACCTCATCTCCCGGCCGATGAGCCTCGCGTCGAGCCTCCCGGGGACGATCATGAGGAAGGTGCCATTACTGTCGGCGGTGGCGCCGCTGGTGGCGAAGCTGATGGCGTCGCCGGAGGTGGAGGCGAAGCTCAAGGGGGTGAACCTGGGCACCATCCTGAACTCGCCGCTGGCGCAGGAGATCATGATCCCGTCGGTGTCGACGCTGGCGCGGTGGGGGGTGCGGTTCGTGCCGGCGCCGGAGGGGATCGCCGGGATCGCCTTCGACGCGGCGGCGGCGACGGTGAGCCTCCCGATCATCACGCTGGACGCGAACACGGAGGTGGTGCTGCGGAACCTGGTGGCGTACGAGGCCGTGGCGGTGCGGGGGCCGCTGGTGCTGGCGCGGTACACGGAGCTCATGAACGGGATCATCGACACGCCCAGGGACGTCAAGATCCTCCGGCAGAGCGGCGTCGTGGTGAACCACCTCAAGAGTGACAAGGAGGCGGCGGATATGTGGAATGGGATGTGCCGGGCGACGCGGCTAAGCAAGGTGCCGAGGCTCGACTGCGACGATAAGGGAGGTGAACGCGCACCGGAGCCGAAAGGCGGCGGCGCGGGCGCAGAAGCTGCTCAAAAAGTACGTGTTCAGGTCGTGGAGGATACTCACGCTGCTTGCTGCCGTCGTGCTGCTGCTCATGACGGCGTTGCAGACGTTCTGCTCAGTGTACCCGTGCAAGAGCTGGTTCGGGTCCGTGTTGAAGCTGCCGGTGCCAGCAGGTGGAGAGGGGCGGTAGCCTACTTTTATTTGTCGACGGCTTCACTGGTTTACATAGCTTAGAAATTTGGGGGCATTTCCAATTAGTACTTTAGATATTAGTAAGGCCACCTTTTTGAAGATCAGTTAATGTTCTGCTAATTTTATCATGGTGTTTATGTCTAATATTTGATTACATGGTATAAGGTTGTATTATCAGCTAAACTATTTTTTAGGATTGTATAGCTACATTTTATTAATTCATCCAATTTGAATAATTATGCTAATATACTACACAAGTTCATACCTAACAAATATTAGTTCTGATGTCTACTTTATAGGGCATGGTATGTTGTTTTCTCCACCATATAGATTTATTTAGTTCATGGTGTTATATATATTGTATGCTCGGTTATATGCATATATAACTTTAGGTCACTCGCTTTGTGATTTCGAGCATTTACCGTGTAAATTTTTTTCTGTTACGCGACACAAATTGCTAATGGTATGCTGATTGCTATAACTGTTTTACTTATTTCAATATCAGATTTCCTTTCGGTTCTACTTCCATTATATTGTTTGTGCGAAAATGCAGACTAGCATGTACATGCTGGGTTGGTACTATCTCTATCCGTTGAATCCCGCCTGGAGATTCGTGCTACCTCTTTATTTATTCACGTATTCAACCGGTATTCATCTTTTTCCACGGCAGTATTTCTTTGACATGGACCCACATGCCTGGCTCTCTCGCTGCTTCTCTCTCGCTCCTAACTCTCTCACGCTCTGCATTTTCCTCTCTTGCGCCGCCGCGGCGAGTCCGGAGAGCCTTGCTCTTCTTCGGCGCCTGGTACCTCCTCCTCGACGTCGCCTCCGCATCCTGCCCGAGTCCGCACGCCCTGCTCTTCTTCGGCTCCTGGTACTTCCTCCTCGAGTCTGCACCCGCACCCCCGCCGCCGCAGCTCCATCTTTCTCTCTCCCTCTCCATCCTCCTCTCTTGCGCAGCCGCCTCCTCCTCCTCCGCAGCGCCGTCTCCCGCGCTGCGCCGCCGCGTCCGCATCTTCGCCTCCCGCGCCGCCGCCGATGCCCGTCTTCGCGCCCGCGCTCTGCCACGCGACCGCCGCCGCCGCCGCGTCCTCATATCCGTCTGGGGCCGTCCATGGCTTGGATCCATATGCGTGGGGGTCTGGGGCCTTGATCCATTACCTTGGATGTACTACTTTCGCTCTGAATAATGGTTTATAGTTTTGTTTTTCCTCATTCAGTTCATGGATCGACGTGAGGCCACTATGAGACATGGAGTTAGTTCATCCAGGAGGACCTACGTGCGACTCTACAGATTCCTCTGTACACTTTATTTTCAATTGCAACAATTGCAGAAATTTCTATTCTTTTCACATTCAGCCATGAGTAGCTTAGCATCCTCTCTTTTTCCAGTTTGACTGATCTGCAGAAGAACATGAACATGAAGTCTGATTTTTCCCCTTTGTCTCAAATTATTTACTTTGGTCCTTTCAACCTTTGCCATGAAGTTTCCCCCATGTGAAATATTTCTCCAATGATTTGATTATTTAGATGATTAAGCTAGTATATCTACGGATGGATTTAACTCACCTAGGTTCACTTTTCGCTACTTATTACATTGTCTCTTGACTCTTGAGAAGTCACACCAGTGTATGAAGCATCATGTCATTAATTTTTGTTCCCAGTTCATCAAGTTTTTGGCTAGTAAATAGCTACATGTTCTCATCATTTACATATTGTACTGCTAATATTCTGCCTTTGTACCAAACAAAAATTGAATTTGCTTAGTTGACCCATATTTCTTACAAAAATTGAATTTGCTTAGTTGACCCATATTTCTTACGAAATACACATACTTTGAAGTTTGAAGTCACTCAATAAATGTGTTTCAAAATTGTTAATTCATTATGTTTACTTCCAACACAGCAACCCGCCATGCATTAGTCATTAGATGAACCAGCCAAATGATCCAATGGAATTAGTACTGAACATGCTCATGGCTGAAATAATTAGCTGCCAGGTTGGAAGTATAGTTCTGAGCATGATCTCAGTGTTCTCTAGTCCAAATGACCAGTCTCCTGCAGATATTAAGGCACTTGTCAATGCATCTGACATGTTACTTTGTACTCATTTGATTTAGCATACCTTTAGTTGTGGCACTCTAAACTCTATTTGGTTAATGTTTTTGATCTACCAAAATATATATGTGATTCATAGCTTCAGTGAACATCTTGTTATATCTGGTGCAGCTGGACGAATAAAAATGGCAAGTGATCATGATAAAGATGTCTCCAAGTATATGATAAGATTAGTAAAAAATGGCAGAAATATAGCTTTCTCCACTCAGTGATAAGTGCTTATCTAGTTTTATTTATACAGCATGATCTGAACACTGTCCATCGGATGCAAAAGCTGTCTCATGTGCATTCTCTTACCACTCTCCTTGGCGCTGCTGCAGGAACTCGTGGATGCCTGTCGGCGATTATCCCTCTTCCATCTCCGAACTCAAGACAGGTCCCAGGTGTCTTTGCACATAAGCTGCTTAAAACATGCATTTTGCAGATGCTGTCGGACCTTTCGACCTTTGGATGTTCACTAAACCTTTGGATGTTCAGTATCATCAGGCTTCCTTTTGCTGTAGTGAATAGAGTTCAAGAGAGCAGATATTCAGAACTCATCGTTCATAGCAATCAAGTAATATGTAAAGAGTGTAGTTCAAGTACAGAATAGAGATATATTTTAGTGTTCATAATTCTTGTATCAGGATTTTATTGGCCGATCGTGTGTGCTCACATCTATATGCAATGAGGTTGAAACACCTTCATGCTCATCAGTGGCGGACGCAGGATTCTGAGATTGGGTGTACATGTTGCTAAGAAACTATTTCATACGAAACAATTTATAAAGTCTATAAAGACTAGAATCACAATTTAACTCCATACATAAGGACTACGAAAGATACTGGAAATGGGAGAGTGTTTCAGTCACAAGAGGTTGTAGGAAAATATACTTCGTAAGAAATCACTAAGAAATTATTAAAATACTATATTCAAACTACCAATTAACTTGTTCTTCATAAAATACACCCCCAATTCATAAAATTCGCCATCTATTGAGTGACCGATTGTGGAAAAATATGAGTCAATTGAATCAAACGTGAAGTGGAACTATCTAGTCTGACCCTCTATTTGCACAAAGACATTCACTCGTCAAAACAATCTTTTGTGATGATGTGGATTTTCGTGCATCTATCGGTACATTGCGTGGCCTCCTCCTCCATGTTCATTTGCGCCCGGGCCTGGCATAGTCTGCAGCTCTCTAGCCGCTTTCTCCATGCTCGTTATGGCCGGCGTGGCCTCCTCTACGCACATCGAGTACATCGGCGTGAGCTCGATCCGTCCTTCATTTCCTCTACTGGCTTTTTTTTAAACAATGTCCTCTACTGGCTTTTTTCAAAAACAATTTCCTCTACTGGCTTTGCCTCATCCGTGGGTCCATGGCTCCATGCATGCTAGCACCATCCTGGACGCCAAGCGCTGCTTGCTAGTTTGAGCAGAGGGAAGAAGAGGAATGACTTCGCTGCTTTATGGTTCGTCACACTAGAGGATCAGAGAACGATCGATGCCGGAGAGCTGAGGAAGATTTGATGGAGATAGAGTGTGCTATTAGCATGTTTAGGCTCAAATCAATAGTGTCTATACCAACTACAAAGTATATGTATTGTACATACTATTTTTTTGCCAAAATTATTGGGTGTACATCTGTACACCCATGTCCCTATACTAGGTCCGCCAGTGATGCTCATATCTATATGTATTCAATAAAATCCCTTATAAACTCGGAGCCCCACTTATTTTTTACATCGTTTTCTAGCAAAAAGAAGAATTTGGTGTTGCTTTATTTCCATATTCTTTCCCAACCTTGTATGCAATGAGGTTGTCACTTTTCAGAGTTGCAGACTACGCTTGAGTTTAGTTTAGCACATACTCTTTTCCAAGTTGACAGCACAATGGTTTTTTTTCCAAGAAACATGAAGTTCATTTGGTAACAACAATCATTTTTTTTTCATTTTGATACTAAATCTGGCAACAAGCACAATCACAACAGTCAGATTCTGTGCCATAGATCACCAGAATCAAATGCATAGTCTAACACCTCCATTAGAAAATGGTGGAAATAACTAGCATGCATTCTAATCAACCAAGGTATCTTACGCATTATACATTCTTGCCAGACAGATAGTACAATTGTGTCACCTCATCTCTAACACAACATATTTTCAGATTTCCTTTTAGACAGCAAATTCATATATTAGTTTTAAAACCCATCATGACAAATTCAAGCAAATTGCTACACAGTGCACAGAATAATGCAGTAACCAATTGTTTGACAGCAAGCAATTGTCTTACAACGCATCATGACAAATTCAAGCAAATTGCTACCAAATGTCTTACAATTACAACGCAATCATGAAAAATCTAAGCAAATACTGTTCCAACTAGTACTGCCCAAAATACAACTACTACTCCGCTGCCCAAAATACTACAGACATCAGACTACATCAGTGACTAGAATTCTAGAAACTCAGAATCCACATCGACAGGCTTCTTCTTGCAGTTTGTTGAACTATGGCCAATAATATTGCAACCGCCACAACGAATCTTCTTCTTCTTACCATCCAATTCTTCATTAAATTTTTTGGCTCACCTTGCAATCTAGAACACCAGCAGTAGTATCTTTTAGAAGTTCCTAGAATGTTCCAATCAGAACACTTTCTGAATTTTAAATTTAACTCTAATAAATCTGGACACAGTAACGATGCAACTAGTGCAGCAGGCTATTGTAACAGTAACATGTCAATGCCTTGCTCTGACAATTAGAATGACATGCATCACTACTAAGGCAAGACATATGCTTCTCTCCGAAATTGGGATCCACTTGGAAAGGATGTTGTTCATAGTAGGGCATGGCAGCACCCTGTAAAACCATACATATAAGAACAATTATATAAAAGCAAACGCCAAACAGAGAGCTATTTAACTGGCAAACTTATTTTTCTTGCAATCAACATACTTTGAAACCACCTAGCAAGCATCCTGATACAGTGTTAATATAACTTTATAAGGAAAACCACAGCATAGAGCAATTTATTACAAGGTGTTTTTTTTTACAATTTTAATCATAAATACAAGGTGTTTTCTGAATGAAGATGCATGTGATTAAAAAAAATAAGGCAGACACGGTGTTTTACTGTTAAACTATTGCAATTACTTCAATGGGTTATCAAAAGGGGAAAATAAAAAATGTGATTAGTATGTGCAATGGTGCAAAAGAAAATCATCGCATACAGAGCTGCAGATAGAACTTATACCTTTTTTACAGTTAGCGCAAGGAGCTTTATGGAGAGCAAGTCAGAGCAACCATCGGAATTGGTTGATTCAATGCAAAGAAGCATTAGTCTAGAAGGAAGTATAGAAATCGACAATCCTGCGGAAAGAGGAACATGCCTGGATGCTTTTAATAGCAGTACAGCAAACAAAAACACTTCAGTTGTAACTTTCTGAGTTATTGTTTAACTACATTGCAAATGAAAGGCATATGCTATCAGTCTAACAACCTAACCGGTATACTGACAAATCTCCATAAATGCATTGACTAAAATGGTTTAGGCATTATGTCACCAACTAGTTCTATATAATTTTATTAGATCTAGTAGCCTATGCTTACTACGACAAATATTAAGGACTGATTCCCTGCATTTTGATTAGAACCATTTTTCTTCATTAAACAAATGTCCATAAATAAGAGACATGTTTTCTTAGTTCGTTGACAGAATACATCCCTCATAATGCATATTATATGTGCATGACTGCAGATTGAACTAAATAAGCATATCTTCGGTTCCAGTTATTTATACATGCAACCTTGAAGGGGGGAAATATAATTTTTTTTGTATATTAATGACACAACTACAACCGTAGATCTACAACTACAATCGTAGAGCTAAAAGGCTAATCTTGATGTTCTAACACATCATTTCAGAGCAGTATCTAACACTAACTAAAAAAACTCGAAAAATTAGCAGTTCAAGCGTCTAACTCTATCTCAGATTATCACTAGCTCAAAATTTCCACTTCTCTAATTATATGTATATAATATCTACTCTATACAAGATAAAATTACTAGAGCATCTCAGAGATTTGGAAGAGTGCATGCAGAATGCAGTGGATCAAGGGAGAGGAAGGATTACCATGCCATTAAAAAGTGTATATTCTTCTCTTTGCAAGAACAGTAACATCACTTTGCTTTGCCCACTATGGAGGGGCTTCAATATTAATATTTAGTTTGGAACATACCACCTTGAGACTGCTTCAAACTGAAAGACAAGAAACCATTAGTACTCTGAGCTTAGTGATGAGATGACAGGAAGGAAACAGAGGAGAGAGATCAGGAACATAACTTTCTTGCTATAATACTCAACAAATTTCAGCACTATGTATTCACATCAGTAATCATTTGCAGCAATCATTTGCATGCCAAAGCCTACATTAATAACTTTTGTCTAGTAATATATAAATAACATGCAAAGCTATGGATATGTGTGTAAATCCAGCTGAGTTCGATTCATCTGTAGATATGCTAGCTTAATAATCCAAAAAGTTTGTCAAGTTCAAAAAAAAAAAACACTTACTGTTACTGAAAGCTGTCAAGTTGAAAAAAACACCTACTGAAGGCAACCATGCCAATGGTGTGATCTCTATCTGAGCAAGATCATTTCATTTGAGCTTATTTTAATCAAGAAAGCACAGAAACTGTCCATCAGTGGGGTATCATAACTGAGAAGAACGGGAAATATGACCAAATATTTCCAAATACTGGTGAATTATAATACACTAGACAGATCGGCGCGCTACGCGCGCCCGTTCCAAATTTTGGTGAGGAAAAAATATAGCGCGCTCGTTCCAAATTTTGGCGAGGAAAAATTATCGATGGAAAAAGAAAGATGCACAGCAATACTAGCTAGCTGTTGGAAAGTGGCTGTCTTCTCTCTCTGCTTGCCATTGTCTTGATGTGTGGACAGCTTCGTGGCAGAGGTCATCCTTATCCCCTTTCGTTTCCGGCTTTCTCACCCCCACCCAATCATTCTCTGCCTGTCGAGATCGACAGAGTCCTCATGAAAACAGGCCTGCAGCGCCTGTTGGCATCGGCCTCGCCGCTTGTGCTACCGCTGCTCACCAAGCCACGCAGGCCCCGGCGGCCGAGGGCGCCAGCGCCACGCGCGGACTTCGCCCGCCCCGCCGGCCAAGACGGCTTGCCGCGCACAGAGCGCGGTTCCGCCCCGCCGGCCATGCAGGCCGCCGCCGCTGACCCGAAGCCCCACGCGCGAGAGGCCAAAGGCAAGGGCGCAGGTGGCCCAGCTCGCGGCGGCCGATCTCGGGGAGCGTTGCTCACGGTCGCGCTGCCGGCCCCAAGGTACACGGGAGCAAGCGGCGCAATGCCCCAGTGCGGTGTGCTTGCCGGCCGTCAGAGGGGCCCGGGGAGGGTCAGCTAGGTACGGCAAGGGCGGCGGAGTGGCGCCGCCCGGCGGCCCGATGGACGCGGCACGGCCAGGCGGGACGCCTTGACGCGTCCTTCCGGCATCCCGACCAGCGGAAGGACGTGGCATGCCTCGACTCGACAGCAGCTCCGTCGATGGTGGCAGGCTAGTCCTTCTGCGGCGCGTTCGACGACCGGCGGAGGGGTCCGGACGATGCCCAGCAGAGGCCCGGCGCTCGCCTAGCAGAGCGCCGCGTCGCGGCGAACTGCAGCCGGGCACTGCGGCGCAACCAAGTGGAGCCGCTCGTGCGTCCGAGACGACGGAGGAGCTCGCGTGCCTGGATGGTGCGGCGCGGCCTGCCGGAGAAAGCCGGCGTGCGACGACCGGTGGCCGTGTTCTTTGGTCTCCAGTGCAAAAATTTATAGACGAAGAACGCACGTACAGGGTCTACAGCCAGTCGGGAGAGTGTGAGATGGCCACACGGGACGGCACGGGAAGTCTCGAGGTTCTTCTGGGCTTTTTTCTTTTAAAATGCTAGAGCTGCAGACCCACGTGTCAGAGCGTGACTACAGTAGCTCGGGGCCTAAGAGACCACCGATTCTTGGAGCTTTAATATAGGATAGTAATACCTGTGTCTCTAATAAAGGCGATCTACATAAGTAGTCCTCAGAAGTTCATGGGAAAATTAACTATCCTAGCACTGCAACAACTGGATAAAAAAAGTGACAAATAGGTCATAGCATATACCATGGATTTGGCAATGTGGTTACAGAACCAAGCATATGTCAATGTGGGTAACAGGGCAGAAGATTAACTGATCAAGTGATTGTTGGTAATTATATGTATATCTGACTACATTATATGTATATCTAACTACTTGTATAGTTCAGCGGTAAAATAGGGAACATGTCATTGTTATCGTCATTGTGCTATATATGATTATATTCTTGCACCACGGCAAAGGACGTAGTGTAGAAATTTGTTAGAACTACAACGTTTGTGGTAACTTCAAAACATATAAAACTGGATCTTAAATGGGGCCAAGTGAACTGTTGGTGCAAGCACCACCAAAACATATTTGTGTAATTTCATAACATATAGAGCTGGATGTTAGAGGAGACCAAGTGATTGTGACCGACACAGTGTAGGCGGCATACCAAAACACGTGCCAAAGTAGAATATGTTAGCACAAGCCATAAAAATCGATATGGCAGTATGCAAAAGTTCTCTTGCGGAACTTAACTGAAGGAATGACTAAACCTGGAACCAATTAGTTCATACATGTTGCACACAGAGAGTGTTATGCCAGAACTAGTACAAGAGCTATTAGCCACGTTTGGAACAACTTATTTGAGACTCACTTTTTTTATAAGTTAACGCTGTTCTGATTAGGCATCAGGCAATGACTTTATATGTCTATAGCTACAAAGTAATATGCAGTTAACAACTAAAGAGAGAAGCATCAGCATAGAAAAGGGACAAAACTTGATGAGTTTGGATCCAATAAGCATGCAGCGGACCTACGGGATCCTGGGATGTAGAGTATTTAACAGTGACAGGTGCATAAACATGATATATCTGTATGTCACTATTTCAAATAAACGACACAAAAGTTCACATCAAGTCGGCACAAGATAAACATGGATTCAAATTGAAAAAAAATGGGAAAAGTACTAAGGTTTTTTCCCCCCTCAAATCAAACTATAAAGAACGAGAACACTTATCAGTTATGATGAAAAAAAATAATAGATTTGTAGTTGCTGAATAGATAATCGAAGGAAATTTGCATCTTACTCGAAGAACTTGGGAAGAACATGAGGACTGGATCATGTGGGTGGTCGATCTTGGCCTTGATAGATCTGAAAAAAGTCAGGTCGGCGGAGGTGAGCCGGCGGAGGCAGGAAGAAAGGGAACTCACCGGAGTCGCGAAACAAGAAGGTTGCGGCGGGGCGGCGGTCGTGGCGAGCGAGAAGAGAGAGGCAAGCGCAAGCGAGGAGGGGTAGGCGGTGGAGATGAGAGCGTCGGCGGCGAGGCGTAGATCCAGCGGTGGGGTTGGAACAGCCAGAAGAGAGAGAAAGCGGCGGCGAGCGAGGAGGGCGAGGCGAGCAGGGAGGCGCAGATCGGGTGGCAGCGGCGAAGGTCGAGGAGAAGTGAGAAGGCGGCGGCGGCGACACAGTTGGAGAAGAAGGCGGCGGCGGCGACGCAGTTGGAGAAGAAGGCGAGCGAGGAGGAACTGAGCGAGGGAGATGCCAGCGAGAAGGAGATGCGAGCGATGGAATCAAATACACCGTATGGTTATGTACACGCTACGTATATGCGAAACGTATATGTCAAAATGTCCAAATACGAGTTCTGACACCATCTGACGCATCTGGTGAAAAGGTGGGAATGGACGGCCTAGATAGAACAAGCTCAGCGTGTATACTTCAAAATTTCGCGTTCATTGTTTGTGTATGGAGTTGGTACTTTACGTAGTGATTTCTTATGCACGGTTTCTTTAAATTGCGGCAAAAATACTTGTGCTACTTCTACATTCCAATTGCTTTTGACAGGCCCTTTCCCTCCTATATTCAACTATATATCACTTTAGGTCACTCGCTTTGTGAATTTGAACCAACATCGTGTTGTAGTTTGGTCTCGTTTCCTATAAAAAGATATTTGTCTTTTAACTTGGCAAAAATCTATCAGATTTGCAGTGTACTCCCTCCGTCCTAAAAAACAAGTCGTTTGGGATTCAAAATTTGTCCAAAAACAAGTCGTTTTACTCGATTTGGACAAGTTTGCATGTGCATAGTTGGCATGCAACAGTCGGTTAGCACTAAATCTGGCTAAAAGATAGGGACAATCAAGGTCATTTTACATTTTTGTTAATCTGTCCTAAAACATCTAGAATTACTTGTTTTTTGGGACGGAGGGAGTAGACGCCACGAGAGTGATTATATCACGATCCAGTGACTATTTGACGCATGGCTATTTTTGAGCTTTTTTTTCCAAACCTACGTTTTGGAGCACAAGCTGCTCTAGGTGACGGCACGGTCACTTAAGAAGACACACACCGTATGAGAGTTGGGCCTTGAAATGTTACCTCTAGTTTGTTAGTACACCGCTTAATTTTCTTAAAACTGCAACTGGATACCAAATCTTTATAAAGGATTACTTTGCGCGGCAAAGCAGAGCATGCCGCTCGGGCGAAACAGAGCAAAACAGAGTAACAGACTGCAAGACCGCACGCATGGAAAGAAAAAAAACGTCCCAACTGTGCCATCTAGAATATGTTGCTACCGCTCACGAAGCTGCAGCTTGAATTCAAAATCGGCAACTAGTCTGTGTACTGTTGGCCCAATGGCATGGCGTGTGTGATGAAGTGATGATGGTCAGCGACAAGCCACCCACACGGCCGACAAACCGTTCCGTTTTCTTGGCCCACACGACCGAGTCGGCTGCGTTCCCCCAACGCAACAGCAACGAGTCAGGGAGAGGGAGCTGCACCCGAATCTCCAAAGCTTCACACCACACCCGTAAAGAAGGACACGAAGGCGGCTGCACCTGCTGCAACAGCTCGTTGACTCGCTTTGCTGGTACGAAAGGGCAGCGCGACCACGAGACCAACCCCTCGCCCAAGAAAACCGGGGGCTTCTATGCACCGCATCTGCGGTGGCCCGTCGACCGCCGCACACCCTCCAGCGCCCCCGCCTGCCGCCGCCTCCCTCGGCTCCGGCGCTGCCCCGTGCCTCCGCCGCCGCCCTCCTCCACCACCGGCACTAACCAATTCGGCCGAGTTCCCCCGCTGCCACCCCCTCCGCCGGCTCCGGCGCTGGTCCGGCGCCTCCGCCGCCGCCATCCTCCGCCGCCTCGCGCTAATCCGGCAGGAGGTGGCCGCCGTCCCACGCCAGGAGCTCCCCCGCCGCCAACCCCGCCCGGCCGCCGTCCTCCGCCGCCGCCCCGACCGTCGCCCCGACTCGCCGCCGTCCCGACCATCCCCACCGCCGGTCCGGCGAGCCTCCCCACGACCTTCTCTAGAGCCGGCGAGGCAGTAGTCCCCGGAGCCCAACCCCAAACCCGAACCCCGGACCCTAACCCTGAAGGCCGGCGGCGGCGCGATGAACAGCGGGCGACGGTCATGAGGAGGAAGAAGAACAGGAGCGGAAGGGTGTGCGGCGATGGCGTTGTACCCGCATGTGCGGTATATAGTGTTTCTGAAGAAAACCAGGCTGGGTGCCATTCGAATTTTCAGTTGCTTTCGTTTCAACACGAAATTAACTCCGAGACAGGATTTTACAGTGGTCAGATAACCCACGCGTCAGAAAGCCCGCTCTGCGTTCCAAAGTAACTTTGACGTGGTGTAAACATCATCAGTGAGACTGGTGGAACGCATCGGTGGTCCAGTAATTGGCGCGGTACAGTTACAATCACAAACACGATTCCTTCGTCACGGATGATGACTGATGAGCGAGGCCTCTGCGGCTCTGCTACAGCAATCGCACCTCGGCTCGTTGACCCGCTGACCTTGAATTGCTGGCACGAAAAGGCCGCGCGACCTCGAGACGAACCTCTTGCCCAAGAAACCATGTGTGAATGTGGACTCGAATAATCAAAGTACCAGTTGCTTTGCTTTCAACCCTGAATTAACTGGGGGGTAATTATGTACCCATCAATGGCCCGCGCCTTAGTGAATTCATTAATTCAATACGGCAAAACAGTAATGACGCGCATAAATGGCGCCCGTGCGGTAATAATTAATTAATGTACAGTCACAAACAGTTCCTTCTTCAGGAAAGAGCGGGGGCCTCTGCGGCTTCATCTACAGTTACTACATTGCCAAAAAAGCGCCGGCCGGACGGCGAGAACAGAGTGGCAGGCCGGACAGAGAGGGGAAGAAGAAAAACGAAGTAATGGAATCAAAACGTGGAGCGGAACAACAACAAAATTGTCGCGGCGAGGATGCCGCGGGGGATCGGGATTCGGGAAGCGCTTCACTCTTCAGGGCGAGGACTTGGCTCGTCGTCGGCCGCCGAGGACATGGCGGAGAGGCGGCTGGGCCGGCGGCGGAAGGCGCGGCGGCGGTGCTGCTGCGACGAGGAGGACGGCGGCGGGCGGACGAGCGACGCCAGCGCGCGCCTGATCTGGTCGCCGCCCTCCACCGCCGCGATCCGCACCAGCGGGTTCGCCATCGACGCGCGCCGCGGGGAGCTCAGCCTGCTCGACACCGGCGCCTGCTGCGTTGCCGCCGGCGACGAAACCGCCGCCTTGGCTTGGCCCCTGTGTAGGGCGCAGCGGAAGGAGCCCGGGTGCGTCGTGGGCGAGCACGCGCACGACGGGGCCGGCCGCCTCCGCGGCGACGCGGCCGCGAGGCGGGGCGCGGACGGGGCGCCGGCGCCGCCCTTCGGTGGTGGGTGCGACAGGGCGCCGCGGGGACCGGCGAAGATGCTGGATCGGCGCTGCGGGAGGCGCGCGGGCGGCGAGGATGCCGCCGCCGCCGCTGCGGCCATGGCGCTCGGCGGCCTTCTGGACGGCGCGGTGGCTCTCGCCATGCGGATTTCTTCCAGGCGCGGGAGGAGAGCAGGAGCAGAGAGGGCTTGGTCAGTGGTGGCGAGTGGCAAGTTGCAAGTGGGGATCGATTTGAGATTCGATTCGGGGTGGCGTTTCGGCGGTGGTGCGGCCAAACCTAGGGGCGCCGCCGCGGTGTGATATTTATAGGGAGTGTGGCCGCCCGAATGGAATGGGGGAGGGGAGGCGACTTGGTCCAAGTCCAACCCAAGTGGCGTGGAACTGGGCCCAGTTCGGTTCGGTCTAGTTGGGCTGGGAGATGGAAGACTGTTTCATTTGATCGGTTCGGGAATCTGGAAGTTTGGAAGTTGGACTAGTCTCCTTTGTGGGCCTCCTGCATGTTTGCCGGTCACTCACTCTCCGCGTGCCCTGTGAAAAAGATTGTCCTTGGTCATTTTGCTGCAAAACTAACAGGCTTCTCTTCATTTGATTTAACCCAAGTTATGTGAGCGGCTAAAGAATTTAACGTCCAAGATACTAGTTGAGTTCTGATGTAACCTCCAAGTTATGTGACACGAGCTGAACAAGGAAAATGTTGCAGATCGAGAGAGAGTGTGTGGAGAGAGACATTTAAAAAAAAACGAGAGAGATAATTGCAAGTAGGTAAAAGGGAACCTCTCTTTATTGCTTTGATGTCGGAACATGTTTAGATAGGTGTACAGATGGAGATCATCGAAGGGCAACTGCTGCTAGCCCATCCACGGCGTGCATATAGCGATTGTGTGGTCATTAGCGGTTTCTAACGACATTGTTTACTGACTGATTGATCATTAACTAATATAATCACAACAGAAAACGCATCCAAATGCCGTCCGTATGTACCAACCAACGAAATCTACCCTACTGAATGATGAATAGTTTGATGATGAATCGGTTTGTTTTCCTCCAACGCCTCACTTCCGGTGCCTGGCATGAACATCAGATTCACAACTACCTATGGCAAGTTGGGGAAGAGAGGTGACAACTTGAAGCTTTTGCGTTCTGCGTGCAGCTCGCCCCGATCCTTGTGATTTCTGAAATGCAGCAGCATCTATTTCTGTTACTTACACCAGCCCTTCATGCCACACTGGTGATTTTTCCTCCTAACACTGTTGGGACTTGGGAGGCATGTTGTCCTGCTTCGTGCTCTTAGTCTCTCTCACAAGCAGTTCATCATCAATTCATCATGCCTGTTCAGCTAAGCTCGTTATGAACAGTTCTTTCTGAAGATTCAATATGAATAGCACACAAGTTTTTTTACAGCCATTAGCTATTGCAGATTAGACAATGGCCCTGTTTGGATACTCTAACACTGTTAGATGTTAGTGTTAGTTTCTAACACAAACTAACACTAACACTAACACTAACAGTAGCACTTGGGTTGTTTGGATGTGTTGATGGTGCTTTTAACACGTGATTAGAGCCGGCGCCTGGGGGAGATTTAATAAGAGATTGAACCTAGATCGAATGTGAAGTTCGAGTCGGAATCGGATCGGAGACAGATTCAAGACTTCAGAATCGGATCGGACTCGGAGAAGTGAGCTTAAGACGTCGTGAGCTTTGGGCTGGAATGGGCCATAATGGGCTGACCTTTTTATTGTTATTTAGAGTCTTAGTCAAAGTAGTTTCTTTCTTTTGCGTCAAGTTTGTTCATGTCGTGATCGACTAGGAGTCTGTAATTCAGGGTATAAATATAAACCCTGAGGGTCGTGAAGAGGTGACCAACACATCAATATACAAACTTTTACTACTTGCATTTACTACTCGCAATTTATTTACAAGTCGGCGACTTCGTCAAGCTTTTTCTCTTTCAACGAGTTCTCCTGGGCTAGTCGAGGCGATCCAGATCTCCAAGGCTTGCTCGTGAATTCCGCTTTTACTGAGTAATATCTAAGCTTTCAGCATCGGGCGTATCGCTTTTGCTCCGTTTAGATTTATTCGACACTTATCGGTACTTGCTAGATCTACAAGTTTTCTCTTGTCGTTTTAGTTTTTACCACCATCTATCCAGCTTAGAATTTTGTATAATCGGCTCTGTCAAAGGCATAATCTTGAGATTTATCTGATAGCTGATTATTATTGTTCTAAGTGTTGCTTTACTAAGCTATATCGGATCGCTTCACAGTTGTCTTATATTGCTTAGTCATCAATCGGCTTTTTGCTGCGTGATCTATCGGAATCGGCTCCCTGTGCTGTTTCTTTATATATCGGAATCGGTCTTATCATATTTGATTTCACTAACAAGATAATCGGCTCTTCAGTTGTTTCTTAACGTCTGATTTTATCCTTGTCAATTAACAGGTCAGATTGACTGGCACGCCCCGGATTTCAAGGCCACGCCTTTGCTCATGTGTTAGCGCATCTGTCTCCGCCTGATTTTTGCGTCAACACACTTTTGGCACGCCCGGTGGGACACGAAGAGAAAATTCACGATGCCTCCGAAGAAGCCAATCGACCCTAAGGAGCACAACAACTCTGATCTTCATGATGAAAATATTATCAGTGTAACATATGATGATCTGAATGAAGAGCAGAGAAAGGAATTTGACCTTCATCAACAGGAGTACCGTAATGAGTGTCTCAAATCGTTTAGTTCTACTAAACGAGGGGAAGCTATTAAGAAAGCTCCACTTCCTCTTCCACGTACAATCACTATTGCTGAATCATCAGGGAAGCTCTAGGAGATGGTTGACAGTTCTATTCACCATGCTTTTATCAACCAATCACCTGTACTGACGAATACGGTTCGTAATGCCGTATTGGCTCAACTGCGTTAAGATCCAACATTGGCAGGATACAGAGGTCCAACATATCATGCTCCATATCCTTATTATGGCATTTTCCCTTTCTATGGATCTCCCGCTACTCCAGCATTCGGATCTGTTTCGTTTGCGTCTAGTGCTGCAGCAGGAACTTTTACACCGGTTCCACAAACAACACCCAATATCAGCACATCGGTTCCGGTCACAACTACGCCGCCAGCAGTTCCAGAGTCTTCTTCTACCAATGCTACATCTTCTCAGAATCAATCGGATAATCAGCCGATTGGAGTAACTACTGCAAATACCATGCCTGTTGATTCATCAGGGCAATCAGTTTCTCAGATGGCAGATATACGTACTTCGCATCAAACAACTAAAGATTTGGAAACTGGTACGTATAATCCACAGACAGGTTGGGGCATGCCGCCCGATTTTGGTAAGAAGAAAGAAGAAGAAAACGTCGCGTCAGGAGAAGGTGCTGCATGGGTCAAACATAGTGATGGGGAAACTTGGTCTCTTGTGGATGGTAATCACAGAATCATACAACAAATTCGAGTACCAGCCCATTTTGTCTCGTTCGATGGTCAGCAGTATGGACAGATGGTGCCGTCTGGTCAGACAAGTGTATCGGCTTCTCAGCCGATTCAAACCTATGCGCCTTCTGCTCCTTATGTGCCTTCTGCTCCTTATGTGCCTCCTGCTCCTCCCACGCCGCCTGTTCCAATGGCGCCTCCAGCCCCGACAACACCAAATAACCTTCAATCAAGAGGGCAGCAAAATTGTCAATCGGATGATCAACCTGCAGGACAATTTCCTCAAAAACAGATTGATTGGTCATCTCAGATAGCCGATGTGATTCAGAATCAGTTCGGCTTAAAGCCAAAGGTGCAGAACATCATGTATCGTCCTCCTTATCCTGCACATTATGACATGATGTCTTATCCTATCGATATCGGATCCAGGAGTTTACAAAGTTTACTGGTCAGGATGATGTGTCAACTGTTGAACATATTAGCCGATTGCTTATGCAGTGCCCTGTGAAAAAGATTGTCAGGATGATGTGTCAACTGTTGAACATATTAGCCGATTGCTTATGCAGTGCCCTGTGAAAAAGATTGTCATTGGTTCGGTCTAGTTCGGTTCGGTCTAGTTGGGCTGGGAGATGGAAGACTGTTTCATTTGATCGGTTCGGAATCTGGAAGTTTGGAAGTTGGACTAGTCTCCTTTGTGGGCCTCCTGCATGTTTGCCGGTCACTCACTCTCCGCGTGCCCTGTGAAAAAGATTGTCCTTGGTCATTTTGCTGCAAAACTAACAGGCTTCTCTTCATTTGATTTAACCCAAGTTATGTGAGCGGCTAAATAATTTAACGTCCAAGATACTAGTTGAGTTCTGATGTAACCTCCAAGTTATGTGACACGAGCTGAACAAAGGAAAATGTTGCAGATCGAGAGAGAGTGGAGACATTTAAAAAAAACGAGAGAGACAATTGCAAGTAGCCAAATGTAAAAGGGAACCTCTCTTTATTGCTTTGATGTCGGAACATGTTTAGATAAGTGTAGAGCTGGAGATCACCGAAGGGCAACTGCTGCTAGCCCATCCACGGCGTGCATATACAGATTGTGTGATTGTCATTAGCGGTTGCTAGCGACGGCGTTTACTGACTAATTGATCATTAACTAATATAATCACAACAGAAAAGCATCCAAATGTCGTCCGTATGTAGCAACCAAGCAATCTACTCTACTGAATGATGAATAGTTTGATGATGAATCGGTTTGTTTTCCTCCAACGCCTCACTTCCGGTGCCTGGCATAAACAGTCAGATTCACCACTACCTATGGCAAGTTGGGGAAGAGAGAGCAGTGACAACTTGAAGCTTTTGCGTTCTGCGTGCAGCTCGCCCCGAATTTATAGCCTTGCCATCTCAAGGAGATGCCGGTGCCATGGTATCCTTGTGATTTCAGAAATGCAGCAGCATCTATTTCTGTTACTTACACCAGCCCTTCATGCCACACTGGTGATTTTTCCTCCTAACACTGTTGGGAGGCATGTTGTCCTGCTTCGTGCTCTTAGTCTCTCACACAAGCAGTTCATCATCAATTCATCATGCCTGTTCAGCTAAGCTCGTTATGAACAGTTCTTTCTGAAGATTCAATATGAATAGCACACAAGTTTTTTTACAGCCATTAGCTGTTGCAGATTAGATTAGACAATAGTTCTTGTAAAATGGCAACTAATTACTCAAGAAATAATATCGTTCTGGGGACCTTCTGGAACTCGATCGGAGTCTCAGAGAAAAGCTGCCGAACCTAAGGGGTGCCGCCATGGTGCGATATTTATAGGGAGGGAACTAATGAGCTCTTAGCCTCTTAATTTCATCAAACTCGGTAAACAGGATGTATGGAGTATATATGTTCCATTTTAAAAGCTTTCAGTCCAGATTATGGTGTGGAAAACGAGAAATTTAAATATTTAATTTCTAAATAGGCTAAGTATTATTGCAAATTGGACAAGCTCCGAGACTATAAACCAGAGTCCATCCTGTCAAAGGAATGTTAATGTGAAACGCGGTTAAACTCCATTTCCATTTTAGATCAAAGCAGATACATTTAAGTTTGAGATACCGATGGGAAAGACGAGACTGCAGAGGCTAGAGATTAGGTCACACCTTTCGTGTCAACTACACGTTGCAAAACATTAGCAGATACTTTTTTCCAGATGTGCCTCCACCCCTCTCTAAAAAAGAAACTTTTTGACTAAGGTCTAAGGAATCATATTCTTCGGATCAACAATGTTTGTTTTCTTACATTTGTGCATGAATACATGATCTTTAGGATGTTTTTATAAGCGTGTCTTGCTTCGTGTACTATCTGAATAAGAAAACCCCACGGAGCTCAGCAAATGTTGCCTGTAATTAGCAACAACCAACTAACTGTAGGTGAGACAACATCGGAGGAAAACAAACGGATGGTCGAGCGCATCTGCCCATCAATTTGCTGCAGACTCTGTGATGATGAATCAGTTTGGTTTCCTCCAACGTCTCATTTTCAGTGCCTGACAAGAACATCAGATTGGGACCTAGCAATAACAAGTTCGGGATGGGAACTAGTGACAACTTGAAGCTGTTCTGCATGCAACTCGACCCAAATTTATAGCCATCTCAAGAAGGAGATGCCGTTGCCATGGTATCCTTGTGATTTCCCAAGTGCAGCAACATCTGTTTCTGTTACACTAACCCTTCATGCCACACTAGCTGGTGATTGTCCTAAACTGTTGGAAACCTGCAACTGCAACACAACCAGTTGATCAGGCCTCTGTTCTGTACTTTTGTTATGCTCGGCCCTGTTTATGTTTCGCGAAATTTTTTTCGAGTACGTCGGTCACACATTTAAAGTATTAAATATAGACTAATTACAAAACTAATTACAGATTCTGTCAGTAAATCGCAAGACGAAACTAATGAGTCTAATTAATCCGTCATTAGCACATGTTTACTGTAGCAATTTATTGTCTAATCACGACCTAACTAGGCTCATTAGATTCGTCTCGCGAAGTACACTCCATCCATATAATGAGTTATTTTTTTCGACTACATTTAATATGTCATGCATGTGAGCGAACATACTCGAAAAAAAATTTCGCGAAACATCTGAACAGGACCCCTGTTCGCCCCAGTGGTTGTGGAGCCCGACAGCCTTGATCGCCGGGAACTCGGCGACGGGGCACATGTTCCCGCCGGCCGCAGTCGTAGTACCCTCCTCGGCCTTGAACTGCATTTTGCTCCTTTGCGGCACATAGGCTAAAAGCATATGTATGTATGTAAAAATGGAATTAATGCTATATAAATCATCATAGTTGGAGAGTTGGACTGCAATCATGCGGAGGAGAGCGTGACAAAGGTGACCAGCCACAAAACAGAGAAAGGGAGAGAAGGATGTGGATATTTCAGACCTACATTAAGTAACTATGGATTGGTAGGCCATATTATTCTACACCTTTTACCTCTAGTAGAAGGTAAAGGCTAAAACAAAATCTAAAATCGTTGGTTATTTAGAAATAAAAAATCAGAAAGAGTTGAAAAACTCTGTCGCTAACCTCCCCAAATCGTTTTGGTACGGGATCCCAGGAGACTGAAAAAAAAACGTTACTAACTGGTCTCACTTCGTGTCAGGCATTATTATTTCCATCAAAATTGTAACTAGAAATTAGTACTACCACCGTTCCAAATTATATGTCGTTTTGGCTTTTCTAAATTTTTGTTATGCACCTAGATAAACGCTATGTCTAGATATATAGCAAAATCTATGAACCTAGAAAAGCCAAAACGATCTATAATTTGGAACGAAGGAAGTATATTCTATTTCATCGTTTGTTAAGTGTTGCACGAGCCCAAATATATAGTTGTGCATGTGACATGCATGTAGTGTTCATGAATCATGACGCTGCTCAGAATGCATCACACGTTAAGCATTAAGCTAGCTGGCCATGCATGTCATATGGTCCAGCAACTGTCACGCGTATGTATTTAAAAAAAATCGGCATATATGTACACGTCACGTTATAATAAATTCAGAAATTCAAATCAAATTATTTGTTTGCCATGTTTCAAAAAGAGTGGCATATGTACCACGAGGCTGTCACGTAGTAATTTTCTTTTCTTTTGTCACAGTAACATGTTGACGTTGGATCACTTGTGAATTGTGACTGCGAGTTGTCACACGCCTGCACCTTTGAAGATTAGATCACGTTAGGTTTGTTCTAATAGATAGTTTTTTTTTGTCCTTTTATCCTGTTTTCCAAAATAAAAGTATAGAAATAAATATAATAATTATATACTCCCTCCGTCTCAGGATATAAGGCACGCACGTAAATCAAAATTCAAACTTTGAAAACTTTGACCTATGATTAAGCTTGTATAATAAAAACTTTGTCTTACAACAATAATATAATTGTATTCATATTTAAAAGTACTTTCATATAACTATAATTTTGTTGCTACAAGTATTATATTATAAAAGATATTAAGAGTCAAATCTTATTATTAAAGACCGTGCCAAGTTTGATCCACATAGGAGGTAATATAACTAAATGGATGATCCACATTCATTTATTTGGAAGTACTTTTGCAATTCTCTAGATGGAGTGATATAGTTTCTAGAGACGGCATCTTAGTACTAATGTGGCATGAGAACCACCTCTAAACACTATGAATTGGGACGGCCATTAGTAAGAATTCAAACACGGAATACACGAGAAGGTGGGGGGCTCATGCCCCCCTCCTCTCTACTAATCGGCGGCAACTTGAAGTATATTTGTTTTACGAAACCTATATATCATTACCACACACGATGAGGTGACGAACTATAGGTGGTTGAGCGCAATGCCATGGTATTTCGTTAGAAGTTCAGAACTCCAGGAGGATGTTGTATGGGGTGTTTGGATCCCTCGAGCTAAAGTTTAGCTTTATGTTTGGACCTCAATTAGAAGAACTAAATATGAGCTAATTGAAAAACTAATTGCATAAGTCAAGAATATTTGATCTATAAAAGCCTGCATAAGTTCATTATGAACCGTCCTTTCGAAAGACGGAATATGGATATATAGCACATGGTGTTTTTGTCGGTCATTAGCTTTTGCTGTTGGAGGTACGACCATGAGCCTACAGGGACACATGGATAATCTCCGAAGGAAGTCGTACCAAGCGTGAAGATTACGAGTAGAGCGCCGCAAGGACTCTCCTCATTATGGAAACTAGTCGTATGACATGTAAACTACTCGGATTGACTTGTAAAGCACTCTACGAGTTGTATTAGGTTAGAATTCTACTCGGAACCGACCTTGTAAACCTGCCCCCCGTGTATATAAGGTTGGGTAGGGACCTCGTCAAAAGATTACGACCTCATTGAATACAAACCACCATACATGACGTAGGGTATTACGCTATCTTGGCGGCACGAACCTGTCTAAAACCCTGAGTCACTTAGCCTTTGTGTTCCTGATCTCGACGAAACCCCACCTGAACTCTACTACCTCAGGGTATCCCTCGGTAGGATCGACGGTAGAACACCGACAGTTGCAGATGATAGTCATGGGAATTCAGAAACTCATCAAACAATATCGTTCTGGAGATCTTCTAAATACGGACGGGAAGGACGATATTAGGGAGAGGATAGATATTAGGACACACCTTTCACATCAACTCCACGTTGCAAAACATTAGCAGATTTTTCTCCAGATGTGCCCCAACCCTCTTTCAAAAGGAAACTTTGACTAAGGAACCTCATTCTTCGATCGATCAGTTTTCGTTTTCTTACATTTGTGCATGAATGTGTGATCTTTATATCTATTATCTTAATAAAGCAAAAACAAAAGGAGCTACCAGATTTATCGAAAGGGCCTAGAAAATCCCATGTAAATCTAAAAAAGAGAAGGATATGCACCTTCAGATTTTATGAAGATCTAACTGTCAATATTATTTACTGAAAAAACATAATAACATACGCCTCCAAACTATATTAAAGACTCTATATCACATACAATTAATAAATACTGATAAAAGATTCGGGCCAATGATTTTAATGAACATCTAATGGTGTAAATTGAACCAAAGAGTCCATGAAAGTATACGGTTAAAACAATAGAAAAATGTTCTTCTTTGTATTAGTACACGATACCTACGACGGCTAGGATTGATCTTTCAACTGTAAATGGCGCAAGTGAGAAAACAATCCATGCCGACAAAAGTTCTTACTCCAATATGTTTTGGACGTGATTCAACAGCAAGGTTGAGTGAGAGAGAACGTTTAATAACTATGTTTCGGTCAATAGCTCACCCATATCACATTGGGAAAAAAGCCACGCGCCCTGGAGAAACAAACATGTCAAAGAACTTACCTCACGATTAAAACGCGTATGTATACATCGTTTCATCTAATAGGATTGTAGGCATGGAATTATTACATCTAATAGGAAGATAATATTTTTCATGTTTTTCCTTTTTTGAAATTTAAAAATATAAAAATAAATATTTGATTTAAAGGGGTAATTAGCTGTCCAGATCTAACAAAATGGACGGTCTATATTTATTTTGGGGTATTGTAGCAAGGCCCAAAACTAAGGGTGTATTATGGCGAGCTTTCCGTGAATACTTTTCATATATCCGAAAGCCAGAAAGCTTTGAAAGTGGAAAATTAGAAAGCTCACGGAAAGAGCCTTCTGGCTTTCCACTTTCTGAGCTTTCCGGCACATATATGGAATGCTACCTAAAAGTCGGTAGAAGCTAAAACAAACAAGCCCTAAAGTCTAGAGGATCATAAGGGCTACTAACACTTTTTGTGTTGGAAATTGGAATACTAAACACATGTTGCTTGGATTAATGAATACAAGTATACCAGGTAAATTTAATAGGCCTTATAAGCAGCTGCCTATCCTAATTTTAGTGTGTCAAAATCAACAAAAACACTCCATTAAACCCTCTACTAGATTCTCCATTTAGGAGAGACATCCAAACCTCACTACATACCGCTCATTTCTAGGGAGTCTCTAGGGAGCCATCTATTCATGTCCCCATCCATCCCTTTCTCTCCTCCTTTCCTCCACGTGCTACGCCAGCTAATTGCCTCCCGCATGCCGTGCATCATAACAAGTGATGCATGCGCCATGGCTCCACCTCATCGGGCTTGCCACCTCGAGTTGTAGCTCCGCTCCCATGCCAAGTCTGCACTACATAATCGCATCACCGCTCCCACATCAGCTCACCACCTCGCTTCTCCACCATGCCACCGCTCCTAACTCAGGTGGTACCTATACGCAGTTCAGGCAAAACTGCATAAACAAAGTATAGGGTGTTTGGGAGGACTTCAAGAGGGTCTCCAGCTTCATCTCTAGCTGAAGCCCTCCCAAACACTTTTTTTTGCACCGGCTTCAGTGGTGAAGCGGCCATAAATCTGTTTTCGGCTTCCACTGGCATGGTGAAGCCACAAATTGTGACTTCGCTAGCTTCATGAACGGGGTGGAAGCAAAGCCGGAATGGAGAAACCATTTTGCCAAACGTTTTCTAAAACAGTTTTAGCTCCACCAATAAAGCCGCTCCACCAGTGAAGCCGGAGCCAAAGCCATTTTTGGAGGAGCCACAGTGCTCCCAAACAGGCCCGTAACACACAATTCTATAGATGAGCTAAAGGACTAGCTCATCCCCCACCCCCGCCACCACACGCCGCTACCGGTGAGAGAGAGATGTGATAGAGGGGGGTGGAAGCGGGGAATCAGGAGGGTTGCTACTATAGAACAAGATGATAAGAATGAGCGTGAGACCTTGGATGTGTGAGTTGTAGATCACCATGACAGAATGTTGGAGCCAGACGTCGATCACCATTTACCGGCCTCTGTCGCACACGTCTTCAGAACAAACACATTAAGCGTCAAGGTAGTACATGGCATGACGAGTGCTCCAATATTGGACCAACGGAGTACATGCATATAAAAATGTTTTACTTAATTTCACATAAGAAAATTCATACTTTAAGTATTAATGAATTATATGCCTAGGAATTTAGGATGACGAAGGTTACAAAAATGTTTATTAACGCCACTACCGGTGAGATAGAGATGTGATAGAAGGGGTTGGAAGCGGGAATCATGAGGGTTGCTACTATGGAACGAGATGATAAGAATGAGCGTTCTCCAATATTGGACCAACCGAATAGATGCATATAAAAATGTTTTACTTAATTTCACATAAGAAAATTCATGCTTTAAGTATTAATGAATTATATGTCTAGGAATTTATGATGACGAAGGTTACAAAAATGTTTATTAACGCCGCTACCGGTGAGATAGAGATGTGATAGAGGGGGCTGGAAGCAGGGAATCAGGAGGGTTGCTACTATAGAACAAGATGATAAGAATGAGCTTGAGACCTTGGATGTGTGAGTTGTAGATCATCATGACAGAATGTTGGAGCCGTTGATCACCATTTACCTGCCTGTGTCGCACACGTCTTCAGAACAAAAATATTAAGCGTCAAGGCATAAATAGCATGGCGAGTGCACCAATATTGGACCAACCGAATATATGCAGATAAAAATGTTTTACTTAATTTCACGTAAGAAAATTCATACTTTAAGTATTAATGAATTATATGCCTACGAATTTAGGATGACAAAGGTTACAGAAATGTTTATTAAAATTTAGGAAGCCATTTTAAAAAATGAATAAAAATGCATATTGCCATTACTTTTTTTAAAATATTTTCCTATTTGTAAAAACATGTAGAAATCTTTATCTTGCTGCAATAATATAAAAATTCATGTTTATATTTAAGGTATTTACTTTTCTCCTGAATTTATGTTCCAAAAGGATTCACCATGGAACAACTATTTGTATATATTTATTTTTAAAATAAAATATTTAAATATTAGATTAAAAAGGCTAGCTACGTGCGCTATTAGCGCGGGCCACCTCGTTACTTTATAAGAAAAGCAGACTGAGTTCGATAACACAGGAGCGCGCCTCAATAACTGTCCAAGAAAAATCAACACCAAATTCCGTCTAAGTAGCAACCAAGCAACTAACTAAAGATCCGAAGTTGGATGAAAAACAGATTTTGATGGCATCTGTCCATCGATCTGATGCAGATTCTGATGACAATTCTGTTTGTTTTCCTACAATGCCTCAGTTTCAGTGCCTGACAAGAACATCAGATTTAGAACTAGCTATGGCAAATTGGGGAAGGGAGCAGTGACAACTTGAAGTTGTTGTTCTGCATGCAGCTCGATCCAAATTTATAGCAATCGCAAGGAGGAGATGCCAGTGCCATGGTATCCTTCTGATTTCAGAAGTGCAGCCGCATCTATTTCGGTTACACTAGCCCTTCATGCCACACTGGTGATTTGATCCTAACACTGCTGGAAACCTGCAACTGCCAGGCATGGTTGCTACTCTCACGTTGTCCTGCTTCGTGTACTTGAGTCTCACTCACAAGCACTTCTGTTCTGTTCCGTTCATTGTGAACAGTTCTTTCTGAAGGCTGAATATGAATAGCACAGGGTGTTTTTGCTAGTCATTAGCTGCTGCTGAATATAGGTTAGACAATGGTCATGGGAAGTTGGCAAGCTCATGAAACAATATCGTTCTGGGGACCTTGTAAATAGCATAGCGGATTACCCAATTAGTAGCCGTCTGGAGCTCAATCTGAGTCTCAGAGAGAAGCTGCAACTGCAGCTGCAGGTTTGTATTTGTATTCCCCCATTGTATTATACAGAGCAACCAGGTGCTTCTTTCTCTTGTCCCCACAGATCAATCTAATAATTATTTCGCTCCAGATCATCGACGTACACTAATCACTGAACAGTGATCACCTCCATTAATCCTCTCGCCACCGCGATTTTAGTGCTGATTCATGGGCGGGAGGTGCATAGCGACATTTACATATGCAGGAGATTGGGCATTGGCGATGGTTTCTTTGATTTCTTCTTCCGCGTTGATGCCCAAAGCTTCTGTGTGTTTCTTTGGGTTGGTTGAGTTCTTCCTGTCCATGGTAAAGTCAATTTTATGACGTACAACATGGTGGTTGTTGGAAGGAGAGTCGGTTCTTTTACCGGTGATGTGTTCATTGGGATTTTGTACCTCAGGAATTTTCTTTGTGAGGTTAATCTTACACAAGCTCCTAACTAGGGGCTGGTGTTCTTGGTTCCCCTGTGCGGATTGCTGGTTGTTGGCCGAAGCGTGCTGGTGATGCAGCCGGTGTCTGTTTCCAGTTTTTGGGATTGCCCTCTTCGTCAAATCGGAAATAGGCCGGAAGCCTCATTCTGGACCAAGCAAGGCTGAACATGAACTGGTGCTCATTCCGTATGTAGTAACCAAGCAAGGCGAGGCGTTAGAGGAAAACAAACTGGTCCTCGATCGCATCTAGACATCGATCTGCTGCGGACTCTGTTATGACGAATCAGTTTGTTTTCCTCCAACGCCTCACTCTCGGTGCCTGACAGAACTAGCTGTGGCAAATTGGGGGAAGGGAGCAGTGACAACTTGGAGCTGTTGTTCTGCATGCAGCTCGACCCGAATTTATAGCCATCCCAAGAAGAGGAGATGCCAATGCCATGGTATCCTTGTCATTTTCAGAAGTGTAGCAGCATCTATTTCTGTTACACTAGCCCTTCATGCCACACTGGTGATTTTTCTAAGTTCTAACACTGTTGGAAACCTTGCAACTGCAAGGCATGGTTGGTATGTTATCCTGCTTCGTGTACATGACTCTTTCTCACAAGCAGCTCATCATGCGTCTGTTCTGTTCAGCTAAGTTCATTGTGAACAGTTCTTTCTGAAGACTGAATATGAATAGCACAGGGTGTTTTTGCTAGTCATTAGCTGTTGCGGATTAGATTAGACAATGGTCATGGGAAGTTGGCAACTGATGAAACAATATCGTTCTGGGGACCTTGTAAATAACATAGCCGATTCCCCGATTAGTAGCCGTCTGGAATTCAATCTGAGTCTCAGAGAGAAGCTGCAACTGCAGCTGCAGGTCTGTATTTGTATTCCCCCTTGTATTATACAGGTGCTTCCTTCTCTTCTCCCCACAGTTCAATCTAATAATTATTTCCTCAGGCCATCGACGTAACTAATCAGTGAACAGTGATCACCTCCATTAATCCCCTCGTCCCCACTCTTGATCACCCAATTAACCACAGAACACCTCTCACTGACACCGTAGTACATTCCCTCCAAGAAACGGCAAGAGTTAAAGAAGAAGCTACTAATTAACTAACCCCTCCAGTTAATCACTGTCTCTTTGTCCTCCTTGAGCTGGTTCATCAGATTCTACTCCTCCATTCTACGGATCATGGCTTTGGTTCACCTTGGCTTGAGGCGGTCGAGCGCGATGTAGGCGATGACACGGTATCCGACGAGGAGCAGCGCCATGACGCAGACATCAACCCAGTGGTTATTAAGCCCAACGGCCTTGATCGCGGGGAACTCCGCGACGGGGCACAAGTTCCCGCCGCCGCAGTCATAGTACCCTCCACCGCCGGGGAACTGGATCCCAAGCAGGAGCCTATAGCAGTAGAAGCTGTAGTTGAGCCACCGGATCCACGCCACAAACGGCGGGATGTGCTGCACGTAGTACCCGCCGGCGATGAGGAAGACCATGGTGATCACCGACGCCAGCGTGGTCCCCTGCTTCACGTCCATGAGCACCGCTCCAATGGCGAGCCCCAGGCTCTGCGCCACGAGCACGCTGTAGAGGACCACGGCCAGGGAGAGCAGGAACGGCCATGGCCGCGGGTCGAGCCCGCCCATCCAGTAGAGGATGAGCACGAACGCCGTGGGGAGGCCGAGCTCCATGGGCAGGTCGGCGGCGGCGCGCGACGCGAGGTAGGAGGAGAGCCTGTACATCCCCGAGGACCTCTCCTTGAGAAGCATCGGGCGTTCGAGAGGGAACGTGAAGACCGCGTTGTAGAGCGGGAAGAATCCCCAGAAGACGGAGAAGAAGAAGACGAGGGCGGTCCGGTCTTGGAGGTGCGACGCCGGCGTGCGCCACCATAGGAGCCCGGCGAGGCTCGCCACGCTGAGGACTTGGAAGATCCGCAGCTTGTTGAATGACTCGTGACGACGCTCCTTGAGCCCGCGCTGGAGGAGGACGAGGAACTGCGTACACCAGCTCGTCGTCCAGTAATCCGGTGACCGCGTGCGGCGGCGAGGCGACGCCGCCGGCGGGGAGGCGGCGGCGGCGGCGGAGGGAGATGTCTCGCGGGCGCAGATGTCGAGCTTCACCGCCGGCGCGATGTGGCGCTCGTACGCGGCGGCCAGCTTGGCGCGGACCTCCTTGTGCTCGCTCTCGCTGCCGCCGGTGACGGCCGACGTCTTCGCCTCGCCGCTGTCGATGTCGCCGCCGCTCGCCGTCGTCTGCGGCGCGATACCTGCATGAGCAGAGGACGTCAGAACAGTGATCGGCCGGGCGAGCTCCAGGAGCTCGACAAGTGTCCGCCATTGCTCGCAGAGATTGAGCCAACCATTGGTCGTGTGAAAAAAAAAAAGAGGATACAGAGGAAAGATCAAGATTGGAATGAGAGAGGAGGGAATGATGGGAGGTGTGGATCCATGATTGGGAGTGGACAGAGCAGTGTGTCCCTGTCCATGTCTCCCCCCACCCAACCCCCAACTGCATCATTGCCATTTCGCTCCTTTGCCACACTACTCCCCTAATCCCCTTCCGGTGGTGGTAGATTTTGGAAAACTACCTGAATTGTCCGAGCATTTGGGTAGAAGTTTTTTCCTTGCAATAGTATTGCTGCCTACTTATTTAGTTATTGCTACCTAAATCTGATAGTATAGTCTCGCACCATATGCAACTTCAACATTTATCTTCATATACTTAGATTAATAAGAGAATTTTCAACATGTATGTATTTTCCCACTTTTCAACTATGCAGAAATTGTTTACCTATTATGCAACTTTATTAATCTCACTTATTTTTTAAATCAAATTCGTGCAGCTATCTAATCACAACAGTTGCATATATGCCATGAAGATCAAGATGTGGTGATGGATGTTCCTGGTGATCATGACGCAGATCAAAGGCACGAAAAGAGAAAGAGAAACCCGTCACTCTCGCCAGGGGACCCCCAATGGGCCAGGAGACGAGCTGCATGCGCGCACCGTATCAGGAACGCAATCTTGACACACATTTGTTTGTGCTGCTCACACTCCCCTCCACATATGTGTTCATTTCTTTTTGCTTCTTTATGTTTTTTTTTCACGGAGCCCATGGTATTTGTTCCGCGCTTTATTTTGTTCTTACCTTTTTTCCGAGGTGGTTAACTGAACAACTACTGTCTAACGGACCCGATTCCTCTGCTTTTTCGACAAACACTAACCGAAACTCACTATCTTGGTCTTCAAGGGAGGACCTTGGCAACCCATTTTTTAATGGAAAAAAAAAGAAGAAATGGAGCTGTGTTCCTCCAGTACCGCATTTGAGTGTTGGATATTTTGCCCGATTAAATTTTTTTCCTTGATCTACCAGGAATTAGAGCTGAATTTCTCACCCACCTTAGCTGCTTGCTATTGTTGAGAACCGGTGACGTCAGCGCAAGGAATGGAATGGGCACATGGCAATGTGCCCTATGAATTGGAAGGCATCGCCAAAAGGTAGAGATAGAGATAGAGAAATAGAGCTGCTAGAGAGACAAAGAATCTTCGTGCACGAAGAGAGTGGGCGTGATCGATGGCGGCGTACCGTTGGCGAGGTCGAGCATGAGGTCGGCGGGGTTAACCGACAGCGGCGAGGCGAAGCCAACGTCGGCGAAGTAGCCCAGCGCGTCGGCGGCGCGGCCGTAGTAGATAGGGCACCCGTCCGCCGACAGCAGGAGCACCTTATCGAACATGTGGTACAACCTCGACGACGGCTGGTGTATGGTCACCACCACCGTCCGCCCGCCGCCGGCGGCCATCCTCCGGAGCGTGCCGACGATCCTGGCGGCGGTGGTGGAGTCGAGGCCCGACGTGGGCTCGTCGAGCAGGAGCAGGCTCGGGTCCACCAGCATCTCGAGCCCGATGCTGACCCGCTTCCTCTCGCCGCCGGAGAGCCCGCGCACGCCGCGGACGCCGCCGACCATGGAGTGGGCCACCTTCGCGAGGCCCAGCTCGTGGGCCACGGCCTCCGCCTGGGCCCGCTTCTCGCCGGCGGTGAGGGATCGCGGGAGGCGGAGCAGCGCCGTGTACCAGAGCGTCTCGGCGACGGTGAGGTGCGGGTAGAGCACGTCGTGCTGGGTGACGAACCCCGTGCGCCGCTTCACGGTGCCGGAGAAGGGGTGGCCGCTGTAGGTGATCTTGCCGGAGAGGAGGCCGCGGCTGCCGCTGTGGCGGCCGCCGAGAGCGGTTAGGAGTGTCGTCTTGCCGCTGCCGGAGGGCCCCAGCATCGCTAGCATCTCGCCTGGGCGTACCACGCCGGACATACCGCTGATGATCGTCTTCTCCCGCGCCGACGACGACGGCGATCCGGACGGTGACGCCGCCTTCTTCTTCCTCCCGGCGATGTTCGCCGCGGCAGAGAGCTTGTCGCACCATCCGGCGGCCGGCTGCCCGAGCTTCACCTTGTACACTACCTCCTCGAACTGCATGAACACGTCTCGTCATCAGCATGCGCCCTCAAAACATTACAAGCACACAAACGCGCGCGCGCACGTGCATACTAGTGACATACTTACATATATGTATATATATACATTTTTGTCAAGTAAAAAGCATACAGATATATACATATATGTGTGTGTATATATATATATATATATATAAAGCCTGCAGATTACTTAATTACCTTGAGGACGAGAGGGAAGGAGTTGGCGGAGGGACGGAGGCGATCCGCGGCCGACGACGGCGGGCTGGAGGTGGTGGGATGGACGACGGCGCCAGAGGAGTTGGTGATGGTGGCAGTGGTTGTGGTGGTGGTCGTCGTAACAGAAGTACAAGAGGGAGTGCCACTGCTGCTGCTACTGCAGCTACTAAAGGTGAGCATGTTCGGAGGAGGAGGGGGCGACGCTGCTCGGTGGCCACCACCTCCCGCTGTCTGCTGCTCATCGTGCTCCAGCGGAGGCGGCATGGCGATCGCCGATCGATGTACCCTTTTTTATCTGTCTCTCTAGTAGCTCCGGTCCTTCCCCCTGTGTTTATCACTTCACACAATCACAATCACACCTGGTGTAGGTGTAGGAGCTTGACAATTTTGGTTTGCTACTCTCACTCCTAGCTACTTGATTGATCAGCTGCAAGAGTGTGGTTTGGAGCGAGTGGGCTGGCTCATGGCAAGGTATTTATCATAGGAGAAAGGCACTGGCAAGGGCAGAGGAGGGAGAAGAGGGGGGCCTACCAGGTGTGGGCCAAGGGGTCCAACTGTTGCTGTCACTTTTTTATTGGCCAGGGTATATGGCACCCCAGTTAGATACAAGGGGCAGTGGTACTTGGTACCAGTGATCAGAGTACCAAGTTGCAATTAACAACTTAATTGTGTGGTGTGGGATGATAATTAAAGTAGCATCATATCACACCACTAGCTGTATATATATCCAGTTACAGAAGGTAGTTATTGGTAAAGACGGGTTTGCTGGTATGGTGGTTGTTGTAGGTTTTGTGTTCATGGGGCATATGGATGTCTGCATATATGGATGATGAGTGGGTACGGTGGTGGATATTCAGTAGATAAGATATCCTTTTTTTCTGTTGGTAATAATGGAAAGTAACTGTGGTGTGGTCTGTGGTGATGCTAATGCATGTTCAGTGAATTGGACTGTTTGAAAGAAACAAGGAGTGGTAATGAACATAACATAATTAATTATATGGTATATATATAGAAAACTAATTAAAGTTCCAACCTCACTCGATTTTCCTTTTGTATTTCACTGTTGCATTCATCAAGTTAATTGTAACATAAAGCGGTTACCTTTGTCCATCTTTGTAAAAATGAATGGATCTTGCCAGGTATAAAACGTCATGGATCGAGGGAAATATTTAAAGATTGCGCCGGCAAAACTGGAACGGAGACATAAGTGATGATTATCAACGCTTGTCTTGTAGCGCGACAGCTTAACCCTTCTGCGCGAAAATGGATGAAACATCAATTGTGTGGTGTTGGCACGCGGTAGCCTTTGCGGCGTTACGTTGCAACCCATTAACGAGTAAAATTTAGTGGGCGTGATTGTGGAGGCTGACATAAGGAGATCTTAATTAAGCCTCGTTTTCAAAATGTTAGGACTGAGTGTTCCTAGCCTTTAACTAGTGTTTCCCATCCTTCTGTGTTTTTATTTGCAATGCACCTCTTCTAGACCATTTCTCGAAATGCTTTAATTACATCATCTTGCGGCTATTGCCGACTACCTTCTTCATATATATGCATTCTCTCAGTTAATTCTTTGGATATACAGTGCTCACATACAAGCTATTACTTATTAACTAGATTCATACCTATAGGTGACCTTGCACACCCTTATACATAATATGGACACATAGTACATAACATTTGCATGAACATATAGATAGGCACGTTAATTTTGTTGGATGCCACCTCAGGTACTCCACGTTACTTTCTCAACTTATGTCTAGTCTTCTTCTTATGTGGAAACTATGGCGCACTCGATGTCTAATATTACATATAATCTATTTACTCTACCTAATTTGTGCACTACTAATCTCTATATTCTCATGACTCTTGGCTAACCGAACCAACATATCCTATAGTAGGCTCCATATATACGTTATATTGACCATGAAGTTTTGAAATATCTATAGCAAAGAATCAAATTAATATCAATTTTGCTTGAGATGGCCAAATAAACAAAGTTTGAGTTATTATCTCTCATACACTTCGTTATGAACGAGACATAAATAACAAAGTACATGTTTGTGTGATGTGACGAGCCAACCATACATTAGTTAGTCCCAAAAATTTCGTTCGAAAAAAAAGTTAGTCCCAAAAATTTGGAAGGAAATAATATCTCCCTAACTCATTGTAAATATTTAATCTATCTGTAAATTTGTTCACAAAATAATTCTTGGGAAATTCAGTTGTGAGTTGTCCTTGCAAACAAGCCTCTAGAAGCTTTGATGATGGAACACCAAAGTAATTAAAGACCATGTGAATGTATATGAACTCGAGAGAAGATGATTGTGATACCCACAGCTGTTGTTGGGTGCGTTCTGACCCAAATTAATTCTGGAAAAATAATATATAAGTACACATGCCCTGATAAAAACAACCCCCCCCCCCCCCCCCCTCTTTCCTCTTTTATACTTAAGCAATTTATTATAAAATAGAACGCCATGTCTTCTAACTCAATCCTCTTTCTTGTGTGCAATCTAATCCAGCACACCACCTGCCAACTTTCCTCTATTTTTTCTTGTTCACCTGTTAATATTATTTTCTATTTCTTCAGATGACTACAAGAAAACCCAACAATATCACTAGATATTCTAGCTAGACCACAAAGAAAAATGCAGTCACCAGATAATTACGTCCAATTATACCCAAATAAAAAACAAGTACCGATATTAATTAATTAGCACAATTGTTTATGCGATTAATTTCTAGCTAGAAAGCATAATGCTACTGTTCAGAATCAGTTGAGAAATAGAGAGATCTTGAAACAAGATCTTCCTTTGGGCAGTGATGTCACATTAACAATAAAGCCCCAAACTTTGGCTACTTGCAGGACAAGTGCCGGTCCCAGCACCTTTACTTGCAGCAGAAAGCAAGCTGTGCAACCATGCAGATAAAATTCAAATTATTGATGCATTAGTCACTGAAACTAATACTGATGTGAGTGAGACCTGTTGCAGCTAGCTAGCTGCAAGGTAATTAAGAGACGACAGCACTCAGAGAGAAGCGCCAGAGAAATTACAATTCCCGGTCTTCTTGCTCCAAGGCTTTAGGTACCTAACGATAATTCATGTCACTCATGGATGTCGTCAGTTGTTTATAGAGAGCTGGTGAATCTGTGCCACTCACGTCAAATTGTCATCTGAATTTATGCTGCTGCCACTAGCCTCTTTTCTCTCCCTCTCTTCATTTCCCTCTTTTCTCTCCCTCCTCATTTCTATCTCTTCTTTCTCTCTTTTTTTTCTTTCTTTGTCGCCTTTTAACCTCTTTTTCTTGATTGCCTACACTAGCATGGCTAACAGCTACAGATTTTGTAAAGGCTGCCAGTTGAGATATGTAGTAAATCAACTGTTTTGTTTCATGGGCTAGCTTTGCATAACCATGTGCAGGCAATGATGCATCTGAGGACCAAAACCAGCCACATCAAAGGTGTGTAGTGTAGTACTACAAACCAAATCAGCTGGGGTTCCCTTTGCATGACATGGAAAAAGTAAGGTGGTACTTGTTCAGTTTTTTCCCAGCAGCTCGCATTCATTGCATGCTTTCCTCTGCCTGCTTTGGCCAGATTAGGGCAGTCCCAACCCAGACTCTACTCATAGAGTCCATATGTTGAAGACTCTATTATAAGAAACCATAGCCTCCAATGCAGATTTTGTATCTTGAAGTCTACCCGACCCACTTGCCTCTCTCACATATGGTCTTGATTTACGTGAAGACTTGGTTTCTTAGTTAGACTTGGTTTCTTCATTTTTTTCCCCTCTCTCTTCAATAAATGTTCTGCCACATCAGCATTTTGCTTACATGGCAGCATAATTAATGACTTTAGACTCTACGGTAGAGTCTACATTGGGACTGCCCTTATGATCATGATGTGGGCTCACAAAGTTTAGCAGTGACTCAACATAAAGACGGCGTTAATTTTTATGTTTCCGACCGTTTGCTTTACTAAACGAAAACTACACCGATCTCAAAGCAAAAACCAGTTTTTCATACCTTAACTTGCCGTCAGGGATTATTGATCACACGTCAGCATCTAGAGATCTGTGCAGTAGTATTGTTTTTAGAAAGAGTACAAACTAAGCAGGAGACCTCCTGAAATTCGGTCTGATGGAGAGTTGGGTACCATGTGCTCAGCCTGAGATATTGTAGACTAATGAGCTGAAATTCAGATGTGTCATTGCTCTAATTGTAATTTAGCAGTTGTAATCTAGCCTTCATTAGAGGATACTCTTTTCTGTATGGTGTACTTTGAGCCAGTTTATTGGTTGGGCATATGATGGCCATGAGTAGGGGGCAGACTCAACTGCTACATTCAGAATCTAGTGAGAGGCAATTGAAGATACTTGATTTTTGCATCCATACTCTATCTCCCTCATATCATGTGATGTTGTTCCAGCATCAACTAGCATTTTGTTGCCTCAGATATATGCCAAGGAATTTTCACATAGCTCAACTCAGTTGGCTAGTGAGCTCCACTCGTCCACTGAGCAATTGCTCATGTGTCCTTTTCACATATCAAACATGCAACTTGGGGACCATCGGTACACAATTCAGGCCCAAATAAGAGTGCGGAATGGTGGATATACATGATGAGCATGGCCTGATGGCGATGCATCAGTGTCGATCTGCTAGCTAAGCTTGCACTTGTGTTAATTCCTCATGATCATCAGTCCACCCGGAGGAGCACAAGAATATATGTCAAGTCGATGATCCATGGACCAACAGAGCAAGATCAGTATCGATATCGATCCCCACAAACTCGCTCCAGGTTTGGTTATAAGCTAGTGCATGCCCTTTATGGACTGTGTGATCCCAACGTCCATTGGGCAGGCCATGCAATCCTGATTACCTTCGGAGGATCTCATGCAATGTGCATGCGCAGATATGATCGGTGTTATTAGAAAGCCAGTGTGAGTGCACATATATATATAGCTGCAAATGTTGAAATTTAAGGATCTGATTAATTCCTTTCTTCAAAGACCAGAACAGGCATCTGGGAATAGAAGAACACATGTTAAAAATTAGCTCTCTCACTAGTACAAAGAAATATGTGTGCATTACGCTTGGCATATATATTGACTGAGCTTTAGCAAATTCTTTCTGGATGTGTACTATAGGTTCTCAAGGAACATAGGGGGACAATAATTCTGCGAGAATATCGACTTTTTCTCGGGTTTGTAGGAACAATTAAAAGGAGCGTTGGACCAAGAAATAGGACCTCTAGTAGAGACATATAGCTGGATGGATGGATACTCGTGTTTGGTTGTCTATTGAATGTAATCTAATATGTGTCTACTATGTCTTTAGAGCTTGGCCCCTGTGTTAGTAGGGCATCTTTCTTTGTTAACACTCCATGAATGCCCTTGATGGAATATTTTGGAGTTCTTCCTTGATGGAATATAGTTAGCTAGTAGCAAGCAAGTATGTGTCTTTTTTGGTGTGGGGTTGTTGTATAGCTCTAGTTAGCTAGATGCATATATGCCAAGAAGTATGCATGAAAGGCACATGCTGCCCACCAGAGGCACACACATATGTGGAAGCATCACAGTACAACATATATGCAGTGGAACATAGGGTGATAAGATATTGTATATGTATGAAAATAGGGCATCAGAATTCACACAAACAACAAAAGGCAGCCCTATTGTGAAGGACCTTTAGGGTTGTGGGGTGACTGTGCGTTGAGGGAAAGGCAGGGAATGAAGAGAACTAGACTCCTCAAATCCATGTGCTCTCGCAGAGCCAGTCATCCCTCCTTTCTACAAGGGGTGCAGCAGCTAGCAGCCAACAATGAGACAGAAAGCCTAGCAAAGGGGAGGTAAAGAGGACAAAAGGGGAGGCTGGTAATTGTTTGTGAATGGTGCAAGGGAGAACATGAGAGAGTCAATTGGATTCTCAAGTATATTATAAGATGGTTGATCGAGGGATTGTTTAGATAGCCCCAGAGAAAGAGGGGCATCAGTTCACTGCTCATTTGCATATATGTATCTATATGAATTTTGTTGTGCACCCTTTCGGCTTTTGCAATGAGGAGATAGCAAAAAGAAAAAGGAAAGAGGCAGACCGTGGATGGTTGATCAGGTCCCTTTAGAGATGCCGCCTGCACCCATCTATGTCTCTTCCTTTCTCTTACATAATCAGCAGTACCTTACCTAGCTAGTTTATTGTGACCGATGAGGAGCGGAAACTCAACTACAAACTACGAAACATCTAAGATCTATCATAGGGATCTTCCTTATTTTTATGTAATATAATATGGATCTTCCTTATTGTTGCTGCGTGCAGCTAAGAATGGAGTTGTTCAGTATTCACAGCCATCCGCACACTACTGGGAAACTCCACATTGGCATGCGCACGTTTATGTGTTCGTCCTCGCTTGCCCATACAACTCTCCTTATATATTGAGCTTCCATCACACGGAACTAACCAATATCCACAATAACAAAGAAAGGGTACTAATCGCACCCGGATAACTAAATACCCCAGCTGGTAGCTAGAATAAAATTAAAAGTGTTGCTGCAGGGGAGTGTGCACGGCATGGTGATGCCCACCAGATCTTGTGCCTGTGATCTGCGCTCGCCTCCATTGGCCCAAATAAAACAGCACAGTGTGGACAAGCCACCACATGCAAACCGTACCCCGTTCCCATCAGGGGGCCTCAATCTGACTATCCTTTTAACTACTTGCTGCACGATTAGCTATACCTCCCTGTACGTCCTGCACACGCATGCTCAGCTCAGAGATCAAACTGCGGCGCATGCCAGCTTGAGTGGCGCGCACTCAGGGCACAGCCTGGGCCTCACATGTGTATTCATCATCCTGCTCCGTGATTGAGTGTTTGCTGGTTTCGCATGGTGCGATTACGGCCTCTCTGGTCCAAAATAGATGCCATTTTAGTGTGCTGATATTGACATGGAAGGATAAGTTCGTCATCGATGGGTGCTTAATTAATTTCCCTGGAAGAAACATTTTCATTCCTCTAAATGTCTTAGCCAATTGTTTATTACAGCGGTGTATTTTATATCTATGTTAATACCCTAAACCCTGGAGTACTTAATTTGTTCGCAAGTGTCAAAATTAAATAAGCCCATAAGATGAAAATGATGAGACAGTACATGTGTAGTTCATCCTATGCCATATTTATCTTTTTTCTCCTCTGTGCACACAATCGGTGGTCTGTCGACGAGAAATATTCTTTGCGCGATAAGGTAACAAACGGAACAAAGGAAGATTATATTCTAGCTACCATGAGTGCAATGAAAGGGAATAATAGCATATGTTTTGAATCGACACGTCAAAGGTAGCATGTGGCTTGCCCTTGGTTTCACCTCAAAAGCCATCAATTAAACCTCTAATAAGTCATTGGCAGTAGATTACAAATGCACTTAAAAGTGATCAAGAAAAAAATGCACTTAAAAGGACCGGCCTAAACATGAGCCTGTGCAAATGTTCTAAGATTGTTCTCTTATAGATAATGAGAGATAGACAGTTGCAGGTACCATTTCTTCCCAATCGAAATCATAATCGATCAATGTGGTCCTTTAATTCGATCTGAAGAGAAAACTGATCTTTTGTATAAATCAATAATTAAGATTGCCCAAGAGAAATGCTATTTGGAAAGTTAGAATGGTTGTGTGCGGTCACAGAGGCCAGAATTTTTCCTTTTTCTAAAAAAGAAATTGGAAAGTTAGAAGTGTTTTATCACATTTTTTTCAATAGAATTTACATTGTTTAACAGCATAATACCTTACCCATGCATGTTTCTATGCACACAAAAAAAATTAGATAATGGATAAAATTTTGGCTTTAGACATCCACAAAAAGGATGCATCAGACCATAGTTATTACAAAACGTAGCCATTGCTACAACGCCAGCACATGAAAGAGACATGTAGCCTAAATTAAAAAATCCTTCCAAATTGCAGTTCGAGTAGCATCCTTCGTGGCTTGCTTCGTAAAGACAATTCGTGACAATCCATTTTCACACCTAGTAAGGAAAGAGTACTATCAGAGCTTAGTCAATTCCAAACAATGAGAGTACTTCTTCATAGGCTCGCTAGTTAAGGCCATGACCACGAACCATTGGATAGACAAAACCAAACTCTGAGCAAAGAAGACCTGAGAACTTCCAAATCAACGCATCCAAGGAGGACACGCCACCAGCATCGACGCCGTCGGTTCAGCATGGACATGGTTTTCACCAAGAAGAACCCAAGACACAGGAGGAGCAGCCATGACAGACGCCTCACAGGAGGAGTATGCGCCCAAAGGTGTCGTCGTCGTCAGTCCATTAGGCCAACAGACATGGCTTTCGCCCGGGTGCTGCCCTAGTGTCGCCCCAAGTGTCCCATACCACGCCATCGCCAATCAACACAAACGACCATGCCTCCATCGCAGCACAAACAACCATTGCAACCCTCATCAACAAAGTGTGTCCCATCCCACACTAACACCAATGGGATCAACGCAAACCACTGCACCGCCATAGCAGCACATCATCATTGTCACAGTGTAACTTTATGTTGATGAGGAGCGTCCCGTACCACGCCTCTACCAACTCAGGCTTGAGCATCTCCATGTTGTCGTCACTGCACACGCACCACAATAGCCTCCAAAGATGGCAAAGCATGTTCCATACCATGCGCCGCCACCATCGTAGCCACCGATGCACACACAACAAATAGAAGGTATATATAATTTAGCTTCTGTAAAAAATGGGACTAGTGATGAGGTTAATCGGTGTCCAATTGACTTTAGTTGTCTCAACTAATTTCTCTGCAGTGGCCTACAACCTATATTCACAAGATCAGATAACCAGTCCATATTTGGGAACCAAGATGAATCTACTAAGAGATTTAGTTAGTGTACATAATGGAAAAAAGTGTGCATGATGGAACAACATTGATTATTAGCTAAAACCTACACGTCAAAGCAGCTAGTGTTAAATATATATATCGGCATAGGAGCAATATGTTGTATGCGTTGTCATTTTTGCACCAGTTCAAACTTTAAAGGCATAACTTTCTCTTCTCCTTTGATTTTCAGATCATGGAATCACACAAAGACTAGAGAGGCATCAATCCTCAATCTACATGTATAGCTTTAGCTAGTTCTAGCTAGAGCTGAATAAATGCAGAAACGGCTGCCCTAAGCATCTATGAATAACTAGACTAATTCGACCGATTGTCTAGGACAACTTTTAGAATATATTATTTGCGTTAGCATCAAGGCACATACTAACCATCCTTTTTACATGAGAACGAGGAGTGGAAATGTGTTATATTATAGTATACTACTGCTGTGGCTGACAAAAGTTGTGACTTCTGGATTTACACAAAACCACAACATCTGTCATCGCAAAGATCAAGTATGTTCAAGAACCTGTTTGGAAGGGACAGATTAAACCATAATTTCAGGTGGCGGTTTGCATTATGTATTAGAATTATAATTGTTCTTATGGTTTTCCTATGCTTGCCTAAAGTTACTAGTTACGAAAATATGTGACACGGTCACTCGAATACTTAGAATCTAATAGCATATTTCAAATGTAGAATTAATAATAAATTGGCCAATTGATTTGTTAGTTGGGTCAGTGGTGCTATCTATGAGGCATTCCAAAACAACTTGTTGTGTTGAGTTGTCGCTTCCCTATAGTTGTGGTTTTTGCCGGTCTCCCACTAAAGAATCGTGCAGTTGTTTGGTTTTTGGAACCGCAATTCTCTCTTAAAAACTGGGCTAACACTTGAAATGTTTTCTTTTATTCTACCAATAAAACTTGTGGCAAAGATTTTGCTGTCCTCTCAGAAAAAATAATAGATTGGCTTAGGCAAACAATTACGCGAATTAAGCATTTTATATATGGTGTTTCATCAGAAGTTTATTGTTTCACCGCAGGCATCTCTCTATATATACTTAGTGTGGAAATTCAACTTGATTGGTGTCAGTATTTTTTTTTCTGGTGGTCATCAGTTGGGTCCCCCCGCCAAAAGCTTCATTTGGTAGTGGATTGTGCATGTATATTTGTGAGGTGATGTAAGTGTTAGTACACCTGGAGTAGGTCTTTTTCTAACCTATAATATAGCCATTATGAGCATATGAAAGGTGAAAGCACTAGATAAATTTTGCATTTTAGATGTCGCATCCTGTCCATTCCCTGATCGGTAATGGAGGAGATCTGGACCTGATGTTGTATCCTAGGACAAATAATAGCTCCCACTTACTCCATTCACGATATAATAACTTTCTGCAATAAAGTTCAGAAACATCAATCATATGAAAAATACTACATCATCAGGTAGATGGAAGTTCCACCTATATGCATAACCATCAATTGATAGTATCAAATAAGCTCTCGTTGGCCTTTGCTACTAATTAGTTGTTCAGTGTAATGAAGGAGATCGAAAACTAGCGAGGATAGAGTTCACATATGTGATTAACCAAAAAGTATTATCCATTGGCATAAAACCAATAATATACTTTCAAAGAGCTCATCAAAACTAATAGAGAATATAATCAAATCAAAAAGAACAAAGAAATTTGAAGTTTCAAGCAAATGAGCTGATGTGCAACAAAATTTGTTTCTTTATTTTCTAGCTTTTCCATTTAACCATTAGTATTTGTGTCTACTTATGAAAAGTAAAACCATTAATCTGAAAATACAGTCACTCGGGTACGTAGAGTTAAAACAGAAGTGGACAGTATTTATGAAACTTTATTAGGTGCTAAGTACAATAAATGAGACAGCATATGCAAACATTCTTTCAACACTGGCGAGCTACCAGTCTGGTATGCAGAATCTATGCTCAACTAATATGCTGCACTAATCAGATGACGAAATATTCCGTAGGCAACCGAAAGATAAATATACTGGGAGCAAAGTGGTAAAGCGAGTTTGAATTTAATGGATGCCTAACTAACAAAAATTAATCAGTGCTTAACTAACCAGGAGATCGATACTTAAAATAGGTTATCTAGGAGGTGAAGTGGGGCAGGATGGATTCTCCAGAATCCCACTTCGAATGGTGGTGATCAATCATGGCCTTGAATCCCGAAAGAAATTACTCAACTTAACTCTAGATAAAGCTAATTATGCTCTAAAGACTCATGCCCAGTTTCTTAAAAATTAAGGTCCTACCACAGAAAAGTTCATAGTTAATATGCTTGTTTGGTTCATTTGATAGATTTGCATCAATGCCCAGACCGACATATCCCGTTTGACATCTGCTAGCACTTATTATCTTCTTGTATTAGAGATTTAGAATAGGGTCTCCCTTGAAAAGTTCATACTTACATTCATAAAATAGTATGTAAATATGTCAATGGAAACTAAAAGATATTAGTAGATTTGCCCATTAGATGTATTTTCATGTCACTATAATTTTTACAAACTTTTTAGCAGAAAATAGAAAGTGTGTACTCTAAAGTGTTGATGCATGAGTGACACCTGTTTTTGAAACATACAACTCTCACCAATAAGTGTAATTTATACAGTTGAACAATATCTATAACATTAATTTTAGTAAACCCTTCGCACCAAAAGATTTTAACCATAAGAAAGTCAATACTATATATTTTTAGACGAAGGAGGTTTTATTTTCAATAATGTTCCGGCCTCTATAACAAGGCAGTACACACAGCCATTACAAGAGAGATAAAGGGAGAAAGAATAATGAGGCCTAGTATGCTCTAAGCAACATAGCACCTCACTCAACATACAACTCAAAACCACCTATCAATCTCATCCGATCCGAACTACAGAGAAAGCTTGATGTGATTGCATCTATTCTCTTGCATCACGAAGTGAGATGAACAAAATCCATATATAAAACTCCGTCTCCTCCTACAAAAGAAGGTGATAAACAATGCATCTAAAGCATCTCACAATCTCTGAAGTCCACTTGTCCTTCGCAAACCAATCAACTAGTAGCACATGATCGGAAAACACAAAATTCAATACTATATATGAGCTATTACATTATAAACATAAGCTTTAAATGATTTATATGCTTCCTATATACGATAATTTGCAAGGTTATATTTTTATTTTATTTTCTTGTGTTTGTTGATGGATAACAGCCAGCCTTGCTCACGATAAAAGCCAGACCATGTTTTTGAGTTTCAAGTTTAGTGTTATTTCTTCAATTTGGTACATCATGAGATATTATTAATAATGTGTTCTTGTATTCAAAAAAATTTGAAAACAATGGACTATCAGTGAATCAGACTTAATAATCTCTATGCTAGACTGCTAGTACATAGTTGTATTTGTTTCTCCATTGAGTTTGAACCATGTGATAGAGAATAGTATGTGTGCAAAAATGGAGTTTGGACAGTAAAAATCTCACGTCGGTGCTCTGGAAAGTCAACCACATAAAATAAAAAAGGATACAGTACATGTAACGTCGTTGACTTATCAAGTAAATCAGGAGCTGAACTATTGTTGGTTCATTTTATCATGCAAAACTCTATTTATTCTAATCAATATCGGCCAAAATTTGTGTAGGGTAAGGTTTGGCAAACAGTGGACGGCCTTAAAATCTTCAACACGCCCTCTCTCCACTAAACCCAAAAAATAAAAGAAAAACAAAACATAACACCCATACATTCTCGTTCAGAATTCATAAAGGGTTCTCAATGATCTTCAAGATTTGCACAATCTAGCTAGTGCAAGCAAAGTTGTCACCATCTTCATTTTAATGCATATGTTTAGTATAATTAGTGGTGAGCTACAATATCCACAGAACACTATTTTTAGGGAATAATATATATTCTTCCTCAGCATGACCACATTGATACCTATTCTTCCCCTGTTTGTTGCCTCCATCACCTAACCCACCATTACCTTTCTCAGGACTACTTCTAGTCTACTGTTAGTTTGTTGCTGGCTAGGGATACTTGCAATTTGCAAAGTTCTCTTGTTCCTGACGCGAAGGGAATTTGTACGCTGCACGTGACATTGATCACGATGTATTCATGCAGTCCGGTCAGAATGAAAGACCCATGCATGAATGCATGATGCTATCTAACTATATTTATTTAAGATATTATTATCTCTGGAGTCACAAAAGGAACCTTGTTATTTCAGACCTATGGAAGACTTGTGATCAGTACATGCAATGAACACACGTATGTGTGTCTCGCATCAAAGTATGGGCTTGTTATTTCACAGGCGTTGCTGCTTTCAGTTATCTATCTAGGTTAGTGTGGGGCACGCCCGTGAAACGGAACTCCCCAAGTACCTGCATTAGTCCTGGAAGCCCTAATGCAAGTAGTTCTTCACAAGCGGTATCGAAAACCATCATCGAATAACCTTTTATTGATAATTTACATCTATGTACAACTTAGAGTCTATACAAGGGTTACAAGCGGGCCTCAAGGCCTCCGCTTATTCAGAAAATATAAAACTACCAGTACTATGTAGAGCCTCAGCATCGCGGTGGAGCACGTCACCATTCCGAGCCTTCGTCGTCTGCTCTGTCTTCGGTGAAGTCCTCTGGTATGAAGTGGAAGCAAGGGTGAGCACTCCTGACAGGGGTACTCAGCAAGTCCCAAAGTAATTTAATAGATTAGTTAAGTTTGGTCCTGGAGGGGCATAACCTCCCTACCAGTCCCGGTTAGTGAACAAAGGTATATCAACCTGCGGTAAGGGGAATCCGCGGGTCATGTTCATTTTAGTGATCTAATCGACGGGGACTTTTACCAATTGGACTCTTGCCGGAGTCACGGCTATCCAGATAGGTTTGTCGCTCTGCAGAGGTCGTACTTCTCTGTCCCGCATTCGGTCAGCCCGTACCGTGTACTTTGGCGGTACTTCCCTACGAGATCCATTCCCACCAGCGTCTATCACTAGACAGCCACTCCCTAGCTCTGTCCACAGAAACTGTTGGGGCCTAAGTAGGAGTCGTGCATGTCCACACAGGGACCTTCCCGGGGAAAGATTCTTGATGCATCAAGAAAATATATACATCGTGGCACTCCGCCACCAGGTCCTCCCGACCCTGTCACCTGCGACTCGTACCGGCCAGACCCAGCCCTCTGTCGGGGTTTGTCTCCAATAGTCCCGTTGCCCACGGTGGCCCCTTGGGACAGTTTACTAAGGCTGGCTAGTGGGGTGTGGGTCAAGGCCTCACATAAATAAGCATTCCCGAAGGCCATGCTTTTTTGGCATGCGGGACTGTACTAGGCAATGGAAAGATTCTCCCGCGAACCAGTCCTTAGTGGCGACCCGAAGTGGCTCTTAGGACAGAATCCCCTTCCTTGGGATCTTCCTTCCACTCCCCGGTCTAAAATAAAGACTGTGCAATCAAGTTTCGGTTCTCCATTCAATTATCCGGGCATGCTTATATAACAGAAGTAATTTCCATAATTATTAATGTGGACGGGACTTGCCTTGTCCAGCGTCGGGGTTGTCCCCTGCTTCCTCTTCGTAATCCGGATCCTCGGCGTTGTTCTCGGGGTCAGAGTCTGCGGGTTAGTCACACAAATCAATACATCAATCAAGGGTTAACGGGTGATTTTCCTATTAAAATAGATTTAAACCTAAAAGAGGTGACTATTTAATCTAGGGGTTGTGGGTGAGGTTTTTGGGAAAGAAAGGTATTTCTAGGCTTAAGAATTATTCTTGGATTTTTGGTGAATTTTTGGGAATTTTTGGAAAGCTCTAAGGTGGTGAATTAATTTCTTGTGTGCAAAAGCCAGGTGTACCTATCAATTAACTAGGGGAGAGAGAGACAGACAGGCGGGGCCCGCGCTGAGTACTGTGTTGTGGACCCATGGACCACGGCCCGTGGACCCGTGACCTCCTTGGGTCAGCGGTCCACGAGGACCGGGTGCAGGGAGTGGGAGGAGGGGGAGGGGGAAGTGGCGGCCGCGGTGGCGGGCTGTGCCGCTGGCCTGTGGGCCTGCGGCCAGCGTGGCAGCCACGCGGCGCCAGCTAAGCAAAGGGGAGGGGGACGGTGGCACGCGGCGGCGGTGGCAGGGGTGCTCGCCGGAGTTGAGCGCCCCGGCCACGCCGGCCACGAGGAAGGCTGGGGTTTGGCAGGGAGGGAGAGGGCAGTGCGGCGGCGAGGTTGGGCATGTTCTGGCGCAACGGCGTGGTTCGCCGCGGTGGCTAGGGCTCGCCGGAGTTTGGCCGGCGGGCGGCGCAAAAGGGGAAAGGCACAAGGAGGGGGTGTTGGGCTCTGTGGAGCGGTGGAAACGCGGCCGGCGGTGCACGGAATGCGGCGGCGCGCTTAGGCGCGGCGGCGGACGGCTAGGACCCCTCCAGCGGGTCGCCGGAGTGCGGCGGCACTCGGGGTCCCGCGGCACTCGGCCGGCAGCGCAGGTGGAGGGGAAAGGGGAGTAGCGGCGAGGCAGCAGCGCCGAAGCACTTACCGGAGCACGGCGGCGAAGCTCCCGGCGTGGCTTAGCCGGTCGCGCACGGCGGCGAGCAGCTTGCGCTCGGCCGACGCCGGCGTGCGTGTGTGGTGAGCGGGTATGTGGGGATGGGGCTTCGAGGGAGCGCGCCCGGGGCTATTTATAGCCCGGGGGTGAGCTCCCAGAGCTTCTCCGGCGCTTCCCCGGCTGGACGCGTGGCGAGAAGGCGGCATGGGGCGGCGACGCGTGCCCCCCGGCGGCGAGCTCCATGCGGAGCTGCGGGGCGCGGTCGGCGCCGCACTCGCGATGCGGTGGAAGGGCGTGGGGACGACACGCGGCGTGCTCGTCCCCCTAGGCTCGATCCGCGCCGGTGGAGGCGGATCGGGCGGCTGCGGCGACGAGATGGGCGCGACGGCGAGGGGAGGAAGAAGGGGAGTTGTACGGTGACGTCAGCGCGACGTCACCAGGGATGTGCAACGCGCGCGCGGGAGAGTTGGAGGGGGTGGAACGTGTCGGTGTTCTACCGTCGATCCTACCGAGGGGTATCCCGAGGTAGTAGAGTTTCAGGTGGGTTTCGCCGAGATCAGGAACGGAAAGGCAAAGAGACTCAGGATTTTAGACAGGTTCGGGCCGCTTAGAAGGCGTAATACCCTACGTCCTGTGTGGTGATTGGTATTGATGAGATCGTGTGTTTTGGAGAGGGTCCCTGTCCAGCCTTATATACACGGCGGGCAGGGTTACAAGGTCGGTTTCAAGTTGAATCCTAACCAATTACTACTCGGAGAGTGCTTTTCAAGGCAATCCGAGTAGTTTACAAGTCATACGACTAGTTTCCATAACGAGAAGAGTCCTTGCAGTACTCTACTCGTGTTCTTCACGCCTGGTACGACTCTGACTGGAGAACCCATGTGTCCCTGTGGGCCCATGGTCGTACCTCCAACAAGCCCACAAGCGCTTCATCGTCGAGTATCGTCAACCGAGTGCTTGCCAAGCCAATCGAGTGCTTTTTCGAGTTCTTCAAGTGCTTGATCAGTCTTGGACAGGTCTTGGTTGTCACGAGGCCATGAGGTGCTTAAGCCCCATTTATTCTGATCAAATCAGTAGTCTTCAAAATATTATATGGTGTGCGATAAAAATCGCACTCCATATGGAGTAGCCCCCGAGCCTTAAGTTGAATCGAAGAATCAGGTTGAGGGTCCACAGAATCTTGAATCTTCATCTTGTGCTTGAAATGTGCAATTTTGGAAAAATTGCACTTGATATCAAGTAGCCCCCGAGCCTTGGGTTGAATCAAAGAATCAAGCCGAGGGTCTTGATTTAAGTCTCAGTCTTCAGAAAAAATAAAATCAGCAGTCGATGTATATCCCTATCAGCCCCCGAGCCTTGAAACGATTCAAAATAGAACCTGTTGGTGATGCCGTTCTGGAACAAGTCGATGCAGTCGCGATCAGAGACGTCCACCACTAGAGTCTTGATTTCCATGAAGCAGCGCATGTAGTCGCGCACGCTTTCTCCTTTGTGCTGTTTGCACATGGCGAGGTCGTGTCGAGTCTTGGGGCGACTGTATGTACCTTCTTTTTGTGGAGATTTGAAATCACTACTCTTTTTGTGGAGTAGACTCTGGAATACTTTCAAATATGTACTCAGAGATTTGAAATTACTACTCGCCTTGTGGAGTAGACTCTGTAGTACTTTCAAATAAGCACTCAAAGATTTGAATTTACTACTCGTCTTGTGGAGTAGACTCTGTAGTACTTTCAAATAAGTACTCAAAGATTTGAAATTACTACTCGCCTTGTGGAGTAGACTCTGTAGTACTTTCAAATAAGTACTCAGAGATTTGAAATCTTGGAAGTTTGACACGAAGATCTTCTTCAGGCGTTCCCAGGAGTCGATGGAGCGTCGTGGTAGGTTTTCGAACCATGTGAGTGGAGCGGGCTCAAGTGCCATTGGGAAGTACCTGCACTTGATGGCAGTGTTGCCACCCGCGCACTCGATAGCCATAGAGTAGATGCGCAGCCACGACTCAGGGGAGGTCTTGCCGTCGTACTTCTCGAAGCCGACTGGTTTGAATGGTTGCGGGTAAACCGCCATCCGGATGTCCCTGGAGAACATTGGGTACTCGTCGTCTTCTTCCTTGTACCCCGGGCTTCATCACGCCTCTTGGATTCAAGGATGGAGCGCGCGTCGCGGTTGGCGTTGATGGTTTGCCGGAGGTCGACACTGTGTGCCGGCCCGTGAGATGATGTAGCAGCGTCGTTGCGGTGAGTGCGTCCGCCTCGTTGACGATCATCCTCTGGTCGGTGTGGGGGTGCGCCTTCTGCGCGGTTGGCTTCTCCCAGTCGGCTGAGGTTTGGGGGACGATGCTTGTCGTGGGGAGGTTGACGTCCGCTGCTTTCGACTTCTTCGCTGCGCGATGGTGCGGCAGCGATGGATTACTACTCATCTTGCCGAGTAGACTCTGTAGTACTTTCAAATAAGTACTCAAAGATTTGAAATTACTACTCGTCTTTCCGAGTAGACTCTGTAGTACTTTCAAATAAGTACTCAAAGATTTGAAATTACTACTCGCCTTGCGGAGTAGACTCTGTAGTACTTTCAAATAAGTACTCAGAGATTTGAGATTACTACTCATCTTGCCGAGTAGACTCTGTAGTACTTTTAAATAAGTACTCAAAGATTTGAAATTACTACTCGTCTTGCCGAGTAGACTCTGTAGACCCAAAGAGTACAAAGATCTGGCAGGACTCGTAGACGTCCCGTGGGATCCTGTCTCTTTGGTAGACTGATCTTCCTTCAGGCGTGGCGTAGATCACGAGGTCGTGTTCGCCATCGTCTTGTAGTGTCTCCTCGTCCGAGTCCGAGTGGCTCAGAGAGTTGGCGTGTCCTGCCATGACTCGGACTAGGACATCCCATTTCGAGTCTTTGACGGACTCGAACTGGCTCCGTAACGCCTCACAGTATGCGTGGGTCGTTGTCGACGTCACCAGCTGCTGCTGCGCCAGCCATGAAGACTTGTCGATTGGGTTCGACAGAGTCGCTGGAGCTTGGGTGACGAGCTCCGTAGAGCTTTCCTCTTCTGGTAGTAGCGGTGTGCCGTGCTGGAACGGTAGGTCGTCAGTAGCTTCAGACCCAAAGAGTACAAAGATCTGGCGGGACTCGTAGACGTCCCGTGGGATCCTGTCTCTCTGGTACACTGATCTTCCTTCAGGCGTGGCGTAGATCACGAGGTCGTGTTCGCCATCGTCTTGTAGTGTCTCCTCGTCCGAGTCCGAGTGGCATTCGGGGACCGCTTGGCTCAGAGAGTTGGCGTGTCCTGCCATGACTCGGACTGGGACGTCCCGCTTCGAGTCCATGACGGATTCGAACTGGCTCCGTAACGCCTCACAATATGCGTGGGTCGAATTACGGAGTCCAAACGGGAATTGGGGTGGGAGGGTTGTTTGCTTCTCCGTATTCATGATCGACTCGGACTCTTGCCCGCGGATGAGGTCCGCGAGCGTTATCTCGCCGAGTTGTTCGGCCAAATCTTCCACGATGGGCGCTTGCTCCTGCTTCAACTCCGTGGGTGTCTCGATGAAGCTGTAGAAGCCACCCGAGCCGTCGGCGACGTAGACCCACGAGCCAAAGTGGAACTTTGTGCCCTCCTGAGGCGCTTCAGCTTGAATGTAGGTCACCATTGCGTTCTCCACGGGATCTTCGAGGAAAACCCCTACCTGGCACGCCAGATGTCGGTGTTCTACCGTCGATCCTACCGAGGGGTATCCCGAGGTAGTAGAGTTTCAGGTGGGTTTCGCCGAGATCAGGAACGCAAAGGCAAAGAGACTCAGGATTTTAGACAGGTTTGGGCCGCTTAGAAGGCGTAATACCCTACGTCCTATGTGGTGATTGGTATTGATGAGATCGTGTGTTTTGGAGAGGGTCCCTGTCCAGCCTTATATACACGGCGGGCAGGGTTACAAGGTCGGTTTCAAGTTGAATCCTAACCAATTACTACTCGGAGAGTGCTTTTCAAGGCAATCCGAGTAGTTTACAAGTCATACGACTAGTTTCCATAACGAGAAGAGTCCTTGTAGTACTCTACTCGTGTTCTTCACGCCTGGTACGACTCTGACTGGAGAATCCATGTGTCCCTGTGGGCCCATAGTCGTACCTCCAACAGAACGGACTTCGGGAGAGGAAAGGCGGGGTTGGCTTGGGCCGCGGGATGGCGGGGGAGAGGGGGCGGGTTGCTGGGCCGGCGGGGTGAAGATGGGCCGGCGGGGTGAGTTTTTGGCCCAGGGGAAGGTTTTCTCTTTTTATTTTTTTCTGTTTTCTCTTTTCTTTTCTATTTTAAGTTTGAATTTGAATTTGAGTTCTATTTCAAATCTAACTTGAATTTTTGGCTAGGTCTTAGAGTTTAGGATTATTCTAAGGTTAGAACAAGCATGTGCATATGGTTGGTTTCAAAACAATCTAATGCATTTCATTTTTCTAATGCATTATCCTATTAAAGTGAATCTAGTTTTTAATATTAAAAATATTCTTAATTTCCTTTTTAAATGCTTTCTAATTTCTAGGGTGTCACAGTTAGGGTATCAGGATACATCATGAGTACATGACACGGTAGAAACAGAACATACCCTTCCACATCATGTCCCTCGAGGCGATAGGAGGGGCCTCCACACCAGCAACCGAACCACCTCCCGCTCACGTAGATTGACTACTACCGGTGGAGCCAAGCGGTTTCCATTCACTCCCCCCCCCCCTCCCTTCCCATCGTTTATTCCTTCTCCTTTCTTCCCACGGTGTGTAGCTTTGGGCGCAACCATGCTGGTGGTTGTCTGGTGGCGCTCAGCTCTCGGGCTGTTAGATACGTGGTTCCTGGGTATGGATCTGCTTGGTGGTGGCATGACTAGGCGGGGATGCGCCATGTCCTGCTGCACCACCCCTTCTTCCTCCTCACTCGGATCTGGGCGCCCATCCACCGCCTCGGCTGTTTTGGGCGCCTTTGTGAGCATTTTCTCACACGTGCTTGGCAACCCCTGGTGGGTGGCGCTGCTCCTGGGTTCCCATCCATAGCAACGACTGTGGCCAGTAAGGGGTAGGGGTGGCAGATCTAGCATGTCGGTTGCTTTAATTTCTGGTGTCCCATAAGCCGTTTCGTCTGCCCATGACTCAAGAAGGTGTGTGGCTCAAGAGTTGGGCTGCTTGCCATGTCTGGCACTAGTGTCTGTGCGGGCTCGAGCATTTGGTGGCTCACGATGGTGGACTGCAGTGACAGCCGGCACTATTTGGTGGTGGGGTCAGGTGGTCTGCAGGTTCTCTGGTGAAAGCATGGCTCGGTATTTGACTATTTTCGATGACGACAGTGCCATGTGCATCGTTTTCATTCTTGAAAGCGTTGTTGTGAGGATCTTGACCTCCAGGGATGTTTCCAAGTCAAAACTAAGGAACCGAGTAGGTTCGGGTGATGGCATCGCCTTAACATTGCTTTCCTCTTGAGGTGTCACCTTGGAGTTCTTGGGATGGCTGAACCATGGTTAGCTTGGAGCGTTGGCGATGCTTAGTTTGTTCTTAGTGTGTTTGAAGTGGGTTTGCTAGAGTTCATGACAGAGGTCGACTCAATGCAGTTTGGACAATCCTAACATCAGAAGTTTATAAGACGATGACGGAAGTATAAAATTTGGTGTTGCACAAGGACCAAAACAAAGTTGAAGCAAGGGCATAGAAGAAGTTTTTGAAATTAGTCTTTCAACCTTTTTTTTCCTTTGTTTCTTCTTTCTCTTAGTGATTCTGGAGTCTAAGTACTCGTGTATCTTCTGGATGTGTGGTCAGATTTGTTTCATTGTGGTCATAGACATTCACTTGTGAATGTTTAAGAGCGGATATTTTTCTTCATCTAAAAAGGTTAGGGTATCAGGTAAAATGGAAACATGCAAGTAGTCCAATGATCTCTTTTCCAAGTTGCTCAAGTTTTTTTATAGTACCATGAAAGTGAATCACATTTCAAATTCCATATGTTTCATAGACAATCAGGATGGTTGTTTCAATTTTACTGTAGCAATAAATATCCAAAAAATGCTCAAATAGCAATATATTTTTTTCAGTAGTTCATACTCTAGTTTTCAAGTCAGATCGAAGACAAACTTTCTATAGGTGAAAATGTAACTTGAGTCACCTATGATGGTTGGCTCACTTTGGTGAACTCAATTTATTCTTCTATGCTTGTACACTCAAATTCCCTGCCCTAGTCCTCAAAATTGGAGTCCTACATGAAATGCATCTTGTGGAATGGTGGAGACATAAACACAAAAGGTGGATGTTTGGTTGCTTGGAGAATGCTTCCAAGCCCAAGGATCAAGGGGGGCTGGTTTATTGACATCAAAGTACATAATAAGGCTCTTTTAGTGAAGTTCCTTCACAAATTCTATAGCAGAACTAATCGGCCTTGGGTTTATTTGACATGGAACTACTTCTATCAGCGAGGTGCTCCACCTCATGCTCGTACTGGGGTAGGCTCTTTTTGGTGGTGTGATATCATGGCCTACTCGTCGGATTTCTTGTCTTTGGTGGTGGCTTCTGCTCACAAAGGTGATTCTATTATATTGTATTTTGGGTTGACTACTGGAATTTTGGAATTCTTAAAAATCTATTCCCTAGTTACACTCCTTTGCAATAAAAAAAATCTAAGGTGGTCGGTTAGAACTTTTCTTTAGGGCAATAACAGTCATTTTAGGGCAATAACAGTCACTCTCGGCAGAGGCTTTTGCACAATTACAAAATTAAAATCTATTGCTTGATGGTCTTAGTCCTCTCTCAGAGGACCCTGATGTTTGGACTTATTCTTGGGGAAGAGTGATTTCACATCCAAAAAGAGCATACAAAGAGTTAATTGGGGTGACTCCTTGCTCATCTCTGTTTAAATGGATGTGGAAATCTTATGCTCATGGCAAACACAAATTCTTCTTTTGGATGCTGCTTAGGGATCGGTTAAACAGAAGGAATCTCCTAAGACGCAAGAACATGTACCTGGATGGTTACACTTGTGTGCTCTTCTTATCAGGGGTGGAGGACTTGATGCACCTTTCCTTTGGGTGTTCATTTAGTTTATCTTGTTGGATAGCCATTGGTATTAGATGGAATCTTAATTTGCCGCCACAGAATATGATCCTAAAAGGTCATCATAATTTTGGGAGAGCTATCTTCAGGGAGGTAGCCATTGTGGCTAGTTGGACCATTTGGTGCCACCGTAATGACATCATCTTTGACAATGACGGGCGAAGTCTTTCGAGGTGGAAGACAACATTTGCAGAGGAATTGTCCCTAATTATGCTACGAGCCAAACCGAGCGTTAAGCTTGCATTAGAACACTGGAAGAGTAGTGTAAACTTGTAATCCCACTTGTAATCCCTTTCTTTTCTTTCTTTGGGCTTAGAAACCTTGTACACCATCTGTACATATTCCATCTTTATAATAAAAAATTATAGATAGGGGGCTTCCCTACTGATACGCTCAAAAAAATGTAACTTCAGTCTTCCATTATATCCTTAAATCAATTCATCATTCATCACAAATCACTTTGTCCCCAACTTTCACCCACCATAGGCAGTCTAGGGCACCCAATTTTTCACCCCTCGTGCCCTCACTTTGCTTGCTATTGTAGGAAAGGTTGTGTAGATGTGTGCCCAAGCATATGAACACATTCAGATGTTGTTTAACTACAAGGTTTACCCTTTTACCACCATTGACTGTTTAAACCATCTACCATTTCATTCATTGTTTTGGCCTTAACCCTGATTCATACATGTCATTTAACATTTAACTAGTCATCACACAACATTGGAGGGTGTAACTTTTAGCTATTAGGGCACGACCAAAGGGTCGCTAAGAACTATCGATAACAATCCACGTCAGAGAGAGAAGACTATGGTGAGAGAAACCGTCACCAGCATCGGCGACATGTGTTAGCGCGCGATCCCACGCATGCGGGCCCATGCAGGGTGAGTTCCAGCCCAGCGAGAGGCCGCGAAGTCGGAGCGTGCGACTGAGCAATGCTTTGGACCGATGATGAGGACTAAAAAATTCTAACAATGGGACCCACTAATAAATTTAAAAATAAATTCCTGTAGTCAATATGTTGGATGTGAGGTATACAAAAATTGTCTATAGCAGATGTGGACAAGTAAAAGAGAGCAAACTATCTATAACTGCTGCGGGTGCCCTTAGTAGAAAGTTACACCATGGGCTCATTTTTTAAAAAGCTATGTCTTCCATCGCACATTATTCTTCCCGTTAAAGAGAGAGAGAGAGAGAAAACAAACAAATGTTCGAGGCATGTTAGTACTTCCGTTGTGTGATCCAAATATTTAGCCTAAGGTTCTAGATTTGGGATTCGAGTAAGTTTTTTTCTTTTGAGAACGTGCATAGTACGTTTTTCATTAAAGGGAAGAGAATTACAACGATGCAACTTTAGAAGAACCCCCAAAGCGCGAAGTTACAACAATAACAAGCACAAAAGAAAAGCACATCAGTACCGTCACCAAACTAAACAAAGCACGACCTAAAGCGAACAAACACGACTGATGCCTACAGGAGAGATAGGCACCTGGATCCATATGAGGTAGGGCAAGAGGGTCGTGCAAGACGATGCCTTCAAGAAGGGAGCGACGCCGATGCCGCCATCGTCCGACTGTCCACGCGGGAGCATTCCAAGTCTTCACCTGAAAACCGAATGGGTTTGGAGGCCATAACAACGTCTTCAACGAGGTAAACTACATCACGCATGCAGCCGTTGTCGGCACAATGAACACCGGCCCAAGCTTTCGCCAAAGGCCTCCAAAGCCAACTCCACACTGCAGACCGTCGAGGTAAGGATGAGAACCAAACGATGGGATGGCAGCGAGCAATCCATGGCGATAACGATGATGAGGGACATCCACAGGCACTGAAAGCAATGACCTTGACAACTCGGGCGGCAAAAAGCGGCAGGGGACAGTGGCAGCAGCAACTGTGAAACTCACCCAAAGAGCAAGTGCCAGCGACGGGCATCCAAACGATCAAGAGATAGGAGCAGTGGAAATAGTGAGGGGTTCATTGAAGGGGAGGGTCTGCGCCTCGGCGCATCGAGTAAGTTCAACGATCCAAGGAAACAAGAACAACAGCCTTTCTTTACCCTGAAGCCAATAAAATCCATTGAACTTAAATAATAAATTTGAATCAATTGATTTGCATCCATATTATACCAAGGATGGCCAATTACAATCTGGTACCCACTGAGTGTCTTCGTTATTTTCCCTAAAAGATCTATGTTTATACTTGTTTTCCTGATGTCACAAAAAATAGTTTGTGAATAAACCCCAAATTGTGGATATTTCTTTTATTGTGAAGGAGAAAGCAATGTTTACTTGTTTGTATGGCAAAACATTTGGCATACTTTGTGGGTTTTCTTGAGTGGTATGTGGTCATATCATGTTCGAGTCATGGCACATATATCACCAAGCACAGAAAAAAGAAAATGTTCAGCCAAGTTCCAGCACATGAGGCTAAGGTGGTCCAGACACCCAAATACCACCTATATAGGATGGCCAAACCGTCGTTTTCGTTTTTCCTAATTTTTGTGAAGATAGTTCTAACAGGACCCTATTGTGGGGGATATAGTACCCGGGTGCCTCACGAGCAAGCTTAGCAGCCCACCAAAAGGGGGCGGCCCACCTCATCGTTCTGGACCTGAAGACATGCGGGACAAGTCGGCGCACGGAGGAAGGATCTGGAAGGAGAAGTCCTAGTTGGAATAGGAATTATCGTAAAGAAGGAAAGGATTCTTAGAGATAGGATCGGATACAAACCGACTTGTAACCCTGCCCCCCGATATATAAGGCGGGCAGGGACCCCCTCCAAAACAACGAGACAGCAACCAACCACAACTCGAGCCAACTCGAATCACCAAAACACGCAATACAACATCCCAAAACAGGACGTAGGGTATTACGTCGAGTCGACGGCCCGAACCTGTATAAACCCTTGTGTCTGTCCATCCTAACCATCCTGCTTCCGATCTTTGCGATCTTCCCTACATTACAAATCACTTCCGTGGGCTACCCCGTGGAAGACTGCCGGAGATAATATCACCGACAGTGGCGCGCCAGGTAGGGGGTGTCGCCGAGATCAATCTGGTAAGCTCGATGGATCGCGTCAAGATCTTGGACAGCTGCAACCTCCCGGACGTCGACGAAGTCGAGATCCAGTTCGGGGACGTCATCACCGCCGCCTTGGATACCCGAGCGGCAGGAGCTACGGTCGCCACGGAGGTCTACTCTCTGGCGCCGACTTCGGCCATCACGGCCCAACCCGGTCCGATCGCATCTGATCGTGCCGGATCTACCCCGCTGAGTCCATCGCAGAACGCGAGGCCAGACCAGTCGGGAACAGATCTACAATCACTCGGTTCCGATCCGACTCCTGAGAGTCGCGTCGCCGAATCATCGCAGAGCGTAAACGCTCAACCAACACGCGTCCAGAGCCCTGAGGTCATTACTGTTCAGACCCCTGGCTTTTGCGCGCTTGCTCGGAAGCAGAAGATGAAGGACATCGTCCAGTCGGATGATTACTTCTATGGGAGCGACTCCTACGGGTTAGATCTACTGGGACCCTCAATCCTGGACGATCTGCCGGAAGGATACACAGTGTCTGATGCCTCAACAGAGCCGGAACTACTAGGATCACTCGGAGAATTGACTCCGAGTAGTTTGGAGCGTCATACGCCCACATCCGACTTCTTCGAGTCCGAGGAAGACTACCTCGCGCAAGAGGGAGTCGGATCATATTGCTACATGGTGGCGCCAGCAACGCCAACCAATCCTGTCTCAGAAGATGAGGTCACTCCTGCTGAGGAGACGACTGAAGCCAGGAACCAGCGTCGAGGACGCAACGCCAGTCGGGCGACTCGCAGAGCCGCACGACCGCACGGAGCCACCGCGTCAGGATCTGGCACTGCTCGACTCCAAGAGCCTCACTCTGAAGATCATCGTCGCCAACGGGATCAACACGACCGGAGGAGCACCCGGAACTTGATGCGCGACGGCATGTTTGAGTTCAACGGATACGACGTCTACGAGACACCGGTTGCCACCTAACACTCCGGGCCTGGAAAAGGTAAGGGCTCTCGTGCAGGCCGCCTCTGTCCAGGTTCACCAGATGCAAGGCAGAACGACCACGGACGCTCCTGAGCCCGGTCCATCTCGACACCGGGCCGGCGGCGGATCGGGTCGTGATGAAGACCTCCGCACCACGATCAACAGAGATCGAGATGCGAGGGACGTCATCACCAACAGCACCGAAGAGCGCCACCGTGAGGAAATCCGACGGCGCGAAGAGTACGATCGGGATCATGGAAATCCCCGTCGTAACCCCAACAGGAGCGGCTACTCGACGGAGTCAGACTACTCTGACCTCTCCGGTAGCCCAAGGCGCGGCAACAATGGCGGTCGCACTCCGCCACGACGACGAGTGCTTCCACCACCCAGGCGACCGACTCCGCGAAGAGATCGAACTCCACCGCGCAGCAGAACCTACCGACAGGACCGAACTCCACCCAGGACTCGGAACTATCGGAGGACCCGTTCCCCGCCCAGGGACCGGGATCGCAGGAGGGACAGCACACCCCCAAGAGCAGCTGACGGATCGGGTCCGAGCGATTCCCGCCCTAGAGGTCGGATCGGCGGATTCCAGTCGTTCACCGAGCGCTTGAGAAGCGTGACGTGGCCCAGAGGCTTCAAGCTGTCGGATATCGACAAGTACGACGGGAAATCTGACCCATCTCAATGGCTTCAGATCTACTACACCGCCGTACAAGCGGCCGGCGGCGACGAGGACGTGATGGCAAACTATCTTCCCATCATGCTCACCAAGGACTGCCGCAACTGGCTGGCAGGACTCCCGCAGGACGCCATCGACAACTGGGAGCAGCTTACCGAACTCTTCATCGGTAACTATCTCGGTACCTGGGAGAGGCCCGGGAGCAAGCGACTCCTCGGTCAGATCAGGCAGCGCAAGAACGAGACCCTGCACGACTTCGTGCGCAGGTTCTCAGAAAAGCGCAACTCCATCACGGACGTCACGGATCAGGAGGTGATGTCAGCTTTCCAGCGCGGCATCTCCGACGGGAGACTGATTCACAAGTGGACTCGGAAGCCACCCGCGACTGTCAATGACATGTTCCGGGTTGCTAGCACGTGGGCGGATGCAGAGATCGCAGAAAAAGAACAACTCAGCGAAATCAGAAGTCGTTGGGAAGAAGAGAACAAGACGACTCGCAAACGCGACCGCCGCGAGGACGAAGACCGACACGACGACCATCGACGCAATGACAGCCAACCTCGCAAGAAGAAGAGCGAGGGAGACATGGTCGCCGCCCTGGACCGGTCCAGAGGCCGGGTAACTCCAGAGGACTTCCAGCGCATGCTCGATGAGCAATGCCCTTACCACAAACACAAGCACTCGGCGCGAGAGTGCTACGGGCTCAAGCGAGCCTTCACCAGGGGCAACAGAGGCCCTCCATACAGAAAGAGGAACGATGGTTCCCCGCGAGACGACAGGCGAAACGACGAGCCCGGCGATGACTTTCAGGAAGCCGACCGAGTGGTCCGCATGATCTATGGCGGACCAGAGTTCGAGTCGAAGCGCCAGCAGAAGCTCACCCATCGCCAGGTCATGCACGCGAGGGAGCCACCGGTACCTGAGTACCTCAAGTGGTCGGAAGTTCCGATCACATTCACCCGGGAGGATCATCCAAACTTCATACCGAAGCCCGGGTCCCATGCCTTGGTGGTAGACCCGACGATTCGCAACGTTCGGCTCACCAAGGTACTAGTCGACGGTGGCAGTGGCCTGAACATCCTCTTTGCTAACACATTGAAGGAGCTCGGCCTGACTACTCTCGACCTGAGTCCCCCCCAATCCGCGTTCTACGGTTTGATACCGGGAGAGGGAGCAGAACCACTCGGGCACATCACACTGCCCGTTACCTTCGGAGACCGGAACAATTACCGGACCGAGCACATGCAGTTCACGGTGGCGAACTTTGAAACTGCATACCACGCCATCCTCGGGAGGCCGACGCTCGCCAAGTTCATGGCGATTCCTCACTACGTCTACTTGCAGGTCAAGATGCCAGGACCTAAAGGCGTAATCACCGTCTTGGGAGACGTCCGAGTCGCATACACATGCGAGCAGGAAACTCTCAACGCGGCAGCCGCCCTGGACATGTCCAAGCGTATGGAACAAGTACTGGCTGCATCACAGGAGGTGGACAAGGACGCTCTAGAGATCCCCACCAAGAAGCCAGCGAGAGAAGCCATCGCGCCAAGCAAGGAGACGGAGCTGAAGAGGATCTCTTTGGACCTGGACGACCCGAAGAAGACGGCCATCATCGGGGCAGAGTTAGACCCCAAATAGGAAGAAGTGCTCGTCAAATTCCTAAGGGAAAACGCCGACATATTCGCGTGGAAACCATCCGATATGCCAGGTGTCCCAAGGGAACTTGCCGAGCACTCCTTAAAGGTCAATCCGACTGCTAAACCGATCAAGCAAAGGCTTCGTCGATTCGCGCAGGACCGCAAGGAGGCAATTAGGGCAGAGATTACAAAGCTGTTAGCAGCCGGGTTTATTCAGGAGGTGTTCCACCCCGACTGGTTAGCTAATCCAGTTCTTGTAAGAAAAAAGAATAATAATGATTGGAGAATGTGCGTCGATTATACAGATCTCAACAAAGCTTGCCCTAAAGACCCCTTCGTTCCCCCCCGCATCGATCAAGTCGTTGACTCCACGGCAGGCTCCGCCCTGCTCTGCTTTCTCGATTGCTATTCAGGTTATCACCAGATAGGCCTGAAGCTGGAAGACCAAATAAAAACCGCGTTCATCACGCCGTTTGGTGCCTTTTGTTATAACACAATGGCCTTCGGTCTGAAGAACGCAGGTGCAACCTATCAGAGGACGATTCAAGCATGTCTGGACCAATTGATTCCAGACATAGTAGAAGCCTACATCGACGATATCGTGGTCAAGATCATGAACCCCGAGGACATGATAGGGAACCTGACAAAGGTCTTCGAACGCTTGCGTGAATTTCGATGGAAGCTCAACCCGGAAAAGTGTGTCTTCGGAGTACCCTCTGGTAAACTACTCGGCTCCATGGTCAGCAACCGCGGGATCGAGGCAAATCGCGAGAAGATCTCTGCCATCACCAAGATGCTACCACCAACCTGTCAAAAGGATGTGCAAAAGCTTACTGGATGCATGGCAGCGCTCGGTCGTTTCATATCACGACTCGGCGTTCGCGGATTGCCGTTTTTCAAACTGCTCAAGAAGCAGGACAAGTTCATATGGGACGACGAGGCGAAGCGATCTTTCCAGGAACTCAAAGACTACCTGCAGAGCCCTCCCATCCTCGTCCCACCTCAACCAAGAGAACAGCTCTACCTCTACATCTCTGCTACTCCCCGAGTGGTTAGCACGGTACTAGTGGTCGAGCGTCCTGAGGAAGGACACGCATATGGAGTTCAGCGACCAGTCTACTTCGTTAGCGAGGTTCTGACCGTATCCAAGGTACGCTACCCCCATGTGCAGAAATTATTATATGGAGTTCTTATCTCAGCAAGAAAGCTGAAACACTACTTTGAGGCCCATCCAATCTCGGTGGTGAGCGAAAATCCTTTAGGGGAAATTCTCCATAACCGAGATGCCAGCGGTCGAATCGTCAAGTGGTCAATAGAATTGGCCGCCCATCACATAAACTTTGTTCCACGTACTGCTATCAAGTCTCAGGTCTTGGCCGACTTCGTAGCAGACTGGACAGAAAACCAAGCTCCGGCTGACGACGAGGTAGTTGAATACTGGGAGATGTACTTTGATGGCTCCCTCCAGATAAAAGGAGGCGGCGCAGGCGTACTCCTGATCTCTCCAAGTGGACAGGAATTAAAATACGTCCTTCAAATCATGTTCCCAGTATCCAACAACGCAGCCGAGTACGAAGCAGCCTTGCACGGTCTCCGCATTGCAGTATCTTTGGGTATCAAACGCCTGATGGATACGACGCGCAAGTAGCGCGCATTGAAGACCTCGACAGCATCGAGGAAAAGAGATTGGCTGCCCAGATCCAAGCCACGCGTTACGCTCAGGTCCTGCGACGCTATCACGATCGATCAGTTAAGCAGAGGTCCTTTGAAGCAGGCGATTTGGTTCTGAGGAGGAAGCAAGACACCAAGGGCGCGCACAAGCTTGCGTCCCCTTGGGAAGGGCCATATATCATCAAGACAGTAAGTCGCCCAGGCTCATATCGCCTCATGACGGAAGACGGCGTAGACATCCCAAATCCATGGAACATCGAGCACTTACAGCGTTTCTACGCCTGAATCAGTTATGTATTTATCTTTTTTATTTTAGATTTATTTTTTCCGAGTGATTTTTAAGGGTAGTCACCCCCAGTTACGACTCGGCATGTTCACAATGAGTTATCAATAAAGTTGATTTCATCTTTCATCTATTTCTACTACTCGCATTTCCTCTTTCGCGTCACGCACATAAAGTATGAGTGGAATAAACCTTAAATCGAGAGGGAAAGTACTCGCCAAGTCAAAGCTCTAAACGTACGACAAAGACTCTGCGGCATGAGACTGAGACCAACGAGGCTAATCTACTCCGTAACAGGTCAACCACTCAGAAATTAAGGCCAGCGCAGAAAGAAAGGGAGTTGTAGACCAATAAAAACTTATATACAATAATGACAATTCAAACATTGTTCAAACAATACTAGTTCGACCAAATACTACAAATATTTTATTTACATTGCAGGGTCACCAGCACCAGACGGGGCCGCTTCATCCGAGTCATCAACAACATCCTTGGACAGGACATTGGCGATGGGCTCGACTTCATGGAGTAGTCTGCCCACGTCGTCTTCAGAGGTGCCGGCAGCATACCCGCGGCCGAGTGGCTCCAGGTCTGACGCCGGGAACAGCGATTTGAGCACCGCCAGGACATGGCCACAGCTGGCCTGGCTGATGGAGCAGAGCTGCCGCCGGAAGTAGCGTGGGAGCGCCCGAACGCGGTCGAGGATGGAAGCTGAAGACGATGACGCCTCCGGCTCGATCTCCTCCGCCACCACTCGGATAGCGTCCTCCAGCGCTATCTTCTCGGTGCGCAGCGCCTCAGCTTCACCTTGCAGCCGGGCCACCTTGGCAGTGAGCTCTGCGAATTGGGACATAATCCGATATCGATAATCTACAGAAAGTTAGATCTGAATAATATTTTCACGTCTGACAGAAAAACAAACAAGGAAGAACATACCTCTGAGCTCGTGCACGGCCTGGGCCTCGTTGAGCTTAGCCTGCTCTACCTCCCCGCATAAATCGCGGGTGGTACGCTGGGCTTCCTCCAACTCAGCCTGGCGCTCGACCGCAGCAGCCTCGAGCTCAGCCACTCGGGCCACCAAAGAGTCGGCCTTAGCAACTGCAGAAGATAATTCTTGAATAACCGAGGCTTTGGCCTCGGCATCAGCAGCTAAGTCCTGCAAAAGCAAGTCAGATGACAATATGAATTAATGTACCACTCGGTACTTGATATCAACAAGATAAGTAGCTCGGGAAATACCTTGGCTATGTGGCCCATGCGAAGATGGAGTGACATGAACTCCTCCAGAGGAGTCAGGGGAGCACCACCACTCATAACGCCGACCGCCGCAGAAGCAATCTCGACCGCCGCAGTCTGGGGGTCCTCCACTGCTGCAGTCGGTTCAACCACAGGAGCATGCTGGGGGCTGCCTTGAGTAACTGGCGGCGGGGTCGGCGACGCCGGTGTAGGACTCGGCGGAGGCGGGGTTGGCTCCCGCTGCGATTCTGGTGGCGGACCCACAGGCTGATCGCTGAGAAGATCAGCCGAGTGGATCGGCACCTCTGGAGTTTGGATTGATGGGGCTTCGGTCTCAACCGCCGACTGAGGCGGAGGACCCGAGAAGGGGACCTCAGACGGCGTGCTACAGGATAAAGCATATATGGATCACTAATAGAAGAACATAAAGGAAATCAAGAGATGATAAGGATACTTACAGAGTAGAAATACGCATTCTCAGGCGCTTTCCTTTCCGAGTAGGGGAAGGGAGGTCCCTCGGACTTGCAGCACTCAGAGGCATTACTGCAAGGGGAGACTGCTCCGAGCTTGTGATTGGCGGTTGGAGTGACGACTCGGCGACGCCAGCTTCATCTTTTTCCGAGTCAGACGACTCAGAGATAAGGAGTTGGCGGCGGCTTGGCGCATCCCTAAACACGATCCCAGTGGAGATCTTCCGCTTCTTCAGAGCAGGAGCAGCCTTCCCACCACTCGGAGATAGCACATCGGGAGAAGGAGAGGATGACAGAGTGATATCCGAGTCGCGCAGATCACTCTCACTTCCCCCGACTGCTTCTTCAGATCCAACGGCCCTGCGCCGAGCCGGTTGATCCACTCCCTTTGGCATCTCAGGCAAAGGAGGGAGGGATACAAAGGCAGCTCGACCCTGCAAAAATTGGGTTCAGTTCTGAGATTACACCCAATGGGTGGAATTGAAATAAAAACAACAACAGATTGACTAAATACCTCAGGGCGTGGATTTCCCAGGTTGAACGCCGGAGGACAGTCAGTGGTCCTCAGGGAGGTTCCAGTCGCGAAGAATTTGCCAAGCCGAGCGGCGGCTTGGACTTTGTCGACGCGCTCGGGGGCTTCGCGCGTGTTGTCCCCCTCGGCGTAATACTCATACGCCGGGTGAGCCCGCTGCTTGAGTGGCTGGACCCGGCGCAGAACGAAGTTGGTTGCCACTCCGACGGCAGACAACCCATTGTCCTTTAACTGGGAAATAAGACCCAGGAGTTCCCGAACCTGATCCATTTCACTCTCCTTGGGAAGAGCGGTCCAGGATTGGGAGGGAACAGGACGAGAATCAATTTCTGGAGAGATGGCAGGCGAGTGGTTTCCTACGTAAAACCACTCGGACTGCCACCCTTTATTGGAGGTAAGGAAAGGGATGTCAAAATACTCCCGAGTTCGACCCTCGCGGAGTTGGAGTCCGGCGCCCCCGACTACTTGTGGGCAGTCGGTTCGGGGATAAGGTTTAAGAAGAAAAAGATGAAGAAAAAGATTGAAGTGAGGCTCTATCCCAAGATAGGCCTCACAGAGATTGATGAAAATGGCGATATGAAGGATGGAGTTGGGATTCAGTGCGCAGAGACTGATCCCATAGTAATGCAGCAGCCCGCGGAGGAAAGAATGCGCGGGCACGCCAAAGCCACGGAGAAAGAAAGATTCGAACACCACCAAATCAGAAGAGTTTGGGGTGGGGAAAGACTCACCGGCGGCGGCGCGCCACTCGGCGGTTTGCTGGTCGGGGAGGATGCCGTCGATGACGTGTTGCTCGAGGCGCCTGGTGGTGGTGATGGACTCCCTCCACTCGGCGGCGCGATCCACGGCGACCTCGGCGGTGGCCTTGGCCTTGGACGACCGGGCTCTTGCAGGCGACCTCTCCTTCCGCTTCGGGCCTTCCTTCCTCTTGGGCGCCATGGCGACGAGCGGGGCTGAAGAGCGAGGAAGAAAGCTGCGGGAGCAGATCTAGGGTTTGCTCTTGCGCGAGGAGAAGAACTGGAGCGTTGGGGAAGGCAAATGGCAAGTAAAGGAAGAAGAATGCGACGGGGATGGCTTATAAAGGAATGAACCGTTCCTCCCGCGCGCGGCGCGGCGCGTGTCTCGGGAACTCAACCGACGCAGGCACGTCCCGTCGCTTTGAATTCAAAGATGCGGTAAGGAGTCGCGGTATCTCGCGATATTTCGCCTTCCGTAAAGCAACCGTTAGGGACGCAACGGACTTTGCGGAGTAATGGGCCTAAATGGGCTGAAATATAGCACGACCTTTCGGTTCTGTTACGATAATAAATTTGTGGGTTCCTGAGCTAGGGTTCAGGGGCAGAAACCACTCGGTCGTGAGGCTAAAATTAGTCGACGACCAGACTTGATTTTGCAATTAATATTGCATCCTTGCAATTGATTTTTTACGTAAGGCATGCGATACTATCGCTAAAATTGATTCAGAAATCTGGGTCAAATGCTGACAAGTATAAATCTTGTGAGAAGATGGCTTACCATATGGTCAAGCTGAGTCGTGGGACACGACTCGGAAGTCATGCCGAGTTCAAAGAACTTGAGGACAAAATCCTTATAAAGGGGAAATAAAAAAGCCTCTGAAGGAAAAGATTATCTAAAATCCATGTCCAGAGGCATGGGGGCTGAAAAAATCAGTCGGAATTCATGGCTTTCAGAGTCTTGACACGATCATGCTGAGTCGTAACAAGACTCGGGGGCTACACCCAATGGGTGCACCTGGAGGTGCACACCATTGATGGATTAAGTTTAAAAAGAGATTCATAATATTTTGCTTTTTGACCCTCGACCAGAATATTCTATTCTGCTCAAGGCTCGGGGGCTACACCCAATGGGTGCACCTGGAGGTGCACACCATTGAAGATCAAGATACAGATGGGTAAAAATTGAAGACCTTTGGCCAATTTCATACTAAAATTGCCCAAAGCCCGGGGGCTAAGTGTATTCACTTCGCTGTCGCGTCGTGAAAAAGAGCACTCCTTCCCCTCACTATGACTATAATTGAAGAATTGTTTTCAGGAACGTCTGAGCATGCACTCGGATCTTCCTCGAAACCACTCGGATCTTCTTCGAAACCACTCGGATGAGATCTTAGACAACTTGGAGCACTCGAATCATGCAAGAAAAGACGGAACAATTACAGCCAACGATCGGTCAAGAAGTGCTCGGGGGCTACTGTGGGGGATATAGTACCCGGGTGCCTCACGAGCAAGCTTAGCAGCCCACCAAAAGGGGGCGGCCCACCTCATCGTTCTGGACCTGAAGACATGCGGGACAAGTCGGCGCACGGAGGAAGGATCTGGAAGGAGAAGTCCTAGTTGGAATAGGAATTATCGTAAAGAAGGAAAGGATTCTTAGAGATAGGATCGGATACAAACCGACTTGTAACCCTGCCCCCCGATATATAAGGCGGGCAGGGACCCCCTCCAAAACAACGAGACAGCAACCAACCACAACTCGAGCCAACTCGAATCACCAAAACACGCAATACAACATCCCAAAACAGGACGTAGGGTATTACGTCGAGTCGACGGCCCGAACCTGTATAAACCCTTGTTTCTGTCCATCCTAACCATCCTGCTTCCGATCTTTGCGATCTTCCCTACATTACAAATCACTTCCGTGGGCTACCCCGTGGAAGACTGCCGGAGATAATATCACCGACACCTATCTTTTTTCAAAAGTTGTAACGCAGCCCTATAGAGATGACATGTGTGGTCGAATAAGCATGACAGGACATGACGCACCACCATGCATGCTTTTCTGAATTCACCTTTGGGGTTTAGAAATAACTGGGCTTAGCTTACCTCCCTTCCCTTGCTCTTGCAGCCAGGAACAATGTCAGTACCTCCTCTGTCTCCCTTTTCAAAGGCTCCCTCGGGAGTCAGAACTAGTGATATGGATGATGATGCTACAATGCAACACAATACAATAGAGAAACACTAGCCAGCATCTCATTCTAGCATGGAGGTCTAGGCCTTGATTTGGCATATCAAGTATAACATTTTTTTTAAAGAAAGTAAGTATAACATTTTTATAACTTGTACTTCATGACAGGAAAGCACTGTCACTTGAGAATGCATTATAAATTTTGGGTGATGAAATCATTTGCAGCTTGGCGAGTTGGGGAGTTAGTTCTGAGAATAGTTTGAAGGGTGAGGCCCAATGCCAACTAGGCAAGTTGCATCGAACTCCGACACTGATCTCTTCATCCGCGGCAACTTTACTCAAGTGAGCATCACCATCTGCTTACGCCACGAGCTGATTACATATAAAATCTGAGCAAAGATGTCATTCAAGTTGATGATGAGCCTCCAAAAGAAGAGCTAAGATATCGTTTTTAGGGAGACGAAATCGCTTCCGTCGTGTTGCGTGTTACAACCAAACTTAGTAGGCGTGGTACGAGCAAACTTTTGTTAGTAGGGGAGGAGATGTCAGGGTGCAATCGTGCGATCACTTTTGGTTTGGACACTAAATCAACATGAAAATTAAGCACAGCCGCACACAGATAAGGAACATGGAATCAAGCACTAGGTCACATTGGTTCAGTTCAGTTAAGTATAGAACATGAGTACATGACTAGATTGGATCAACTGATCCACTTCTCTTAAAGAAAGAAGAGCAAAGAGAACTCACTTGGTCCACATTGAGCATGCCCAAAGAAAGGGCATGCACAGCTAATTACAATATTATCCCAAGTGATGCACACTCAATTATCCATCCGGATGATAAGAAAGGTTTTGACATTGGAGTATAATTGGAGAGGGAATTAAGCAAGCTACAGACAACAGCCATGTATCCCGCATTATGATGCCGGTGACGAACTCAGCAAGACCTGCAAAGGCAAAGCGCGGTAGCAGAAGCTTAGGGAGGTTAAAGAAACCCAGGCATGCAGCCCCCTTGCCTCCCGTCGGCCAATGGCTGGCCAGCCTAGTGCTCTATCAGTTCGGCCACAAGCTCCACGCCGGCGACAACACACAGCACACAACCTATCCCTATCTCAGGCCGCGCGGCGAGACCGTGGGCCGGCGGGTCTGGTGGGGGGCTGATCAACAGCCAGATGGAGACGTGTGCAGGGAGGTAGCCGATGCCGGGACACGTCTGCCTGGGACTGGAAGCACCAAGGAGCCTCAACTGAAAGCTCCAGTTCTGAGAAGCACCAAGGAGCCTCAACTGAAAGCTCCAGTTCTGAGCCTGACACTTACAACCGCACGACTGCCACCAAACCCTGCAATTTGCAACTGAAAACCCACCACCACCTTTCTCACTTTTGCAACACACGGGCATGAGCCTGATGCAGGATGCACATGCCTGATCAGTGGTCATTGATGCACCCACCTTGCATTCTTCAATGGAGAAAATGTGGTCCTCCTCCCCCAACTCATTTCTGTTCCCAGGTAAGATGCCACAGTGGTCAGAATGCCAACAGTTGATGATCCCAGCATGCTTCTCGAGCAAGATCTTGCGCTGTGCCTGCGCACATATGTTGCTTTCTATCTCGACAGATCTTGGCATGCCAGTCCTTCTCTTTCTATGCTCTTACTTATCATCCACTGTTCACGGTTTGTGGCACAATGTGCATGCGCGGTGCTGTTCCAGAAAAGCTTCAACTGATCTTCTTGTCCCCAGGAACATGTCCAACAGCATCCTACAAGTTCCAGCCATGGAATCAGATTTGCTGTGAACTGCGAAGACATGTGTTGTGCGAGGTGTCACCTTTTTCATCACACTTGCTTCCATAATGGGGGAAACGGCGCTTCTCTTTGATGACACCGTTCATCTTTTCATTTTGCTGAGTACTGTAATAAACTGTTTACATCGACAAAATAGCACACAGAAAGAGTGATCTCCAGCTGAAAGCATGTTGAAGTTCATGCTGACAGGATCTTGTGGGAATTCCCTCGAGAAAAGAAGGATCTGAAAAATTGAAGCACACAAACAGGTCTCCTAGTCATTCAGCCTGCTGTCAACTTGAAATATGGCATGCAGCTGGTACTGAACACTTTCGGCACTAACAACCTGTCAACAAAAAGACAAGAGAGAACACAGCATTGGCACATCATGTTCACAGCTTTAGTAACCTACAGGTACCGAAGCAGTCAGAAAGAAACTGACCAAGCATGTAAGAATTGCAGCATTTGTAGGATAACAGTGGAGAAAAATAAATGTAATGGTCATTCCAGCCTTCAGCGTTTCTCAATGAACTGAACTGCGCCTCAAAGCTGAAATACTGCATAGTTAGATAAACTATTTCTTTCGATGGGTATTAAACTCATTCCTAGACTAGGGAGAGAAAATCACCTATTTCTCAAAATGAAGATAAAACAATGCTGCTCCTGAAACTAACCAGGAATGAACAAGTGTTAGACCCTACAAAAAATGTTGAAGTAAGCAAAGGAAACTATCGCATGTACAAAAGGGGCTCAACTCGCCTAGGTGCAGTATTAATTGAAATGGCAAAATATGTCGAAGTAAGCAAAGGAAACTACCACATGTACAAAAAATGTTGATGTTTAAACCATGGTTTTTAAAGCGTTAAGGCGAGGCGAGGCAAGCCACCACCGCCTTATCGCCTAGGCGACGCTTAGGCGGAATAAGACGGACTAAGGCGGGCTAAGGCGACGCTTAAGGCGAGGCGAGCCATCACCGCCTTGTCGCCTAGGCGACGCCTTAAGGACGCCTTAAAAACACTGGTTTAAACACATGATAAAAACATCATCAGATGGAATGCAGCACTTCAAGAAAGGAGAAAAATCTTGCAACAAAGAGACAAGACTCTAAAGTACAGATAAACCACTGCAATAAAGTTAGGGGTTTAAAAGCTAAAGTTATTGGCCACTGAACTAACCAAGTTGTCATTGGTGGGAAAATGGCAATAGCCATAGCAACTAATGGCAAGCAGTTATTGACTAAGACTAAAAAAACATAACAACAATGGAACCAGGTGAGCAAGTGATCCACATATTACCGAACAGAAGTTACTACATCATTAACTTGCCTGGAACAGAAATGTCAGGGAAATGCTAAAAGGAACATAAATGGGAGTTCATGAGACATATTGACCCCATGTAGTCTTCAAAAATATGTTAACCATTTGTGAGCGAAGGAAATATCTGAAAAAGAACTCATTGGCCACCATAATGTATATGAGACCAATGTTAGGGCCTGTTGGGATGCTGAATCTACCCAGTCCACATGGATGCCAGGAATTTAGTTCAAATTCCCTCCCCATCAGGACTGGGATATGACAATTTGTTTGCGGCTGCAATGGAAGAACAGTAATAGGGTACCTATGGCATCCAAATCCCATTTTGTAAAGATACAACATTGACATACACAAACATGGCCATGTCCAAAAGTGAACATAACACTTCCAGTGGTCCAGTCCAGTAAAAGATGAAATGGGTGTAAAAACAAGCCACGACACAATGGTACAGAATAGAGAAATAAAAAAAGTACAGGAGCAATATTTGGCAGTTGCATAATACAAATCATATTGCACAAAGCTATGTGATGGGAATCGAGAATATTTCAGGACCTGAATAAGTTTAAATGTTCAATATTCACTTCTCTGCAGGATTTGGTTGTCTTCATGTTTATAGTGATATTAAAAACTAACAGAATTCATTAGAAAAGATGAAAACTGCAACCTCTCCATATCGAATGCAACTGAGATCATAAATTTACGTATTTGGTTAATTGAAAATGCACTTGCTGATTATTAACTCATTGGGCTCTCCATGGACCAATCAACTCTGGAATTGGTGATGGTGCACTGATGCTCAAGGGAGCATTGGTTTAGTCATGTGGCAAGCACTGCTGCCTAAAGGGAGAACCATAGATGAGTAGTGAAGCCAGTCATGAGATATCAGTAAGATAGACATAGTATAGAGTAGAGATCTAGAAGAAATAACAGTAGAGGGATTTTGGAGGTATGCCAAAAATGGTATATGCAGAGGGAGGACCGCATGCCACAAATCAATTCAGATACAAGTTAAACTACGATAGAAGTTAGCATAAGGCAAGTGCATTGCCAATGATGATTCGGTATGCCAGTATCATTAAGTAGTGATATAGGCTAGCAATGATGTTTTGCAGAGTTGGCCATTGGAGTTCAGGATAAAGGCCATCAAAGGATATTGATCCCTACCTGTGTTTAAAAAGGATCTAATATCTGCAGCACATTTTAAGCAATGTTCTAAATAGCAGTTAGCTAGGTGTCATCATATCTTATGATCTTTGTGCAGTATGCAGCCTTGTAAGGGGGTTTGACTTGCTAAATATAACATTGTATCAGCCCACTAAACTCTTAATGCATACAACAACCACAGCTGTTATTACCGTGTATTCCGCCACTTATGGGATCATAAAGGCCAACATTTATAGTGCTAGCAGCACAAAAATTGAACTTAAACTAGCATGCAGGAAAATCACATTTGTCCACAATACTACAAGGAAAACTAAGGCCACAGTTTCCGATTTAGAAAAAATCTTATCTGGAGTATTTATAATTTTTCCACAAAAGAACATCTGTTTCTACAACACTTTGAGCATTAATCTTTAAAGTTTAAGGGTTCACTATCACCATTACAGCCACTAGATCTGCTAATAACCAAATGTCCTGCAGCCAGCTACAATCTAACCTAGTAATTGTTAGATTGCATGGTGCCATATACAAGGTCAGGGAAAATCATGTTGTTCCCTAATTCGAGGTTTTTGGTCATCTAATATCATCACTCTCCATGAGGGGACTTTTAGATGCTGACCTCTTTAAGTTTTTACTAGAAGAATCTTTGACCTTACCAAACTTCTTGATTGGCCTTTTTATTGACGTTGTACAGCTTTGTGGATTTTGCTGCCCTCTAAAGTTCTTTGATGACCGTACTACCTCTTCAAAAGCTTTGTGCAATGCATCTTTAGCGATTGCATAGATTTCAGAGGATTTTGAACCTTCTTTTGCACATTTCACTGCATCACAGCAGAGATCATTGAACCTTGCAGTTGGAGGATCGTCACGGTCTCCTCTCAGATCAATGTAATTATCAGAGGTCATTATATTTTTTGCATGCTTTGTCCAACGTTTCAAGATATATGCTTTTGGAAGGGCGCGTACTCCTTCGATAATGAAAATCCGGAGGGCATGCCTGCACAGCATACCACAGCTCTCAAACAGGCAGCAACTACAATTCACAGTACTTTGATCTGGATTGAAAGAGACAGTGTGTATCCCCTCATCACCTTCATATCTTGTGACACGATACTTGTGTACTGTCTCATCCTCTAGTCTCTCTGCGTGGTACCCAAAAGACTCAGCAAATTGCCCCTGAAATATGCCAAATATTGTGCTAGTGAATATTGCACTCCCATGTTTTTCTACTGGTGAGGCCGTACTCAACGGTGGCATTTGAAATATTGTGAAATAATCTGCCTGAACTTCAGCTTCAGATGAACTGGAAATAGCTTCTCCAAGTTGCCAAACTGCCGCCCGCAATTCAGTCTTGGAAGTAAAGTACTTCTCCACAACCCTCTCAATATTTTCATAGGTTGTTGGCATCTGGTTTCCAGGATAAAATACCTTTTTCGTGTATGCAGGAGCCCATTGTTGGCGAATATCATAGAGAGACTGTAAAAGCTCATTATTGCCGAGTCCATGCTTTATGATGACTGAGCTCCAACCTGATTCAAACAATTCTTCTATTCTGGACCCATCAATGCACTTCCTCAGATCAGTTATGAAAGGCTCTAGATCTGGAAACATACCATGTAGCTCTTCCCTCACGGTTTCTAAGATATGCTTTTCACAGAAAATATGGTGGGTATCAGGTAATACCTTGGAAATAGCAGCTGACATTCCTTGGTTCAACTCTGTCACCAAAGAAATAGGCGGCCCCATGTGCATTGCTTCAAGCCATTTTTCAAATAACCATGTAAATGACGCTTCAGACTCGTCAAGAAGTAGCCCACAGCCAAAAACAACAGGCTGCACATGATGATTGACACCTAAGAATATGACGATAGGGATAGTCTCCTTGTTTTTTCGGTACGCTGTCTCAAACCTAACAGCATCACCAAAATGGTAGTAAGCCATCCTAGCTTTAGCATCAGCCCAGAAGATATTGGCTGACTGCCCATTCTTTCCGTGCTGCACGGCATAGAAAAATGAAGGGTCCTCGTCTTGTCTCTTCTTAAGATATTCAAATAGGCTTTGAGCATCCTCTGGCCCTAAATCATTATACCGCATCTCTCTATGATTCTGAGAATCTTGGCCATTCAGAAGGAGATTACGTGTGTCCGCAAAATTATTTGCAATGACAAGTACCTCACCTTGCGAACGAACACAATGAACTCTGCTTGCTGGTGCTGGGTTCAGCTCATGAGTGTGCTCTAGGATGAGTTTGGTGACCGTCCATACATCTTTGCCCTTCCGAATTATCTCAAACAATGCATCACAGCCATCCTTAGAGGGGTCCAACGCACGCACTCTCTTGGTATCCTCACCATTGTTCTCCCGGCCTGAATGGTATCGATGCTTCGAGCACACGAGCTTCAGCATCTTGAGTGACTCATCTTGCGACTTGCGGGACTGACGTACACGAGCTTCAAACCCCACACGGCTGGCATATGAGTAGTAGAATGTCTTGGCAGACTCAAGGGACTCAAACTCCATGCCAAGGTAAGGGTCAACCACAGCATCACCATCAATGGCAATGTAATGCACTCGGCTGGGCAGCCCAACCTCATGATTGTGCTCCTTGACAAGCTTGGTAACAACCCACTTGCTATCACCTCTGCGGAGCACCTCGAGCATGGCATTGCAGCCCTCCCTTATGGAGGCGGGGCGCTTCCTCGTCTTCTTCCCATCCGCAACAGCACGTTTCTCCTTGCAGAACCCTTCCCTCGAGCACACAAATCTTAACATGATAATGGACTCGCTGCACTTGGACTTGCGCGACCGGGCAGTGCGGACAGAGAACCCAACACGGCCGGCATAAGCAATGTAGAAAGTCTTGGCAGCCTCGCCGGACTCAAACTCCATCCCCAGCCGGGGCTCCAGGCAGACGTCCGGCTCCACCGGGAAGAGGTCCCTGCAGACAGATTGTGGCTGCGCCGCCACCACGGCCGCTGGTGGCTGAGCCTGGGGGTCGGCGATGTGGACGTTGTGCAGCGGCATCTGGTCGACATGGGGGCTGACACCGAGGGAGGCCCAGAAGTTGATGCTGTCATCCTCGAGGTCCACCACCTGGGGCTCCATCATCCAGTGCGGCCGTGCCCCGCCGCCAGTTCCCCCGACCTTGGTTAGCTTGCCCCCGATCTCCTCCCTTGTGCTATCTCCTCCACCCCAACATCAAACCAAGAACCATGCAAGCTACCAGCTGCCGCCCGTCAAATTGCTGCGGAGAAGCAAGAAATCTGAATCTTTGACAGTCCCACAACTGAAGAAAGAGGAATCGGAAGCAGGTGGCTCCAAATCGCAGAAATGGGGAGCAAGAACCCTAAAGAATTCAGCTGGTGAGACCCTGGACTCGATAGAAATGGAAGAAAGGGGGGCGATTTGGGGGGAGCTGGGGGAGGAGAGGCCGTACCTTTGGGCTCCCGGCGGATTAGGCTGCTCGGCGCTGCCTGCGGCGGCTGCTGCTACGGTCGCCAAGCAGACTGCGGCCCCGTTTGTTTCTGCGGCTGCTTTGCGTTACTTTCGCTTTGATTTCCACCGATTTTTCATTTTTTTTTTCCTTTCTTTCTCCGCGATAAAACCGCTTGAAACTGTGAGCTTGTGTTTTAGCTTAACTTATAGAATGCTAAGATTGTCCTAAATAGCAGTGCTTAAATCTCTTTTCTTTTTTGAAAAGGCATTAAATCTTTTTTTATGCCGGATGTGGTTTACTTTTTGGGGAGTGTTACACCTAACTTTGTTTTCTCTAGAAAACATTTGGTCATTCTTTAAAAAAAAAAGGAAACCAAGGGACCAAAACCAGCGGAATATGTTTTCTTTCAATAAAAAAAATAGTATGATACTCTTTCAGAATACTGGAATTGTTTCAAAGTAATTTCAGATAATACATTTTTCCTATACCAAAATGAACTTGGGTTCCATTTCAAGTAGAAGTAGCAGTAGAATGTATTTTCTCTTCATGATTCTCTTGGAGGGATTCTCTTCATGATTCTCTTGGAGGAGTATTAATTAAAGTTCCCTTTTAGGAAGAAACTATAGTTTTACCCTTCTCTACTGGGGGGTGCTGGAGTAGAGCACGGGACACAGGACAACAGGACACGACGCTAGAGCTTGACTAGAAAGGGGAGAAAATAAGGACTTGCAAATGGGCTAAAGAAACATGCAAGTGTGTATCTCCTGTCAACAGAATCTAGATTAGGCCCATGCACAGCTAAGCAATCACTCCTAAGGCCCATGAGTCGTGTCAGTTTGACATCATGTGTTTTGTTTTTTGTGTGTGTGCTTTTTTTTCTTTTTCTTTTTTTTTCGAGGAATGCGTATCATACTTCATTTTCAGCTATTTTGCTTAAAATCCCTTCAAGCTGTCAAGAGTTGATCCATTTGATCAAAACTTCGAGGAATACAAAGGATCGGAATACAGAGCGTGATACGTTGCCAGTTTCAGCCTGTCATTGTACTGCTAGAATTCAGAAATTAGAGCGTCTGAAATGTACACAACGGTAGTGTTTCAAATGATTCAGGTATTGCTATCAAATCTCAGTTCAGTTTATAATTCCTATGGACATTACACCAGAAACAATCTACTGCAGAACTGCAACCACTCTATCTACTGATAGAAATCTGGGAAACCCAAACTGTTTAGACACGGTTCCCATTCCTGAAGTTTCAGAGCCCAAACCAAAACCAAAACTGGTTCTCCTTGACACTAGAATGACTAAATTCTAGTTCTCTGAACCTATCTGAACATAGAGAAAATGAATCATCCAATCCTCATGCCATCAAATCTGGGACGAATTTGTGATGCTTTTGAAGCGACGAGTTGAGGAGATCATAGGAGTACGCCTTCCTTTGCTGGCTCTTCCGTCTCCTTATCCACATCGGGGAATATCAACCGATCAGCCGCTGTAGGCACGAACCAAACAATGTTGCAGTTAGACATGCAAGAATTAGCAATTTAGAATGCTCACTGATGCTGCATCTCTCACTGAAAAAGAACAGAGCAACCATTCCAACAACAAACTAAATTCAGCTCCCACTAAATATGCAATAATGTAAACACTAGCAGTTTGAACTAGTTTCAGGCCATCCATGGATGTAAACTTGTGAGGCACATCATTCTTCAGACACAAAACTGCATTTCAGATAACAAGCACAAGCAGCACATTTTACAGCAAGCAAAATAAACCCAAAATAGATGTCAAATGAAACTATACACTCGTCATCAACAATTTGCACTGTTTCTATCCCTTCATCCCATTCAGAGAAAATTCAGAACTACAGAAACTCAGAAAAAGCCAGCAGGAAGTTCAAGGAAAAAGAAAAAAACAGAGCAAGTTCAGAACTACCGATTAACTCTGCAAGAATCTCTGATTCAGAACAAGAAATTCATAACAATCCCGCAAGAAGTTCACTTAACCAACACTGACCTAAGGTGTCGTCCCTGACGACCACGATGTCGAGGCGCTCCCTGCTGCGCGGCAGGTCCGTGACGAGAGGGGCCAGCTGCCCATGGCGGCCGGCGCGGATGAACAGCGTGAGGCCGCGGAACTGCCGCGTGAGGTGCGCCAGCTTGCTCCGCAGCAGGATCGCCGACCTCCCGGAGTACTGGAAGGAGGCCCAGTCCCCCTCCCTGATGTCGCCGCCGCCGGCGCCGCCCGCCAGCACCCACCGGATCTCCCGCTGCTGCGAAGCCGCCGCCGCCCACCGGCAAATGCCAGCCATCGGCGGGCACGCCCCGTCCAAGAACTTGATCCAATCCGACTGCACAAGACCATCAGAATTACTCCGGCGGGCACAAATTTGGGGGTTCTTGAAAGAATGGCAAAATCTTTGACGCAGAGATTTCAAGAACTCGATCAATCGCACAACAAAATTGGGAGGAAAAGGGAAACGGGGAGGGGAGGAGGAGCTCACGTCGGCGGCGAGGGGTAACTCCGGGCGGCCGTGCTTGGAGGGGATGACCTCGACGGCCCACTTCATGGTCGGGCCGGTGGAGCCGCCGTCGCCGACGGAGACGCCGGCGCCGCAGGGGAGGCGCCTCGAGTTGGCGCGGAGGAACCGGCCGTGCGCGTCGTGCAGGAGGACGACGCCGGCGCCGGAGGCCGTCGCGACGGCGCGCCACATGATGGCGCGGGCGGCCTCCCGGTTATCGCCCCGGTCGCGCTGGGCGGCGGCGAGGCGGCGGCAGGGGTGGAGGAGGAGGAGCGGCCCGCCGCCGCCGGGGTCGGCCGCGCCGAGGTACCGGCCGTAGACGCCGCGGAGGAGGAAGCGGGCCGTGCCGCGGCGGGGGACGGCGCCGCCGCCGCCGCGGACGGAGGCGGAGTGCTCCGGCTGCACGGCCCACGCGGCGTGGGGAGACGCGCCGCGCGGGTCGAGGAGGACGCCCCGGCCGTCCTCGGCGGCGTGGAGGTACGTGCCGTGCTCCAGGCTCCGCAGCCGCACGAACTCCGCGCCCTCGAACACCTCCATTGCTCGCTGCCGACGGCGGAGAAGAGGGAGGCGGAGAGGGCGGCGCGCGGGTGATGGCTTCTTGGTTTCTTGGCGTCGGGTCGCGAGGACGAGCAGAGCGAAAGAGTTCGTTACGAGGCGGTTACGTTTTGGGCCTTTGGGGCGCGGTGGCGAAGCATTTGAAGGCGCCGTGTCAGCACAAGCCCTGTCACTGACGGATGGGGGCCACACACTGGGCCCGGTCTCACGAAGCCAACCACGTTTGCTGACTGGTGGGCCAGTGATGGTCAACGTGGGCAAAGACCGCACGTCAACGAGGACAGTGCCGGCGTGTAGAGGCTCGTCGTCGCCGGCAACGAGGGGAAAAAAAATAAATGCGGCGAAATCCCAGCCTAAGGATAGGCATTTGAATCGAGATCAAACAAACAGAGTTTCGATTTCTGCTATCCAGTTTTTGAAAACAAGTGAATTTACAGAGTTAGATCGATGGATGCTAGTCAATTTACAGCGTGTGTGCTCCTGAGCTGTGCTCCTACGTGTCGAGCTCGAGGGGGTCGGGCTGCGCCGGCGAGGATGATGCGGCCTTCTTGCCGGACGTTTTCTTCGGGGGGAACGGCCGGCACGCCTTGACGCTGAGGTCGACGGCGGCGGCGAGCGCGACGAACATGGCGGCGTCCTCCATGCACGCCACGTGCCGCGCCGCGAGCTGCACGACCGGCCTGCTGCTCCGCGCCTCCCCCTCCACCCTGCAGCTCATCACGAACCCTCCCCCCGCGCACGCGCCGCCCAGCCTCGCCGCGCAGTACTGCTCCTCCTCCGGCGGCGGCGGCGAAGCCTGCCTGTCCATGTCGATGGCGAACTCCCCGCCCTTCTCGCTGCCCAGCGGCGCCTCCGACACGAGCACGCAGTCGTCGTGCCCGTCGGGTAGCAGGTGCAGCCGCAGCCGCACCGTGTCCCTGCTGCTCGCCGGTGCCGGCGGCGCCGCCGACGATGTCGACGGAGACTCTCGCCACGCCTCGAGCCGGCCCCACGGCTGCCAGCTGTCGGACGACGACCCCATGGTGCCGGCGCCGGCGGCGCGCACGATGAGCCAGGCGCCGGGGTTGGACCGCGCCACCGTGTCGCCGCCGGGCGCCGGCACGAACGGCGTCGCCATGAACGCCGCAGCCACCGCCGACCCCGACAGGTCGTGGATCACCACCTTCCACCCCTTCCTCTCCTTCCTCCTCATCGCCGCCGCCATCTCAGCATCGTCCTCCTCGCCGCCGCCGCCGGCGGAGCTCGGCCAGTACTGCCCACCCAACAACGCATCACTCTGAGACGGCCTTCTGCAACCACATCAACCACCAATGTTAAACCTTCTACTCCAATAATCCAACACGATGACAAACAGATTTCAATTCACAATGCCTTGTAATTAATTGATCGAGAGAAGATTAATTAAGTTAATTACCGGCGGTCGCGGATGAACTTGCAGCTGAAGATGGGCTGATGGAAGCGGCCATGGAGCTGGACAACCTGCGGGCTGAGGGCGACCTCATCGTCGAACTGGAAAATATACCGGGGATCGGCCTCCATCTTCACCCGGAGGTGGAGCTCCGCCGCGGCGGCGCCGCCCTTGCCGCCGATCCCGGCCCACCCATGGTGGAGCAGCACGGGCTTGCCCTCCTGCCACTCCCTCCACTCCGGCGCGAGCTCCACCCTGAACACGCCGACCAGCCGCCGCCTACTACTACTCCGCCACCAGCGGGGCGCGCCGCCGCCGGAGAGGTAGACGGCGACCTCGAGGCGGGGGCGCGGGGCGCGCCGGAAGAGGAGGAGCCCCGGCGGCGCCAGCAGCGCCCGGAGGTCGGGCTCGCCGAGGGAGAAGACCGCCGCGTTGGTGAAGGGGTCGAGGGTGTGGAACTCCGGCGAGTGGATCAGGGGCACGCGGGCCGTCTGTGCCGGGAAGCCGCCGAGCCGGATCTCGCAGTCGCAGAGTCGGGTCGCCGCCTTGCTGCCGGCGGGGAGCTTGAGGCCCAGCTGGCCGACGGAGACTCGCACGAATGGTTGGGGATCCATGGCGCGTGTGACGTGTCACTGGAAACCAGCAGCTCCCGCCATTGCTGTTGTCCTGTTGCTGCGGATAAAAAATTGGAATGGGCATGCTGTCAGTGTCAAGTATATCAATGTTTGGTTTCCAGATAAGAGAACTGCAAGTGTGTAGTTAAATTAGATTTTTAAGCACTGCTTAGGTGATGACAGAGTGAGACTACATGTGCCGGAGCCGTCAGTTTCAGGTTCAAGGTATATCTATGTTGGGCTTGATTTCAAGAAAAAGAGACATGCAACTGTCTAGTTAGATTTTTAAGCACTGCTTAGGTGATGAAGGCGTCAGACTGCCATGAGACAATGTACTACACCATGTCTGAATAGCCTATCTGGGTTATCTGTTATCTCTTGTCTGAGAACAGAGCTCTAGCTTTAGGAACTTTTTGTAAGCCCCTCATCTGTGCATCTAGAAAACCTTTTGAGTGTAAGCTGTAGGCACATAGGAGGCATTTTATTAATCTATTTTTTATTTTTAATTAAGTAGAGGATTAAACTATATGGATATTGAAGCTAGAGTTCTACTTGACATGCCTTAAATAATAAAGATAATATACTCCTAGACATTCATTTTGTTAAGACACATCACAGGCAAAGTACCTAAAGTTTAATAGGGCAAAGCAAAGTATCCGTTTCAAAAACCTAGTCCAGCTAACCTAGCAAGGTTTAGGATCAGGGCAACCAAAGCCAACACATGAGCAAAACGCATACATATTTTTTTGGTCGAAAAACATGTCCACGGTATCTACTTATATGTTTATTAGGTTTTTGGTCAAAAGATATTTTACAACAAAGGTGAATGTTGATCCAGCATATTCCCATTTGTTAATGTAGACCAATCACAGACAAAAGTATCCATTTGAATTTGATTCTTACTCCATCAGCTCTATCCTAGAAGATTGTATCGGAAATATGAATGTTGACCGTCAAGGGTTAGGCCAAACCAACACTTAGCTACCGGTATTTTCCGGTCAAGAAACTTGGTAAAAAAGTATTGCATAAGAAATCAAAGATGAATGTTGGTCTCGATCCAACATATCCCCTTTTGAAACCCACTATCTTTTTCAAGCACTGCAGAAAGGTATTTACTTAGATTAATACATATCTAGGTTCTTGGTCAAAAGATATTTTACAACGAAGGTGAATGTTGATCGAGAATGAATACCATTTGTTAATGTAAGACCAACCCATGGACAAACTATTAATCATAGTCCTACTTCAGCTCTAGGATTAGGACAAACCGGCACAAAAGCTAACGATATTTTTTCCGGTAGTAAAACGTGGTAAAAAAAACTATTGTAAAAGGAGTTATTAAAGGATGAATGTTGATCCAGCATACCCCCTTTTCAAAACCAGTATCTTTTCAAGCACTGTAAAAAGACACACAACAACACCAATTCTAACACAAACAGAGCAAGAGAAAGCAAAAGGCATCCGGCGCTTTTGCAACGATGGCAGTGGACTTGTCAACAATGTCATTAGCATCCCAGCTCGATCGATCCGAGCAATCGCAAAGCTTCATTTGCAGAAAGCTTGTTATCTCCCAAAGCATCCATCCATGAGCAGCATCATTGCATCAATGCCGCGATTAAAATTAAACTAGCTAGTGGTTACCCCAGGAAGAGGGAGGCCCGACATGGCAGTGGCAGCGAGCGAGGTTGTGCTCCCCTTGCCTCCATTTCTTTAACCCAACGCCCAAAGCTTCCTCTGATCAGGAGGATGAGGATGCTTTCTGCGTCGTACAAATCGGCGTGAGAGTTGGAGATTCCAAAACCTTTGCCCCTCCACAGTGCCGATCGAACTCCCCCTCCGCCGGGCAATCAAACCCCACACGCCGCCGCCACACATAATAAGGCAGCCGCCGCGGCACGGCAGATGCGATGCTAGCATGCTGATGCGGGTGCTGCTGCTGCTGCTTGCCGTCGAAGCTCCCCGCCGCCGCCGCCATGTCGACCACCCGGGAGCAGCCTCCCCTCGGCCGCCTCCCTTATGAGCACCGGCCGCATTTCGAGCAGAACAACAACGACTACTACGACGACGACCGCCGGGAGCCCTATCACGACGACCGGCGCCGGCAGCGGCCGCCGCGGTACAACGACTACGGGCGGAGCCGCCGCGCCGGCGCGCTGCAGTGGACAGCGGCGGTGGTGTTCACGGTGCTGGCCGTGGCGGTGCTCCTCGCAGCAGTCACCATCCTCGTCGTCGTCCTCCTCCTCCAGCCCAAATCCCCCTACCTCGCCGTCCGTTCAGCGCATCTCGACGCGTTCGTCTACCCCCAGTCCGGCGCCACCCTCGACGACGTCCAGCTCTCGCTCCTCGTCGAGGCCCGCAACGGGAACAAGCACTCCGCCGCGGAATTCTCAGGGCTCGAGCTCCGGCTGGCCTTCGGCGGCGCCGTCCTCGCGAAGCTCCGGGCCGACCCGTTCGGGGTGCCGCCGGAGGGGAGCTTGCCGCTGGCGTACGTGGCGCGGGCGCAGGGGGCGCCGCTCGACGCCGCGGGGAGCGCCGCCGTGGAGGGCGCGCTGCGGGGAGGTGTGGTTCCGTTTGGGATCGATGGGGAAGTGAAGACGGCGTGGAAGGTTGGCGGGATTGTTGGGGTCAGGCATTGGACGAGGATGGCCTGTGAGATAAGGTTCTTCTGGCCTAATGGGTCCGCGATGCACTTCAACTGCAAATCCAAGTCCAAGTTCTTGTTCTTCTGAAGTTCTGATGATCTGATCGACATGCCTGCCGTGTTCGGTAGTGCTAGTCTTGTGAGCTCTAACCCATGGCGGGGCGTGTGGAGATCGTCATGGATGGATGGATCAAGATTGAAGAGCAGCGGCCAGCTTCATTTTCTTGGGTTCTTTCTGACTTGATTGGTTACCATCATGTATAGGCTGGCAAAGGTGGATGGATTAGTTACTTTATCACTAGCTCTTTTTACCAATTAATTTGTAAATGGATTCTAGTAGATGGTAAGGATCAGCACTTTCAGCAGAGCCATAGCTGCAGAGAAATTGAGGTGACAGATACTGGTGGTGGGAACAATCAAGCATAGCAGTAACAATTGAAAGTAGTTTGATTTGCTAATAAAGTCGTGTTGGATTTGCTGCAAGAATTGGTGCGCCCTTTCTTCCATATTATTTCCACCTAAGCTTTTCTTCGTCGGAGCTGGAGAAATTGATTGGCAGCCCTTTTGATCCCCAAAGGACAAAAGGCAGGGGATAGAGATAGGGAAGGATAGAAAGAGACCGCCGTATCGCCATGGAAAGGAGAACCAAAGCGTGTGGAAGGGGGCAGCAGCCAGACGGAGAAGAAGAAATGCGTGGCATCAACGCGGTCAGTAGGCTGCATGTGCATGTGCTCACCCTTTCTTCTTCCTTGCTCTTTCTATCTCCCTGATTGCTTGCTTGTGCTTTGTCTAGAAGAAATAAAAACCAAGGGAGCCTGCGGATCCCAAGAATCTCCAACTCCTCCGTCCGCACCCAACCCGCTCCTCCCAAAGTTGAAACAACCAAAAGCGTCGTCAAAAAGAAAATTCTAATCAAAGGTGTTTTGGGTGAAACAAAAGTTGGAACCAAAAGTGTACGCATGCATAACTAACACAAAGTAATACGATCAATACAACTAGTACTCTAGTAGTAGATCACTAGCACATGCGTATGTACCCATGCATGTATGTACAGTATTTGGAAGTAGATAGACATCCCTGTACGGTATCGACGGCGAGCAATTCAAGCTGGTTGTGGTGGTGGAAATCGAGCAACAGGATTCCGAGCAGAGGAACGGAAACGGAACGGGTCGAGTTTGACTGGATTTTACCTGTACTTGTGTCGCAACCGCCTTGCTCGGGCGCCCAGGCAGAAGGCGCGGGGCTTGAGAACTGTCGGAAAGAAAGAAAAGCTTGCTCGCTACTTAAACTCCAATTCGAACTCCGATCCCCCTCGCTATAGCTGCTGCTGCTTGGTGAGGCTACAGCCGGCAAAGGCAGCGGCGAGCAAGCGCGCCTGCAGAGCCCTGCCCGCGCGCGCGCACAGCCCGGAGCATGAATTCATGGCGGCCCCAGAGCCAGAGCAGAGGCCCAGGTGTTGGGGGGTTGATGAAGAAGAGGCCGGGCGGGCAGAGGAATGAAGAAGGGGTTCGATGCAGAGGATGGATGGTGCGAGGAAGGGAGGCGACGGCGCGCGGCGGCGACCGCGCGCGACTACTTATACCGGCCCGGCCCGGCCCGCGGGGGAAAAAAAATAACTAGGCGCCGGCTGTGTTTGCTAAACAAAGCGGTTAGGCGGGGAGAGCACGCAAGCGAGCAGCTGAACTGCTGAAGCAGGAGGGTGCTGAGCTCGAGATGAGCATGAGCTGAGGGTTTTTTTTTTTTTATCAAAGCAGCTCGAGATGCTCTTGCGCGGTCACCGATTGTGTACCCTGGTATACTATTCACAGGACGGTACTAGTACGGCGACAGCGAGCGCGCGGCGGTGAGGCGGAGCGAGAGACGAGAATTTGGGAGTCGGGATGAGGGGGATGACGGCAGCGAGTGGAATGGAACGCGGAAGAAGAGGAAGGATGCGTGCCAGCTGGAGCGCACCGCGCGCGGGCCACTTGCGGCCCGGACTCGCTTTCCCGACAGCCTGGCGCGGACCGCGACCCACTCCGCCGAGCAGCCCCCTCCGCCCTCCGGCGCGAGCTTTCCCGTCGTCCCGCCTCTCTCGCTTGCTGCTCGGGAGTCAGGCGGGAGTCAACGGTCTGCGCGCGCGATTCTGCGTATAGTACGGAGACTACTACAGGCTACAGGTATGTACGTAGTACGTCAGTGAGTGTGTGGCACGTCCAGTCCAGCTGTCCACGTACTACACGCGCGCCTCCGGACCGGCACGCTGCTTCCGCTTCCCGCTGCACCAGGGATTTCCACAAACAGGCCGTGGCGCCGTACGTCCTTGCCTCGCCGACATGTGGGCCCGCTCACCGTACAACTCGACCTTACAGAATATATAAATGGAGGCAGTAACGTGTATGGCATATCCGCATATGAAATACAGTCATATAGTCCCTCCTGTCTTCTATTGTCAAGGAGGTCACTCGTGTAATTTTTGAAAAAGAAAAAAAAAAGGGACGGTCACTCGTGTCCTGCAAGTGCAAGCGCAAGTGCAAGTGCATACCACCGCAAATCAGGGTGCCTGTCTGTCAGGCCATCAGGCCTAACATATACTCCGGCGTCGTCCCTCCACCTTCGGCCTACCAACATTTCGCGCGGTTTTTGACCTTTGCAGACACATACCGTGGATCGTGGTGCAAAAACCACCGACGGCCGGCCGGATGCGTTCATCATCTAACGTAACGCATGCAACAGGGCAGAGAGACATTTCGGCGAGGAATTCGGCGGCCACATGGTGTGACGAGGTGCATGCGTGCCACTTCGCCACGTACCGGTGGCGCAAGCACACGTGTGCCCGTGCATGCTTCCACCGTACTGCACGGTGCTGTGCGCTGCACTCGGGGTGCTCAATCGGCTGAGAGTATTTTAGTTGGAATGCAGTGTTTGGATTTTGTTTGTTACCCGGGCCCTATGTTTAGTTCCGAAATCTAAAATTCGAAATAAATATTTGACATACGTTTGACGTACTAAATGCAATTGAAAAACAAATGTATTATATAGAAGATTGTCCGAAAATCGCGAGACGAATCTAATGAGTCTAATTTAGACCGTGAGTAGACACTAAATTACTACAACAATGCTACAGTAAACATGTGATAATAACAGATTAATTAGGTTTGTTACGTTCGTCTCGCAAATTCCGGACGCAACCTGCAATTAGTTTTATATTAGTATATGTTAATACTGCAAATGTGAAACACCAACCGTCTAAACACGACCCAAGTGTATTATTGTGTGACTCAGATTTTGGTTTTTCAGCTATAGTCAACTTGTTTTGCCTTATTTTCTCACTATTAAAATAGTCAAAATCAGGCGTAACCGACGAACTTATCCACCCACGGACAGGCCGGCCGTAAGTGTCCTTCGAAGACCTGAGGAGTGGTTCTTGTTCTAACCAGTAAACATGCATTACGCCGGAACTCTCGGTCCAACCCTGTGCGTGATTGTTTTTTCCTTCTTTTCTACTAGTGCCGAATGTCTAAGGGTAAGAGAGCGGTAAAAGAATTGACAAGATTGCTGTATTAGGCCAACATGCAATAGCCATCACCAATCACTTGAAATTAGGCAAGCAGAGTTCCGATAATAAAATAACAAGAAAGAAAAAGCGCTAAAAAGTTTGATTGAATTGTATGCCTAGCTATGCATAAGTAAAAATTCAAGCCAAAGTCAATTGAACTTTCTTTCGTGGGGTTTCAACTTTCAACCTAAAAATTCAACAGCAACTGAACCTTCGCAGGCCACAGATACCGCCCACGAGAATCACCGTTAATAAATTATTCTTCTTTAGTAAAGAGCATAACCTCAATGATACTCACTATTTGCACGATGTTGGCGTGTTGCCTACAGTACAACTTTTCTGGTCTTTCCCCTTTCGATTCCCGGCCCGCGGTCTATTTCACACACTTCTTTGTTTTTTTCCGTCCCTTGTTTTCTGAATTTCTGTTATCCCCAGCAAAGAGAACGCACACCATTCCATTTCCACCGAGTTTGCCAGTAGCGCACCAGTAGTCTTCCGATGAAACTGAAAGCAAAAGGCGCATGTGTTCCGTTCCGGACGCCAAAGGCAGGAGGAGGCGCCATTGGCATGAACCATGAAGGGCAGGTGTAACAGAAACATCCGCTGCATGCCGGCCGCGGCCTGCCGCTCAATGATTGGGAATCTTCAGTTCCACACACCGCTATAAAAATTGCCTCCAGCTGAAAGCAACCACACAACCGGATAGTTACATTACAAACCTACAAGACAACTGCAATCTTCATCGTCTCACTTGCCCCTGCTCGTCTTGCAGTCCCCCTCTCGGTTCAGGCGCTGAAAGTGAGAGTTGGAGGAATACAAACTGATGGGTGCAATGCCTGAACGCGCATGCAGTCGGAATCAGCTTGTTTTTCTCCAATATCTCACCTTCAGACAACTGCTTGATGTCTAGGTGCGGTACGAGTTTAGGTGTCTGCAATCTGCATCATGTGAGCAGATTGGCTACAGGAGCGGGTGTGTCTGCATGTGCCATTTTGAGCTGAGGATTAGAGGGAACTGAAGCCACATCCATGGGAATAGAAAGGAGTGGTGTGGGTTCAGCTTCCTCTTACATCTCACCTCGAGTGCTTCATTGTTATAGAAACATCTTAGCACTGACACATAGAAGTACACTATCAAGCATCGAAAGCAGGGTTATGTTTAAGTTTCAGTATTTAAATTTTCCTGCAACGCCTAACTAAAATATTCGGAATTGCTCTCGGTACATGGACATCGACAGCACAAAAAATGAACCTCAAATACTGCAGGTCCATAGACACACGAATTGATTCAGATTGTTGACCCCATATCTTCAATTTGCAAAGCATCATCTGCTTCGATTCAACAAGAACGGAAGGAAACATTCAGGTCTCGTTAATGGGCTAATATGGGCCTAGCAACTGTCGAGGCCCAAGGCCCAACTAGACGGATTGACGCTCCTCGCCGCCCGTCACCGAGGCGCAAATGGCTTTCCGTCAAACACATCTTGGAGCCGCCGCCGTGGCGCCACCTCCGTTGCTCGCTGTGGCCCCGCCGGTGCAAGCTCCACCGTGGGGGGAGCCGGGGAGCGGGTAGGGAGGACGGCAGCAGCGGCGGGCGTCGCGGGAGCGGGGTGAGGGAGGGAGGTGGCCCGAACCAGGGGCATTTTTGTAAATAACCGGATCGCGATTATTATTCACGATCCAAATTAGGGGTCTATACGCAAAATTCAAGGTGTATTTTATAAATATTTGGATCGTGATTATTAATTGCGATCCAAATTAAGGGGCTATATATATATATATAGAATAAAGGGGTATTTTCTAAATATTCGGATCGCGATTATTAATCGCGATCCGAATGAAGGGTTTATTTGAAAATATTTAGGGGTTCGTTTCGAAATTCAGGATCGCGACATTTGATTCTCCGATCCTCCGCCGACGCGGCTTGCCGCCTGACGCCGGCCGTCCTGAGTGGAGACCCAAGAGTCCGTCGGTACATCTCCTTCCTTCCGTTTGTCTCGCTCGCATCCGTCACCAGATCGCGTGGGCCTAACGTTGTTCGGAGACCCAAGAGTCCGTCGGTGTTTTGATCTGAAAGAAACTCGGAAGCCTCAACTCGCCTGGCAGAAGACGGTGTAATGCACGGGCCTGCATAGAAGACGTATGAAGAGAATACGTTATCGACGTTACTGTAATAGGGCTAGTACCCGATAGTCTATGACTTGTGGACCCAAAGGGTCAGTGTCTGCTCGAGCTTATAAGCAGAGCCGTGTGAGACTTGGGGATGTATCGTTGTATTTCTCATTCAGAGTTGAACTCGAACGGGAGGTTCAGGGTGTCGTCGCCCTTCCTCTTCTTCGTATCCGAGATCGATTCCCTTTGCTGATTTCCGTTGATTATCGCTCACGTCGTTCGGTTTGATCTCACCGGCGGCCACGGGCATAACAATTGGTATCAGATTCAGTTATCCTCGGCCTGCATCTGCTGCAGCAGTGTCGAATTCTCGGGCAATTCCTCGATTCACCTCGAATCGGTGCGTATTGCTCTAATCCACAGCCAGTCTTCCGGATTTCGTCCGATCGGCGCGGTTTTGGAAGGTTGTGGCTCACCCACGTGAAATTCCTCTCAGAACCCGAATCCGGAAGAACAACCCAACTTTCCCAAATCCTTCACAAATAGCGATCGGATTAGTTCAAGCTAGGGTTGCAGAGCAGGTCTCTGTGTAAAATTCCGTGCGCTTGAAGCCAATCTCGAGTCGTGGAGGCGTTGGCGGGTGGTGCTCTTTGACAAGGGTTGCAGGGCATCTGTTCCTGTGTAAAATACCGGAGTCAAATCCGCACCACAGGAGTAGAGTCATTGGTGTTCAGCACGTCTCAATTGGGCGAGCAGAACACGGCAAGGAGGAGTCACGAAGTCGGATTGAGATCTGCAGCAACTATTGATTTCTCTGTCAGGCCAAAGGAAGCACCTACCTGAAAAGCAGGGGAGTACCGTGCTCGATTGCAGTTTTGCTGATTCAATTCATACAGTCAGTCTAGACGACTAGCAAGACGGCTCCAGTCAAACCTTCTCAGCAGACACAGTTCATCTTGCAGGCGATGGATGAAGCGGCTGCCACTGATAAAGACAGGTATGACTCTGTTATTGATCATCTAGATGAGTTGTATGATAAGGTGGATACAATTCATAGAAACCAGCAAACGCTTGATATGAAATGTGACATGACCACAAAAGTACTGGAAAGAATGTTACAAGATCAAAAGGTCATGGCTAAGCAACTGGAGGTCACGGGACAGGCTGTGGCACGGTTGACCATCAATCAGATGCGTCAGGATGAGGAGGCACCATCCAGTCAGTCGGAATCAGACAAGCAGTCAGAAAATCCTTTTGCCGCAGACAAACCTGGTCCAAGCAGGAGAAGCCATCGGCAGCGTGGTGAGAAGAAGGAAAGAAGAAGTGATAAACTGGGGATCCAAGGGTTTACACCCAAGTTATCATTTCCAAGGTTCAACGGGAAGCATCCTGGTATTTGGAGAGACAAATGTGAAGACTATTTCAAGCTGCTCAACATTCCTGAGTCTCTGTGGACAACTACTGCCTCGCTGCACATGGACGACAATGCAGAAAAGTGGTTGCAGATCTACAAGAAGAAACATGATCTTGATTCATGGGATCATTTCATGAAGCAACTTCGAGCAAAGTTTGGGGCTTATGATTATCAGCATGCCATTGACAGCCTGTTGGAATTAAACCAAACTGGAACGGTAGAAGACTATGCTCAGGAATTTGAAACATTGCAATTTGAGATTGTCATGCATGATCAGGGGATGGGGGATACCTTCTTCATAGCACAGTTTGTCAAAGGTCTCAAGGCTGATATCAGGTATGTTGTACAAGGTCAGAATCCAGAGACCATGGAAAGAGCAGTCAGACTGGCTAAAATCCAAGAAAATATACAACAACAACAACACAGGCAATACAAAGGAGGCACTGGGAGCAGACAGAACAACTACTTCAGCACTAAGCCTGATAATAAACTTATAGCTGGTGCAGGACATTTGGCAAAGGAAAGGGTGATGAGAGACCATTGTCGAGCTAACAACCTGTGTTTTTACTGCAAAGAACCATATGATGCTAACCATGCTAGCAAGTGCTCCAAAAGACCTAGAGCTCAAGCTAATGCCATTGTGTTGAATAATTTGGATGTGCCTCTCACAGATGAAATATTAAATGAATTAGCAATTGAGGATGCTATGACTGAAGACTTTGGTACTTTAACACTGAATGCCTTGTCAGGAACTGAAGAAGGAGAAGCATTAAGACTAAGGTCCTTGGTCAAAAACAAAGTCATGTTAATGTTGGTTGACAGTGGTAGCTCACATTGTTTTGTCAGCTCAAGCTTTTTGGCAAAAGTGGGTATCACACCAATCCAAACAACTCCTAAGCAAGTCAAAGTAGCAAATGGAGAGATCCTTATTTCAGATAAATATGTTCCTCAGTTACCCTGGTGGATCCAAGGTCACTCCTTCAAGACATCTATGAGGGTGTTGGACCTGCAGGCTTATGATGCTATCCTTGGCTATGACTGGCTCAAAGCTCATAGCCCTATCAATCATCACTGGGAAGACAGAACTATGGGGTTTTCATATCAAGGGAAGGCAATCACACTTCAAGGTGTGCAACCACCTCCACTGACAATCTCAGAAATGCCAGTGCAGAGGTTAGGGAAATGGTTGGCTGGTAATGATGTTTGGGCCTTGGCTGTGGTAGAGGTGATCCCATCTGAGCTAGAACAGGACTCAATGGCACCTTTGGTACAGGAAGTACTGCAAGAGTACAAGGATGTTTTTGAACAACCAACTGGCTTACCACCTGAAAGAGTACATGATCATACCATTCCAATACTTCCAAATGCAGCTCCTGTCAATTCCAAGCCCTACAGGTATTCACCCCTTCATAAAGATGAGATAGAAAGGCAAGTGAAAGAACTCTTAGCAGCTGGGCTGATTACTGTAAGTACTAGTCCTTATGCTTCACCAGTCCTTTTAGTGCAAAAAAAGGATGGAACATGGAGATTTTGTGTTGATTATAGGAAACTGAATGACATCACTGTGAAAAATAGGTTCCCTATGCCTTTAATAGATGAAATACTAGATGAGTTAGCAGGAACAAAGTATTTCTCTAAATTGGATATGAGGTCTGGCTATCACCAAGTTAGAGTACAACCACAGGATGAGTATAAAACAGCTTTTAAAACACATCATGGACATTTTCAATTTAGGGTGATGCCATTCGGCCTCACCAATGCTCCAGCTACTTTTCAATGTTTGATGAATGATATTCTGGGGCCCTTTCTGCGCAAGTTTGTACTGGTGTTTCTAGATGATATTTTGGTCTACAGCCCTACTCTAGAATTGCATCTTGTCCATCTTAAACAAGTTTTGGCTAAATTGAGGGAAAATCAGTTATACATGAAGATGAGCAAGTGTTCATTTGCCAAGCAAAAGCTAGAGTACTTAGGACATATAATCTCTGATAAGGGTGTGGCTACTGACCCAAGTAAAACTGAAGCAATGCTGCAATGGCCAGTTCCAGTTACAGTTACTGAACTCAGAGGCTTTTTGGGGCTCACAGGATATTATAGGAAATTTGTTAAGAATTATAGGATTATTGCTAAACCTCTGACTCAATTGTTGAAAAAGAAACAGTTTCTCTGGTCACAAGATGCTCAGCAGGCTTTTCAAGCTCTCAAGGAGGCAATGGCTACCACACCTGTCCTAACTATGCCAGACTTTAACATTCCCTTTCAAATTGAGACTGATGCTTGTGATCTTGGAGTGGGAGCTGTTTTGATGCAGAGAGGCCAGCCTATTGCATTTCTCAGTAAAGCTTTGGGACCAAACCATAAGAAGCTGTCTATTTATGAAAAAGAATTCTTGGCCTTGATTATGGCTGTGGAAAGGTGGAGGCCATATTTACAAAGGAAGGAGTTCATTATCAAGACAGATCACAAAAGTTTGTCTTACCTCGGTGAACAGAACTTACACTCTGAAATGCAGAGGAAAGCAATGACTAGGCTGATGGGGTTACACTTCAGAGTGGTGTACAAGAAAGGCAAGGAGAACCTAGCAGCTGATGCATTATCAAGAATGAGTCATCTGATGCCTCTACAAGCAGTCTCTGAAGCAAAGCCTCTGTGGTTACAGGAAGTGTTCAATGCCTATGCCACTGATCCTTCAGCTCAAAACTTACTATCTCAACTGGCAGTTCATAGCCCAAATGAACAAGGGTTCTCACTAGAGGATGGAGTTATCAAACACAACAATAAAGTGTGGATTGCTCAGAATTCAGCATTGCAGACAAAGCTAATTGCTGCTATGCATTCTACTGCCATTGGGGGTCATTCAGGAGGCAAGGCTACTTACCAGCGTCTCAAGCAGCACTTTTCTTGGAAAGGTATGCGCAAGGATGTGGAGGATTATGTTAAACAGTGCTTAGTATGTCAACAGTCCAAGCATCCACTACATCATCCAGCTGGCCTTCTTCAACCATTACCAATTCCTCAAGGAGCCTGGCAAGATTTGTCAATGGATTTTATAGAGGGTCTACCTAGTTCAGAAGGCTATAATGCTATACTGGTGATTGTTGACAGGTTTACAAAGTACAGTCACTTCATACCTCTCAAACACCCCTTTACTGCACACACAATTGCCAAGGTATTCCTAGACAATGTAGTGAAACTGCATGGCTTTCCTAAATCCATTGTTTCTGATAGAGACAAGATCTTCAACAGCAATTTCTGGAAGGCTTTATTTGCTATGGCACAAACTAAGCTTTGTATGAGCTCTTCTTATCACCCTCAATCTGATGGCCAAACTGAGCGTGTCAACCAATGCTTAGAAATGTACTTGAGGTGCTCGGTACAAGACTCTCCTAAACAATGGAAAACTTGGTTATCATTAGCAGAGTTATGGTACAACTCGAGCTTTCACACTTCTTTGGGGTGCTCACCATTCAAGGCGCTGTATGGCTATGATCCTGACCCAGGCACTATGGTTCCACAATCTGTCACTGAGGCTTCAGCTGAAGAACTGTTGGTGAGCAGAGAACAGCAGTTGCAATCATTGAGACAGCATCTCTGTAATGCTCAAAACAGAATGAAAATGCAAGCAGACAAGGGAAGAGTTGACAGAGAATTCCATGTTGGGGATCAAGTTCTCTTAAAGCTACAGCCTTATGTACAACAGTCAGTGGCAAGTAGACAATATCCTAAACTCGCTTACAAGTTCTTTGGACCATATGAAGTACTAGAGAGAATTGGAGCAGTAGCTTACAAGCTTGATCTTCCTGATGGCAGCTTGATCCACCCAGTCTTCCATGTCTCACAGTTAAAACCTTTTATACCTAACCACTCTCCTGTATATGATGATTTGGCAAACAGAGTTGATCTCTCCATTCAAGACCTGCAACCAGAGAAGATTTTGGATCGCCGGCTTGTCAAAAAGGGCAATCAAGCTGTTCCTCAGGTGCTGATCAAGTGGACTCAATTACCAGAAGACTCGTCCACTTGGGAGGATTACTATGTGGTGAAGCAAAGGTTTCCTTCTGCCGTTGCTTGGGGTCAAGCAACATCTTCAGGGGGGGAAGGTGTAATGCACGGGCCTGCATAGAAGACGTATGAAGAGAATACGTTATCGACGTTACTGTAATAGGGCTAGTACCCGATAGTCTATGACTTGTGGACCCAAAGGGTCAGTGTCTGCTCGAGCTTATAAGCAGAGCCGTGTGAGACTTGGGGATGTATCGTTGTATTTCTCGTTCAGAGTTGAACTCGAACGGGAGGTTCAGGGTGTCGTCGCCCTTCCTCTTCTTCGTATCCGAGATCGATTCCCTTTGCTGATTTCCGTTGATTATCGCTCACGTCGTTCGGTTTGATCTCACCGGCGGCCACGGGCATAACAGACGGCCTCGCCGTGCGCAGGCGGGCGGCGCGGCGACGGTTCAGCTAGCGGGAGCTGCCTGGGGTGGAGGGTCGGCTTGCCATCTTGTTCGACCATGCTCACACGTAAGCCTTTTCCGCCTGCTCTACCTACTATACAGCTGTGTCAAAGAATCGCTCTAGGCATGCTGCCCCTCAAGCGTTCGATCAAATGCCTATGGGTGTTTATTAAGTAGTAGAACATAAAGTATCTTTCTTCCGAATCAAGCACCGAGGAATGCATTTTGCATAGATTTCGTCGTTGGCAATTATTCTGAATTTCATCTGTACTAGGCTACTAGCGTTATCACCGTATCCTTTTTTTCTCAATGGGTATGGCAGGCAGACTACAGCTCAAATCGATCACCTAATTTTCCTATGTAGACTATGCTGCTGCTGATGCAGAAAGGGTACAACGTGATGGAAGGTGATCACCTGATTGTCCCCTAATTTTCCTCTTTCTCAGGAAGAGTACAAGGTGATGGAAGGTATGGAGGAGCAGCGCGAGGTCTGGAGCGCAAGCTTCAGGCCATCCTAGACGTCATGGAAGATGCAGAGGAGAATGGTGCATACGGGGATGGAGTAAGAGCCTGCCTCAAGGCATTCAAGAAGGCATCCTATGAAGCAAATGATATCTTCGATGAGTTCAACTATGAGGCACTTCGATGAGAAGCATTTTCAGCTCCTGAAGTGGTGTTCTGTGTCAGAGGGTTTTGATGTGGGTAATATTGCAAGAAGCATCTGCAATAGCACAGAGAAAATAGTGAAAAAGTATCACAAGACCTTCAGAAAGAACTAAGCGGAAAGAGGTGCCTCCTCGTGTTGGATGCTGTGTGGAATCAGGATGTGAATAAGTGGGACAAGTTGAAGACCTGTCTTCAGCATGCTGGCACAGGTAGTGCTATACTATACTGACTACTACTCGTGATGCAAAGGTAGCTCAAATTATGACTGGGGGTGAAGTTCAGCCCCATAATCTGGGATAATCTAGACGGTGTATTTCTATAGAAAATACTCAAGAGAAGAGCATTCATTTTGCAGCAGCCAAATTTTTGCTAAGCTTGAGGATATTGTTTACGAGATCGTGAAGAGATGTGGTGGTTCTCCTTTAGCTGCCAAAGCCACAGGATCAATGTCGAGTACAAAGACTAGCCAAGATGAATGGATGGCTGTATTAAAGAAAAGCAGCATTTGTAGCGAGGAGACTGGAATTTTATCTATACTCAAGCTCAGCTATGGTGACCTACCAATACACATGAAGCAGTGCTTTGCATTTTGTTCTGTTTTCCCAAAAGATTATGAAATTGATGCAGACAATTTGATCCAACTGTGGATGGCTAACGACTACCTCTAGAGGAGGATGTCCCTCTTGAAACAACTGGAAGATGAACTTTTGAAAAACTAGTTTGGAGGTCATCTTTCAAGATGCAAAGCAAACCACATTGGAAGATCAAAACTGGAGCCATGTTCTTAATATTAAGACTTGGAAGGTACATGATCTTTTGCATGACATTGCTTTGTCTGTTTTACGAGAAGAATGTGCAACTATCACCAGATGGCCACATCAAAAGAAGTTGCTGTCAAAACACAGTCGACACATATTCACATCATATCATGCAACTGGAACTCACGTGGTTGATTTTCTGAAGAAACAGGCTCCAACTCTCCTAACATTGTTGTGTCCCCATGTGCATTGCAATCCATTTTCTTTGCGATCCTGATGAAGGTACATTCCAATCCATTTTCTTTGATGTTATGCAGCATACATTTCTTTCGCCTCTCTGTTGCAATTTCAAGTTTTAATTCCCTGGGCTTGTATGGTGTCTTCTGCATATTTGCTGTGTACAATAGCCCTTTGTGTTGCAATCTCAGAAAGAATGGGTTGTGAACATCTCTGATGAGAGGCACATCCCTTCAATTAGTTTTGCCAGTTGATATGTAGCAGATTATTCTAATTTTTATTCCAAACCAATTAGTGAACATATTTATCTAGTTCCCTTCCCACTGTCTCTGTCTGGGCCTTAGAGTGCATCTGTCCTTGATTATGGGAGTTAGCCGATCAAGCACCACAGGGGAAATTCGTTTTATCCCACTTATGGGAGAGAAATATGATAACCTGTGGTCTTGACCAAACTCCTAGGAGTAACAATTAGGCCTGGTCCTCGCAACTAGTTTTATCCAGTAAATCGACAGTTTTAAATGATATCGTGAGGGAGCTCCATTTTGTTTGAAATGATGACTTTCCAATACTCTTCTTAAAATGCAGTTCAGTTACAAGTTCAAAATCTGAGTGACATATTTGTCTTGGATGCAACAACTACTAGCTTATAGTGATAAATTCTGACATATTTTTTCCATTGTTAGGGCCTAAACTGAAGGGCCCAAAATCCTGGAAGTGTGCTATTCCTGAATGTCGTCGTGACTGAAGTCCGAAATAGAGCTGTACATACTACACAAGGTTTGTGTTGCTAAACTGCAACTTGTGTCCGTTTAAGTTGATTTAGCTAGAGCTGTCAATTTTGGTTCTGCTTATGTCTGTAGCTGATAGTGTGTGGCTCTCTTGCGGCCTTGCATATTGATCCCAGATGGCATCAGTGAAGATGTCTGTCTGCTGCTTATCGAGGATCACTGGCATGATGTTTTGGACCCTTTATTTCAGGATCTGACAAAACCTTAATCTATCTCGAAGCATATCCCAAGTTTCACGGTCGGCGAAGGTCAACCTGTACACATGCATGTGCCCTAATCCGCTGTACGACTCTGCTTTGAACCAGAACTGATGTTACGACATGTACATGCGGATTTCCTTTTGTACTCGTTCAAAACATTGAGAATCTGTGGCCTTGATGGCCTTTGCAATGTGTTCCTGATTCGTCGTTGTCTCCGTCAAGTGCGATACTTTACTCCTGCAAATATGCTGATCTTATTGGCTGCACCTGAATTTTCCGAGGACCAGACCTGGGGTGATGAAAATCTTCTGCATATTCTCCCATGCAGTCATTTTTTCTTACTCTCCCTCAATTCTTTAAATAAACAGCAAGCACAGTGCATCGTTCTCAAATCACTACTGATCCCTATATCTAAAAGTTGACCATCCACAACCACAATAGATAAGAACTGACTCAAGAACCGGTGAAAGAGGAACTTCTAACAGCACTGGTAAATGCAGTTCAAAACAAATATTATACTAAGTACTTGCGCTCATTCTTTTGTTTGCATCAGCAACTTAGAATGAGTACAAACGCAAACGCTCCCTCTAGTTCCACGAGACGAAGCCTAGTATCTTTGGATAGATGGGAGCTCTGTTTTACTCTCCAGCGCTCCCGTGTGCGCGTCTTGCACTCAAACAAACCCTTCTCTCCTTTCAAGTTTCAAATGGGCCTTTTTTGTACCTTGTTTTTACTGCTTCTCCTTATTAACGATAAGCTGTTCTAAAAAAACAATATTAACAATAAGCAGGGTAACCAGGTCTTCAACATTTTTTTTTTGGATAATGGAAGAAAATTATTGCCTTGTCACCATGTGAAAGCACGTGAGCGAGATGTGAAAATTGAAAGAAGATTACCGCACGTCACACACATGCTTGCTTTAACCGGAAGAGGGAAGCGGCGTCGTTGCCTTCAAGGTTCTTGTTGCTCAGCTCTCGGCCTTCTTCCTCGGCATTATTCCGTTCACCCCCTCTAGCTCTCACGATTCTCGTCCTTCCTCCTCGATCGGGATTCCATTCACCTCCTCTCGCCAAGGCGAAGAAGAAGCAGGTTCTGTTCCTAGCTGTACTGATGATCGTCGTCGCCTCAAGTACTGTCCCATGCGAAGAATTAGCACAAATTCCTGCCCAGACTCTAGACTGATTGGTTACCTAGCTCAATTCGGACAAGAGCTGCTTGGATCAATCAGTCTGGCTAGCAGTTTGTGTTAATTCTTCGCATGGGAACAGTACCTGAGGCGACGATGGTCACCAGTACAGCTAGGAACAGAACCCGCTTCATCGTCCGTCGCCATGGCGAGAGGAGTTGGATGGAATGCTGAGGAGGGAGGGCGAGAATCGTGAGCTTGAGGAGGTGACGTTGGAATTAATTGGGAAATTTAATGGTTTAAATTCAGTCGGCCGATCCAAGTTCTTGACTGCTCATATATAGTACCTCACAGTCATGATCGTTGGCCCAGCTCAGGAGATCAGCACGGTCTAAGTAGTAGCAACTATGCTTGATCCCTACAACTAGTTGTATCCAGTGACGTGCAACTTTGTTTCTCTGTGTTCGGATTTGTTTCAGTATATGACAGAGGGTGAGGATCCATTGTTTTGTTTATGATGTTCGCCCACCAGTCCTCTTAAGATGCAATACATTCTGACCTCATTTTTTTCCCCTTCTTATAGGGTCTAAGCTCATGGAGCACAAATCCTTGAAGTATGCTATTCCTGGATATCAGTCAGGATCACTGTATTGCAAAAAGGTTTGTCACACTAAACTATGCAACTAGTGTGGTGTCCATTAAGTTGGCGTACTTTTCAAAAGCATCTTTTTTTTAAAAAAAAAAATGTAACAGCAGGGAGTCCCCTACTGGTATTTTTCATTAATAAGAAAAAAACATGTGTATTCAGTTTTGCTTGTGGCCTATTGCTGATCGTGCGTGGTGGCTCCCTTTCAGAATTGATGCATTAAGCTTTCAAGGCGCACAGAGCAGAGCAGGGACCTGTTTCCCAATCTACTGCTACTTCCCGACGGTCCAGCCATGGAGCCCATTATCTAGGGCCCCACGTCTCATTGCTTGTCATTTTCATTTTCTTTCATCTCTTTTGGAGTGACCTTGGGCCCTCTTTCACCTTGTTTACCTCTTTCTTTCTTTTTTATAATGTACTCCATCCGTTCTCTAATATATGCCGTTTAGAACAACCAACTTAGTTCATTTTTGAACTAAATGGCTTGTATATTTAAGGACGGAGGGTGTATATTTATCTACTCTCGATGAGCGAGATGAATAACCATGAACAGCCAATCCATCTTTCTATTTGGAAGGGAGGAAATGCAAGAATTCTAAGTTCCTTGCAAAAACTGGCAAAGCTGTTACAGTATTAGTAAAGGCGAGTTTGAGCCTTATTGATTGCTGATTGGGATGAAGGAACAGAAACTGCTGCTGCTCAATGATTGGGAACTTTGTTACCAACACCAGCCTTATACATATGCATCAACAGCAGCAAAACATTAACTTCAAATAGTGCAGAGGTTCGTACATAGTACACACACGAGTCGAAGAACAGATATATTCAGGCGATCTATCGACTATTGTGTTTTTTTTAAGGGGGTCTATCGACTATTGTTAACGAACGGATACGGGCCTGAAGTGAAATGTTGAGGGAGGGGCAGCCAGGCCCAAAGCCCAACCAACCATTCCACCGTCTCAGCCTTGCTCTTTCCATCGTGCTCGCTGCTCTCGCTAACTGGCTCCGACTCCGAGTCCTCCGACTGCCAGACGCCGGCCATTTTGCGTTGCGGTGGCCGGCGCCGAGGAGCGCAAGTCCGTCCCCACTCACCATTTTCCTTGCTTTCTCCTGCACCTAGCCAGCGTGCGGGCTGCGTTTCTACGATGGAGTCGGCGAAGAGAAAAAACCGGCGGCGCTGGGCATGGTCATCGGCGTATGGCCGCGGCCGCGGTTCAGTGCGCGGTGGTATCTGGCTGGGGTGGAGGGTGGGATTGCCATCTTGATCGACAATGCTTACACGTAAGCTTTTCCACCTGCTCTGCCTTCAGACATGTCAAAGATTTGCTATTGGCGTCCTGTCCGTAAAGTGTTCGATCAAATGCCAACGACTGATTCTTAAGTAGAATATAGGAGATCTCTGATCCCGAATCAATTGCCGAGTAATGCATTTCGCATAGATTTCATTGCTACCAACCATTCTGAATTTCATCTGTACTAGTTTTATTACCGTGTCCTTGTTGTTTTTGGAAAATAGAAATTGTGTGCTTCACGTGTGGCAGAGTAGCAGACTACGGCGTGATCCCTTAATCTATGACCCCACTTACTCCTATTTGGGTTTATTCGGCCTTGTAGAGCTCTATGCTCTGTTCTCTTTCCATGCCCATGAACAGATTCAAGCCTGGCACTCAATCAATCAGGCCATCGTCGAGGGCCTTCTCCACTATGCTGCTGTGCAGTTTCATGCTATTTCTGCCTCCATTCACTAGGCCTCATGTCGTTCCTTTCCTGCTTTATGCCCGGAAGTCAGTTCACTTGTGTGAGTCTAGCTTAGCTTGGCCTTTGTACACCCATGCTCCTCACCTCACCTAACCACACTTCATTTTTTATGTTTCATTGCCGGCCATTCTCACCTAATGATCACACGTCACTTTTGTTGTTCTGATACCTACCATTTTGCAAATAGGATCTCTTTCTTTCCAATGATACATAGCTAGAATAACTCACTGGACCAACCTAAATGATTGTTATTTCATCTTTACAAAGTGTGTGCCTCAACGTTCTAATGATATCTTGATTGTATTCCTTGCATCCTTGGCCAGGCCACTATGCGCCCAGCGCCCTGCTGCGTGGGTTTCCTTCTAGTTTATAGAATGACGGAATTGATACCTCACCCAGGCCAGTGAATCGCTGCCTTTGTGCTATGATCCTTTTGTTTCGATCTTATCACTTGCTTGACTTGATTATGCCATAATGACCTATATATGTTGCACCTCTACTTTCTTCATGTTAAGCATGCCTTAAACTCGTCAAGGCTGTCACATGGAACTTGTTTGCTGATCTATGCTGATAGCTATAGAATCCTAACTAATATCAGTGTAACACTGTAATAACCTAGGAAAAATATAGATGCCTCAGGAAAATGCTAGGCAATCTGAGTACAACTCAAGATCCAATTTAAGAACGCTGCTACACCTGCAATTATTATTAAGTAAAAGGGCATGGAATTTTATTTTTCATATTCTTTTGGTACAGTAGTCCTTCTTAGCCATATTTTATTCCAGTACCCTTGCTAGCAATGCGCTCTTTCCTTTCTGTTTCCTCTTTCTCTTTCGTAGTGCACTAGTACCTACCACCTTTGTCTCCTTTCCTCCACATTTTCCTGCTCCCTCTTCTCCTTCTCCTCAGTTTATCCACATCTGCTTTTCCCAGTTCCCTGAAGCAGTCTGCTTTGTTCCGTGCGTTATCAGAGTTGTAACTGCATAAATGGCTGAATTGGTAACCAGTATGCTCATCGGGCCTCTGGTGTCCATGGTGAAGGACAAGGTATCCAGCTACCTTCTGGATGAGTACAAGGTGATGGAAGGTATGGAAGAGCATCGCGAGATCTTGGAGCGCAAGCTACCCGCCATCCTAGACATCATCGAAGATGCAGAGGAGAAAGCTGCACATCGCGCAGGAGTAAGAGCCTGGCTCAAGGCACTCAAGAAGGTATCATATCAAGCAAATGATGTCTTCGATGAGTTCAACTATGAGGCACTCGCACGAGAAGCCAGGAAGAAGGGGCACCAGCCGCACCATAATATGTTCGGCATGGATGTTGTAAGCCTCTTCCCTGCTTATAACCCTGCTACTGTGTTCCGTCACAGGATGGGCAAGAAGCTGCAGAAGATTGTGCAGGACATCGAGGTCCTGGTTGCAGAGATGAACGCCTTTCGTTTCGGTTATGTGCAACAAGCGCCACCAGTCGAAGCCATATCGACAGACAGATCCCGTCTTGATTGATTGCGAGAGAGATATTGTTAAGAGATCCAGAAATGAGGAGGAGGAGAAGATTGTGAAGATATTACTTGACCATGCTAACAATGATGATCTTCTTGTTCTCCCTATTGTTGGATTGGGTGGGCTGGGAAAGACCACCTTTGTGCAGCTAGTCTACAGCAATCCCAAAATAGAGAACCATTTTCAGTTCCAGAAGTGGTATTGTGTGTCAGAGGATTTTGACGTGGGTAATATTGCAAGAAGCATCTGCAATAGCACAGAGAAAGATATTGAAAAGGTATTGCAAGATCTTCAAAAAGAAATAAGTGGAAAGAGGTACCTCCTTGTGTTGGATGATGTATGGAATCAGGATGCTGATAAGTGGCAAAAGCTGGTGACCTGTCTTCAGCACGCAGGCACAGGTAGTGCATTACTGACCACAACTCGTGATGCAAAAGTAGCTCGAATTATGTCTCTAAAATTTTATAATCTGGGAAATCTAGATGATGTTTTTCTAAAGGAAATACTAAAGGGAAGAGCATTCAGTTTTCAGAAGCCCGAACATGCTGAGATGGAGAACAATGTCAATGAGACTGTTAAGAGATGTGCTGGATCTCCTTTAGCTGCCAAAGCCATAGGATCAATGTTGAGTACCAAGACTAGTGTGGGCGAATGGATGGCTGTATTAAAGAAAAGCAGCATTTGTAATGTGGAGACTGGAATTTTACCAATACTCAAGCTCAGCTATGACAATTTACCATCACACATGAAGCAGTGCTTTGGGTTTTGTGCTGTATTTCCAAAAGATTATAATATTGATGTGGATAATTTGATCCATCTGTGGATGGCAAACGATTATCTACCACTTGAGGAGGATGTCTCTCTTGAAACAACTGGAAGACGGACTTTCGAGGAGCTAGCTTGGAGGTCATTCTTTGAAGATGCAGAGGAAACCAAGTTGGAGGATAAAAACTTTAGTCATTTCCGAAGTATTGAGAGATGCAAGATACATGATCTTATGCATGACATTGCTTTGTCTGTTCTAGGAGAAGAATGCACTACTATCACGGGTAGGCCCATTCAAAAAGAGTTGTTGTCGAAACACAGTCGACACATGTTCTCATCACATCTTGACTCTGGAACCAATCTGATCGATTTTCTGAAGAAACAAGCCCCAACTCTCCAGACGCTGTTGTGCCCATGTCCTGGTGCAAGAATCTGGACGCCACATATGCCAAAGTGCAATTCCTTGCGAGCACTGAAACTTCCTGATTGTTCGGCATTTAAAATCAGACCAAGGCACTTACAACACCTAAGGTATCTTGATCTCTCAACAAACTGGTGGATCAAACAACTTCCAGAAGAAATAAGCATACTGTACAATTTACAGACTCTGAATATTACGGGCTGTCACGAACTTTGTCGACTTCCAAGGGATATGAAATATATGTCAAGCCTCCGACACCTCTACACTGAGGGATGTGAATCATTGAAGTCCATGCCTCCGGACCTTGGAAAACTCAGTTATCTGCAGATTATGACATATTTCGTTGCTAGTGCTAGCTCTAGCTGCAGTACTATTGGAGAATTGAGAAACTTAGACCTTGGTGGCAGATTGATGTTAAGTTGTCTGGAAGATGTAACAGAGGCACAAGCACAAGCTGATGTTCTAAAGAATAAAGAGAAACTCAAGCATTTATCGCTTGAATGGAGTAGTAAATGCCATGAGGAACCGCTACCAGATTGTCATAAGAAGGTATTATATGCCCTTGAACCTCATAATGCACTGGAGAAGCTAAGGATAGTTGGTTACAAAAGCACTTCTTTACCAACATGGATGAAAGATCTTAGTTCGTTGCAGAAGCACTTGACCGTGCTCCATCTAGTTCGCTTCTCAACGTGTGGGGAATTTCCTCAATTCAGCCATTTGCAGGCTCTTCAAATTCTACATTTAGTACAACTGGATAAACTGCAAAGCCTATTTAACGATGAGGCATCACTGACATTTCTGAATCTAAAAGAACTTCAGATACGTAATCTGAAGAGCATGGAAAGATGGGTGGCAATAGAAGGGAGAGAGGGAGAAGTGTTATTTCCTCAGCTTGAGAATCTCGTTATTCAGGGCTGTCCAAACTTGGCTACTCTACCTGAAACACCAAATCTCAAGGTTGTAGAGCTTGATGAAGACAAGGCACAGTTGTCGTTACTAATTGTTGGATGTAGATACATATCTTTACTGTCTAAGCTGGAACTGACTGTCCGTGTTAAGCATCACTTGAGCTAGACGATGAGAATGTTGAGTCACCTCTGTTAGAACTGAAGTTATCTGGCTGCGACTTTCTCTTCCTCTCAAGTCCAACACAGCCAGCAGTTGGGATGTGGAGATGGTTTGGTAAACTCGTTTCTTTGGAAATGTATCTATGTGGTGCGCTCATCTACTGGCCTGAGGATGCGTTCCAAAGCTTAGTATCCCTGAAGCGGTTAGAGGTTAGGGGTTGCGACAATCTAGTGGGTCCCGCACAGGTAAAGGGTGAGCCAGCACCAACAAGGACTCGTGTCCTGCCACATCTAAACAGTTTATGCGTAGTGAGCTGTGGCAGGTTGGCTGAGCTTTTTGTTCTTCCCCCGTCTATCACTGAAATGGAAATTGAGGAATGTGTCAGTCTTAAGTTCACATGGGAGGAGGATGCAGAATCGAAGAGTGCACATGCACAGCAGCTGGAAAACTGTCCTTCCACCGGTGTGTCAAAGCAATCGGCAGCACCAACGAATCATGCTCTTCCTCTTCTAGAATCTCTATTCATAGATGCCTGTGATAGCTTGGTAACACTAGCAGACCTACCACCGGCCCTCAGGGTGTTAATTATCCAGTCGTGTCCGAACCTTTGTTCTGTGTCAGGGCAGCTGGATGCACTGGAGAATTTGAGAATTTGTAGATGCAGTCAGTTGCAGTCGCTGGATTCCCAGGGGCACCTGCCGTCGTTAGAAAGCCTCAGTCTCTATAGGTGTGAACGCTTGACATCCGTACCAGGTGCTCTTGGGAGTTATTCAGCTCTGCAGAGACTTACTGGCCGTGTTTAGATGCCCTCCGAAAAAATTTCGGAGGCATTAAATGTAAAGAATCTTGTATGCATGAAGCACTAAATGAAGTTTATTTGTAAAACCTTTTCACAGATGGGTGTAACTTTGCGCGACGAATCTAATGAGCATAATTAATCTATGATTTGGTACAGTAACTCTACAGTAACCATCTTCTAATTGTGTGGTCAAAGACCTCATTAGGTTCGTCTCGAGAATTTACCTAGGGTTGTGGAGATAGTTTTGTAAACTGCCTTTAATTAATACCCTGTAATTATTGGTCAAAGGTGCATTTATTACCCTAAAAACTTTTCAATACCTATCTAAACTTACTATCAGATATTGCCCAGCCATAGACATGAAGCCTCTATACCAACGTCACCAGCAGCGCCTTGACAGCCTTGACGAAAGAGACTTGTCACATGCTCGTTCAAGCTATCCCTTTGAAGGTACGTTCCAATGCATTTTCCCTCTATGCAGCCTACATTTTATTTCGTCCTTCGTGTTCATCTCAAGTTTTGACTTCATGGCGCATTAGATTGTTTAAATTCAGTCAGTCAGTTTCAAGTTTTTGGCCATTCATATTACCTAACATGTATGATTGTTGGCTGGCTAGCCAGCTCACGAGCCTGCTAGCACAAATCATTCTGTTGCTGAAGGTAGAAGAACCCACACACATATAGAGGATTACAAGTTTTAAATAAATACACTAAAACCTAAATATGCATGCTAGTTGATCCTCTTCACCCCATGTGCTTCACTTGACTCCATCGGTCACAATTTCAAGGCAACGTGCACCTACAAGGACTTTCTGCATGCATTCACTTTCATGCAGCGCCTTCTCTGATCAAACTAACTTACACATATGCACACACATGACCGGCTGCAATTCACAAACACGTAAACAACAAGATAACCTCTCCCTGGTTATTATTTTCTATAGATCAGAGCATGTATGATTGAGAGGTTGAGGGAGCTTAAGTGCCACATGTTGTAATGAACTCATCGTTTTTCACCATTTTAATACAAAGATATGCAGCTCTTTTGAGTATTTCTGAAAAAAAGAAAAGATGAACTCCACTTCATTTATTCACTTCAGAATGGCCTCAGAATAAATTTTGCCCGTTGACTATTCTATTGTTTCTTACCAAGCCAACCAGACACCACAGTGGGAGTTCAGTTTGCCACACTTTTACAAGAAAAAACTTAATAATGTGCAGTTTTGACCAAACTCCAAGAATTAACAATTACGCTTGTTCCTGGCAACTTGTTATATTCAGTGATTGCAACTTTATATCTCTATTCCGGATGCATTTCAGTATGACAGGGTTTGTGACGCCCATTCTAAATATTCGCCCTCCAATTATCATCTTAATATGCGATTCAGTTACAAGTTTAAAATCTGATATGGTTGAATTGGATGCAGCAGCAACTACTTTACGTTGATATGTTCTAACATCATTTTTCATCTTTAGGGCCTAAACTGAAGGATCCAAAATCCTGGAAATATGTTATTCCTGCATGTCGGCGTTACTGGTGAAGTCCCAGATCAGACGTACACATTTCAAAAGGTTTGTCGCATTAAACTATGCAACCGGTGTCCAGTTTAGCTAAATCATCTAGTTTGAGTTTTTCTCTTTTCTTTTTTGAATTGATTTGTTTTGAGTTCTACTTGTGGGCTTGTGGCCATTGCTGATTGTGCGTGTCTCCCTTTCAGAATGGATCCGTTAAGCTTTCTTCCATGGAGTCGACGACGACTAGGCACAGAGCAGAGCAGGCAGAAGCCCTTGTGACGTCAGTGGTGAGGCAGAAGACTTGGTGGGGTTTGGACTAGGATGGCCTTTGCAATTTGCATCTGTTTCGGTCATGGACGGTTTCCGTGAACGTCGGTGGTGTGGTGGAACTTCCACTTTGTTTCTGCAATGTCTTAATGAAGGCCCTGTGTAGTCCTTACATTCTTTCCATCGAAATGTCATATCAACACAATTTTACATGCATAAAGTATTAAATTTAGACGAAAAAATTAATCTATTGTATGGATGGAATGTATGCCGCAAGACGAATCTAACGAGCCTATTTAATCCATAATTTGCTGCAGAAATGCTACAGTAATCATCCGCTAATTATTGATTAATTACCCTCTAATTACCCATCATTAGATTTGTCTCGCGATTTCTTGGTTAGATCTGTAGTTTATTTTATTAATAGTCTATGTTTACTACTCTTAAATGATAAATTTTCTTTGATGTGACATTTTCATTAAAACTATTCAACCCATCTAAACAACAGGGCCTAAGTTCGTCGAATTGCTTGACGTATGGACAGTAACAGGCTAACAGCAGCCAAAAAAAAATGAACGTCAGATACTTCAGGTTGCTGACACCATCATCTTGCAAACGTGTGCTTTGATTGAACTAGAACCGAAATTTCCAGGCATAAATGCTGCACCACGCATACATTCTTGCTGAACTGCAGCTATCAAAACTCATGGTACATGTAAAACGAAGTTTTCGAGAATGCTGAGAAATTTCTCCTGAGTTCTATCGTTTGAATTTTGGAGTCCTTCAAAATACTTGCAGCCCATGTATTATTTGCTATCACATTTCAGATACAAAAGGCAAAAGAAAAAAAAAGAGAACATTTGGTTACTTTGATGCAAGAAATAAAAAGATTAGATAGATATATGCGTTTGTATATAGAAGCGTATCTTTGTGTTCTTGCTATGCTATCGACTATAATCTTGAGCGAATTCTTGACCATCGGCAAATGGCCGCGGCTGCCGGTTCAGTGCGCGGGGAGGTGGCTGGGGTGGAGGCTCGGCTTGCCATCGTCACCGACCAGCACGATGACATAGTGACATGTAAAGCTTCTCCGCTTGCTCCGCCTCTAATTGTGTCAAATAACCGCTGTAGGCGTTCTGCTCGTAGAGTATTCGATCAAATGCCAACGAGTGTTTCTTAACCAGAAATGCATTTAGCACACCTTAATATATCTACAAGGATATCCCAAGTCTCACTGTGGGTAAAGGCCATTCTGGACACACGCATGTGTCCTACTCCTATGATCCTACCCGCTGTACTCTGCTTGAAGATCACTCATGTAGCAGACACACCTGCTGTTCTATTGCCTTCGCTGCTCCTGTGTGTCACTGGCGCTGTAGAAAAATGAAGGAGCTATTTTGCATATGAAGGCTCTAATACTCATCTCAGTGCATCACATTTACGACAAAAGCATCCAATTGGAGCGCTGATCTGAACAAATTTTTGAGCATCTTGGCTCAAAGATCAAATTGGAGAAGAAAGAAATCGGATGAAACTATTCAATTGGGACATGCTTTTAATCTCTACCATTAATTCGATTAAAAAAATCTTAATCCTAGTCGCAGACCTATGCCGTTCAGGCCCAGTTACGAAGAGGTACGGGCCGGCCTGAGATGTTTGAAAGAGAGCAAGGCCCAACCAACCGTTCTCCTCTGCCTTCCCTCCTCTTCTCGCCCTGCTCGCTCTCGCTGACTCGCTCTGACGGCCGGCCAGCCGGTTACGTTGCAGCAACCAGCCGCTACGATCCCCGCTTCCATGACCGGGCGTGAGGAGCGTGAATCCATCTCCATCCCCGCATTCCCGCCACTTTCTTTCCCATGCACCCAGCCAGCGCGGGTGCTGCGCTGCCACAGTAGAGTTGGCGAGAAGACCAAGCGCAGCGCTTGGCATGGTTACCACTTATGGGCGTATGGCGCCGCGGCCTTAGTTCATCGCGCGCCGTGCCGGGGACTGTCCGTGGAGGAGGAGCGGCCTGCCATCTTGACGGACCACGCTCACATGTAAGCTTCTTCTGCTTGCTCTGCCTTCAGATGCGTCAAAGGATCGCTGTAGGCGTTCCGCCGCTAACATGTTCGATCAAATGCCAAGTTGCCAACAAGTGTTTGTTAAGTATAACATATGTTAGGATATCGTTCGGCCAAATCAGATGCCGAGGATTGCATTTTGCGTACCTTTCACCGTTATCAATTATTATGGCATTCTGGCCTGCATTTGGTGAGCCTGTCTGTCGCCGTTCCTTTGTCCTGGACCTGGTGTATTTGGTGAGACGCAGTCAAACTGTCAATGCATCACCAAACACGGCTGTATATAGAACCATTTAAGTAGACCTCTTACAATAATCTATTCCAGTGCCGTGACTGGCAAAGCAACATGTTCTTTTTTTCTTTCATTTTCCTCTTTCTTACTTGTTTAGTGTCGACCACCTTTATCTTTCTTCATCAGTTCCTCTGCATTTTCCTGCTCCCAATTCTCCTTCCCACCTGCTTATCCAGATCTGTGTTGCCCACATAACTTTCCTTCAAACTAGCTCTGTTCGGTGCGTTCTCCTGAACTGTGAGTACAACAATGGCTGAATTGGTGACCAGTATGGTCATCGGGCCGCTGGTGTCCATCGTGATGAAGAAGGTGTCCAGCTACCTTCTTGATGAGTACAAGGTGATGGAAGGCATGGAGGAGCAGCGCGAGATCCTGGAGCGCAGGCTACCGGCCATCCTACGCATCATCGATGACGCAGAGGACAAGGGTGCGAACGATACAGGAGTAAGTGCCTGGCTCAAAGCACTCAAGAAGGTGTCCTACGAAGCAAATGATGTTTTTGATGAGTTCAAGTACGAGGCACTACGAAGAGAAGCAAAGAAGAAGGGGCACCAGCCATACTACAATATACTCGGCACGGATGTTGTAAGCCTCTTCCCTACTCATAACCCCATCATGTTCCGCCGCAGGATGGGCAAGAAGCTGCGGAAGATTGTGCAAGACATTGAGATCCTGGTCACAGAGATGGACACCTTTGGTTTCAGAGACAGGCGACAAGCACCATCATTGATGCCGTTGCGGCAGATGGATCCAGTCATGATTGACTCAGAGAAGAATGTTGTTAGCAGATCTAGAAATGAAGAAAAGAATAAGATTGAGAAGATATTACTTGACCATGCCAACAGTGATGATCTTCTGGTTCTCCCTATTGTTGGATTGGGTGGGCTGGGCAAGACCACCTTTGTTCAGCTCGTTTACAGTGACCCTGAAACAAAGAAGCATTTTCAGTTCCAGAAGTGGTGTTGTGTGTCAGATGATTTCGATGTGGGTAATATTGCAAGAAGCATCTGCAATAGCACAGAGAAAGATAGCGAAAAGGTATTGCAAGACCTTCAGAAAGAACTAAGTGGAAAGAGGTGCCTCGTCGTGTTGGATGACGTGTGGAATCAGGATGTTGATAAGTGGGAAAAGCTGAAGGCTTGTCTTAAGCATGCCGGCACAGGTAGTGCCATATTGACCACAACCCGTGATGCAAAAGTAGCTCAAATTATGTCAGGGGGTAAAGTTCAACTCCATAATCTGGCAAATGTAGGTGATGAATTCCTGAAGGAAATACTAGAGAGGAGAGCATTCCTTTTGCAAAAGCCAGAATACGCAAAGCTGGAGGACATTATTAATGAGATTGTTAAGAGATGCCATGGCTCTCCTTTAGCTGCCAAAGCCATAGGATCAATGTTGAGTACAAAGACTAGTGAGGATGAATGGACGGCTGTATTAAAGAAAAGCAGCATTTGTAATGTGGAGACTGGAATTTTACCAATACTCAAGCTCAGCTATGACAATTTACCACTACACATGAAGCAGTGCTTTGCGTTTTGTGCTGTGTTTCCAAAAGATTATGTGATTGATGTCGAGAATTTGATCCAACTATGGATGGCTAATGACTATCTGCCGCTTGTGGAGGATGTTCCTCTTGAAACAATTGGAAGACGGACATTCGAGGAGTTAGCTTGGAGGTCATTCTTTGAAGATGCAGAGCAAACCAAGTTGGAGGATAAAAACTTGAGTCATTTCCGTAGTATTAAGACATGCAACATACATGATCTTATGCATGACATTGCTTTGTCCGTTCTAGGAGAAGAATGTACAACTATCACGGATAGGCCCGATCAAATGAAGTTGTTGTCAAAATACAGCCGGCACATTTTCTCATCATATGAGGAAACTGGAACTGATCTGATTGATTTTCTGAAGAAACAAACCCCAACTCTCCACACATTGTTGTGTCCGTATGCTAGTGCAACGTATGGTAGTGTAATAAAATGGACACTACATATGCCAAAGTGCAATTCTTTGCGAGCACTGAGACTTCCTAATTCTGCGGTATTCAAAATCAGACCAAGGTACTTACAACACCTAAGGTACCTTGATCTCTCAAAAAACAGATGGGTTGACCAACTACCTGAAATAAGCATTCTGTACAATCTACAGACCCTGAATGTTTCAGGCTGTAAGAATCTTTATCGACTTCCAAGGGATATGAAATATATGGCAAGCCTCCGACACCTTTGTACTGACGGATGCAAATCATTGAGGTGCATGCCTCCAGACCTTGGAGAACTCAGTTCTCTTCAGACTCTGACTTATTTCGTGGCTGGTTCTAGCTCTGGCTGCAGTACTACTGGAGAATTGCGAAACTTAGACCTTGGTGGCAAATTGATATTAGGTTGTCTGGAAAATGTAACAGAGGCACAGGCAAAAGCTGCTAGTCTTAGAAATAAAAAGAAACTCAGGCATTTATCTCTTGAATGGAGCAGCGAATGCAATGAGGAACCGGTACCAGGTTGCTATAAGAAGGTACTAGATGCCCTTGAACCTCATGGTGGGCTGGAGGTGCTAAAGATAGTTGGTTACAAGAGCACTTGTTTTTCAACATGGATGAAAGATCTTAGTTCGTTTCAGAAGCACTTGACTGAACTCTATCTAGTTGGCTTTACAATGTGTGGGGAATTTCCTCAATTTAGCCAGTTGGAGACTCTTCAAATTCTTCATTTACAAGAATTGGGTAAACTGCAAAGCTTGTTTAGCGACAAGACATCGTTGAAGTTTCTGAAACTAAAAGAACTCAAGTTATGTAATCTGAACACCATGGAAAGATGGGTGGCAGCAGAAGGTAGAGAGGGAGAAGTGGCATTTCCTCAGCTTCAGAATCTCGTTATTGAGGGCTGTCCAAAGCTGGCTACCCTACCTGATATACCAAATATCAAGGTTTTAGAACTTGATGAAGACAAGGCACAGCTATCATTACTAATTATTAGATGTAGATACATATATTTACTGTCTAAGCTAAAACTGTCTGTCCGTGATAAAGAAGCAGCACTTGAGCTAGACAATGTGAACGTTGAGTCACCTCTGTTAGAACTAAACTTATCTGGCTGTGACTTTTTCTTCCTCTCAAGTTCATCACAGTCACAGCCAGCAGTTAGGATCTGGAGATGGTTTGGGAAACTTGTAACTTTGAAAATTTGTTTTTGTGATGGGCTCATCTACTGGCCTGAGGATGTGTTCCAAAGCTTAGCATCCCTGAAGCATTTGGAGGTTCATGATTGCGGCAATCTAGTGGGGCCCGCACAGGTAAAGGGTGAGCCGGCACCAACAACGACTCATGTCCTGCCACGTCTAAACAGATTACATCTATTCGGTTGTGGTAGGTTGGCTGAGCTTTTTGTTCTTCCCCCGTCTATCACTAATATGATTATTGAGAAATGTAGAAGTCTTAGGTTCCTATGGGAGGAGGATGCAGAGTCAAAGAGTGCACATGCGCGGCAGCTAGACGCGAGTACGCCGCTGGAATACTGTTCATCCACCAGTGTGCCAAAGCAATCGGCAGCAAGAAAGAATCATCATCTCCCTCGCTTGGAATTCCTAAGCATAATTGGCTGTGATAGCTTGATAGCACTACACCTACCACCGGCCGTCACGAAGTTAGGTGTCTGGTTGTGTCAAAACCTTTCTTCTGTGTCAGGGCAGCTGGATGCACTTAAGGTTTTGGACATTTATGGCTGCGATAAGTTGCAGTCGCTGGATTCCCTGGGACACCTACCGTCATTAGAAAACCTTTATCTGTCCAGTTGTAAACGTTTGACATCCATACCTGGTGCTCTTGGGAGTTATTCAGCTCTACGGAGGCTTAGTATCAGATATTGCCCGGCCATAGATATGAAGACTCTTTTCGAACGCCACCAGCAGCGCCTTGACAGCCTTGAAGAAAGAAACTTGTCACATGCTCGTTCAAGCGATCCCGATGAAGGTACATTCTAATCCATCTTTCCTCTTCTTTATGCAGCCTACATTTTATTTCGCCCTTTCTGTTCCCAATATCAAGTTTTGACTTCCAGGCTTGTAAGTTGTCTTGTGCAAGTTTGCTGGGTACATTTGATTGTTTAAATTCAGTAGGTCAGTTTCAAGTTTTTGGCCATTCATATTACCTCACATGTATGATTGTTGGCCCAGCTCACGAGATCGCTAGCACGCTCGCTATATCACTCGGTTGCTGAAGGTAGAAGAACCCACACGCGCATACAGTGGATTACAAGTCTTAAATAAATAACTCACGCACCGTGTTGGCACATTTAGGCCACACGACTCGGCCGAGCACTGTATGGCTTGACCATTTGCAGAGAACCACTAACTTAAACATGCATGCTAGTTGATCCTCTTCACGCCACGAATCTGTGCTTCTTCACTCCATCGGGCACAATTCCAAGGTAACGTGCACATACAAGGACTTTCTGCATGCATTCACTTTCATGCAGCATGGCCTTCTCTGATCAAACTAACTTACACATGCACCTGCTGATACACACACATGACCGACTGCAATTCGCAAATATGTAAACAACAAGATAGACTCTCCCTGGTTGTTATTATTTTCTATAGATCGGAGCATGTAAGATTGAGAGGTTGCGAGAGCTTTAGTGCCTCGTGTTGTAACGAACTCGTCGCTTTTCACCATTTTAATACAAAGATACGCAACTCTTTTGAGTATTTGCAACAAAAAAAAAAGATAAACTCTCAAAATGATGTAATCATTTATCTACTTCAGAATACATCAGATGAATTTTGCCGGTTGATTATTCTTTTGTTTCTTACCAAGCCAATCAGACACCACAGTGAGAGTTCGGTTTGCTACACTTTTGCGGAAAAAAAAGGTGATAGTGTGTGCTCCTTATGAAGTAACAATTATGCTTGATCCCCACAACTAGTTATACTCAGTAACATGCAAATTTATTTCTCTATTTCGGATGCATTTCAGTATGACAGGGTAAGGGAGCCCCATTTTGTTTTGTAAATATTTGCCTTCCAATCCTTGTCTTAATATGCAATTCAGTTACAAGTTCAAAATCTGATATATTTGAATATGATTCAGCAACTAGTTCACGTTGATACGTTCTGACTTCTGAGTTCTGACGTTATTGTTCCATCTTTAGGGCCTAAACTGAAGGACCCAAAATCGTGGAAATATGTTATTCCTGCATGTCGGCCAGTCCCAGATCGGATGTATACATAACACGTTACAAAAGGTTTGCTGCGTTAAACTATGCAACTGGTGTCCATTGAGTTGGTCTAGTTAAAGCACCAGTTTGAGTTTTCTCATTTTTCTTTATCTATTATGAGTTCTTGTGGCCATTGCTGATCGTGTGTGTCTCCCTTTCAAAATGGATTCATTAAGCTCTCTATCATGGAGACGATGACGACGACCAACAGGCACATAGCAGAGCCGGCAGAAGCAGTGAAGCACTTATGGACGTCAGTGGTGAGGCAGAGGACTTGGTGGGGTTTGGACCACGATGACCTTTGCAATGTGTTTCTGTTTCGTCATGAACAGTTTCTTTGAACGTTGGTTGTGAGGCAGAGGACTTTGGTGGTGTGGTGGAACTTCCATTTTATTGTCCCTTGATGGAAATAGCGTGTCTCCCTTTCAGAAGAGTGGATCCATTAAGCTTTCTATCATGGAGGCGACGACGACCATCAGGCATAGAGCATAGCGACGTAAGTTGTGAGGCAGAGGACTTGGTGGGGCCATGGCCTTTGCAATGTGCTTCTGTTTCGTCATGAACGGTTTCTCTCGGTTGTGAGGCAGAGGACTTGGTGTGACGGAACTTCCGTTTTATTGTACCTTGATGAAAATAGCAGTACTCTGCTCTATCCCTGTGTTCGGGATGCAAATTGTGTATTTGGTTAGTCTCATACAGCAGGTATTTTTCTTTTCTTTTCTTCTGCTTGAGTTTTTTTAACTTTCCCAAACAGATGAACCAAATATTAATAATATGATGCACACGATATGCCCCAGGTGCATGCATCGTGGGATTGCATCCAAATGAGGATGGGAAAAGAGGAATTTTTCTCAAGGATTCTATGTTCCCTGAAGAAACTGCCAAATTTTTGTTGCATGGGTCAAATTTTAGTTTTATGAGTCCTCAAAACCAAAAATCAGTTGTACCCAAGAAAAAAAAAGGTGCAGCCCATTCTGTAGCTGATAGCAAAAGATGCATGCGTTCAGATTGTAAAGGTAAGGCAGGCAAGGAGCAATTGGCATGAAGAACAGGTGTAACAGAAACATACACATGCAGACATGCTGCCGCCTCCCGGCCTGCCTGCTGATGCTCAATGGTTGGGAATAATCTTCATCTCATGGCTATAAATTTGCCTCCAGCTTAAAGCAACAACTTCACAACATGAATAGTTTCCCAGCTCATCATATTGCTAGTTTCATGCGCTTTTGAGTTCAGGCAATGAAAGTGAATTGGAGGAATACGAACTGATTAATGCAAGGCCGAAAACATGGTCACTGAATCAGCTTGTTTTTCTCTAGTATCTCGCCTTCAGCTGAGTGCTTGATGTTTAGGTATGCTACGCCTTTAGTCTGCAGCTGCAACATATGGGCAGATTAGCTATAGGAGCATGTATGTATACATGTGCCATTTGAGGTGAGGATTAGAGGGAACTGAACCAAATCCATGGAAATCTAGGAATACAAGAAGTGATGAGGGTTTAGTTTCCTCTAGTATCTCACGTTGAATGGTCCATATGGAAAACAATTTTTAACACTCACACGTACACATATACATTAGTACAGTATCAGCCATAGAAGCAGGCATATAGCCCTGTTTCAGTTTATTTTCTGGTACTGCCTTGAATTAGTCTGAATTCAGCCAGAGAAAAGAAAAGAATCTCAAACTACCTGATCTTGCTCCACAGTCCACAGCTTGCTGGTGACAGTTTTGCTGAATGATGGCGGAAGGCAGAGGCACCAGTGAACCAGCAGAACGACTGCTTCTTCAACAATGGATCGCCATCAGTCCAGTGCCTGCTTCATGTAACAGAGGAGAGGAGGAAGTGCACCTGTGGTGCCGGGCTGGTGCTTTAGCATCAGTTAGCAGTTATGCTTCTGGCTGTCTATTATGAAAAAAGTGTGAATGTAACTATCAAAAGCCAAACTATGTCTATGTGAACTCATTTCTTCATCTTATTGCAATTACACGCAGTTCTCCTACATGTTCAAGAGAAAGGGGGAAAACACTGCAGCTTCATGCATAAACGAGTTGCTTCTTATACAAACATTCTTCAGATTGCCGATCCCACCTTGGAAGCATTTGGTTTGATGCAACTGGACTAAAAATAGAATGTTCAGGCCTAAAAGTTGCATCAGACATTCTTATAGAATTGCCTTAGTCAGACCTCATGCTATAAATCAACAATGTTAGAGAAATATTACTTATGAGCTTTTGTCATATCCAGATTCAGACACGTGGAAGGCAAACTTCTGTTGTAGGCCTCATAATCTTGTAAGCATTTTCCTTTTATGTAACTGGAGAAGAACACAGATCCAGGACATAAATGTTGTTGCTCTACTGATTAAGGAGCTAACGATACATTACATATACAAATATTACAGAAAATCTGTGAAGCTTCCAAGAAAAAAGCCGCCTCTCTTCTTGTTTGTTCGGCTTGATGATTGTGCAGGCATAGAGATTTTGATCATGCATGCCTACTAATTGTCACAAATGTACATGTATAATTATCTGCAGAGTGAGTGGCAGTAAAGCCTTTCAAGGATGATGTAACCTATGTTTCCGAGTATATACAACCACTGCATGTGGGGAACCGACTCAAGTGAAAAGCATCTCAACTCAATAATCCTCAAGCAATGCATCCAAACGTTTCCTCCTTGCAGCATGCTTCAGCTTCTCCATGGCGATGAGTCCTACTTGCCTCACACGCTCCCTCGACAACCCAAACCTGGGCAATATTTTCCATGCCAGAATTTAAACATAAAAATCCAAAGAATTCTCTGCAAGTTCTTAACGGTGTGCTCATGATACAGGCAGATTTTGCAAAGAAATTTCAGACCCATTTCAAGAAGCAAATAGACCAGGTTAGGGTATAACAATGCATAACCAAATTTCACTTCATCATTAGTCAAAAACCAAATACTTACTGTCTGCTGATATCTTCCCATGTGTGGCACTGTTTCCCTATGCCGTGATATAACCGAATAATGTCCCTCTCTCGTTGGTTGAGTGTTGAATTTATAAGATTGTTGACTTCCTCCTGTCATCAGCAGAATCTTATTTTAAAATAGATTTGGAAGTGTCTCCGAAGGATCATCAATAGTTTGCTAGGTACTTCAGAAAAAATAATTGCATACTTGGAAAGATATGAAACGACATATTTATGTGAGATTGGTATGGTAGGGCCACTTATTGCAACAAAAAATGATACTATTGTTGCAAAAAATCAAGTTTTCGCTAGTCAGAGTTTTTCTCAAAAAAAAAAGTCCTAGTCAGAGGTCATAAGAAGAACATTAGTATGCATACCTTGAGATAACGCTCCTCAAATCCATGCCATGGGTCATTTGCGACATTTTCATCCTCTATATACTGAAAATGAGGAGAAAATGGGAGCAAACTTAGTTTCTGGCTTATCTCAAGACAAGAGAATGAAAAACTTCAGAAGTGGTCATATAACAACTTACACTATGGAGTGTCTCGCCAGGTAGGCCGTTTAAGGAGGGGAATGCCTGTTGATCCAGTGAAAGAACCTTGTTCACAGCCTACATTTGCAACCAGAGCAATGTTTTTTAAGAATGGTAAAAATGTCAAAGAACATTGACCAATGAATTCCACCAGGTAAGATAAAGTGCTACCTCTGTAGCATTGTTTACTTTCCTTTCTGATATATTGAGTGACTCTGCGATGTTCTGAAATGTTTTTACAGCATATGTCAGATTATTTTTTTCAAGAAAAAAGAAGAAAAACATACAGATGTGTAGCCAAATTACAAATGATAAATTAACAAAAGTTGGGTGGGAACAAAACAAACTAGCCAAAATTTCATCTATATAGCATCCTTACTTCAACTGTTGGAGCAATTCCTTGGTCTTCCAATGCATACTTTGCACTGCGGATTGCAATCAGCCTCTCATGCAAATAAGTGGGAAGCCTGAATGTTTTTGAGTTCTCAGCCAATGCTCTCGAAACACCCTATTAGGTAGAAATTAATGGAAACCTCAATTAATTCATGCTCTGATCAGGTTTCGATAGCATGAAGATATTAATTGTTCCAAAACCATTTTCGTGATCACAAAATAGTAATGAACAGAACAAGTTGTTCTCACCTGACGAATCCACCAGTATACATAAGTGGAAATCCTAAATCCCCTCGATGCATCGAACTTTTCAATCCCACGGAGTAGCCCAATCAGACCACCCTGCAACAGTCAACGGAGACACAAGATGAGTTATTTTTAAAGTAGAACAATTGCCTTAGTAGAACAAGCAGGTATTGGCATTGGAATGAGCAGATACAAGGCAGCTGAACATCAACACAGGTTATAACATTACTTGAATAAGGTCTGCCAATTCGACACCGAGGTTATCATACTTCTGGGCAATGGATATCACCAAACGGATGTTGCTCATTGTCAACATCTCCCTCGCGAGAAATGACTCACGCATCCTTGCGCGCAGTTCAGGGGATGATATCCTTAGTGATTGTGCCAGCTGCTTGTATGAAGGCTCATTCCCCAGTTTCTCCTTCAGCCTGAATCCAAAATTGGGGAGAGAGGTGAATCAGATAGTATTCATTAGTAACCTACAGCATGGGCCTCATGGCTATTGGATTTCTACAAAACTGCTACCATACTCATTGACTACAATTCAGAATAGAGAGCATTTCCAGTTGTCCATGATGTGAAGCATATGCACAGTTCAGTTCAGAACTTCAGACTCATGGCGTTCTAACTATGCTGATAATGCAGGCACTCTGGTTTTGGGAGATATCATATCAGATCAGTGTCAATTTTTAACTTATGATGATGGCATTGCAAATTTGCAATTGATGGGAATTTTGAGTTGAAGTATTACTTTGATCTTTGGTGCTGGAGCCAGATGCCATCCTTGATCTTCTTGGAGAGATGGACGACCTGCTTGTGCGTGAGCAGCTCCTTGCTGACGGTGCCCCGGAGGTAGATTCGGTTCCGGCTCTGCATCAGCTCCGGGCTGACGGCCACGCTGCTCCTCCGCCCCGCGCCCGCGCCACGCCGCCGGCCGCTTATCCGCCGCTGCCGCGCCGACACCCCCGACCGCGCAACCGCCGCCGCCGTGGACTTGGGGATAAGGCTGCCATCGTTGTAGTGTTCTTCCTCGTCCTCGGTGGAGGAGACGTCGTCGTCGAACGGCAGCTCCCACTGCTTCTCCAGCATCGAGCGCTGCAGCAGCACGATGGCCTCGAGCGACGACTCGAACCCGAACGCCGAGTCCATGATGTCCAGCTCCGCCGGGGTCGGCGGCGCGGCGGGGTCAGACGGTGGTGGCGGCGGCGGCGGCGCGGCGAGCGCGGGCGTGGAGTGGTTCCTGAGCGCGCGGACGGCGTGCGCGCGCGCGTGGCGGGCGGCGGAGGAGGAGGCCGAGGAAGCGGAGGCGCGGTGCGCGGCGACGACGGCGACCTTGGGCGCGGCGGGCGCGAACTGCAGCGACGGGTGCGCGTCCGGGGGCGCGAGGTCGGCGACGGCCCCGCCGCCGAATGAGGCGGCCAGGAGGCGGTTGCCGGCGCTCAGGCCGATCACCGCCGGCGTCGCCGTCATGGTGTGCAGCGTTATTACCTGCTTTTCCGAGGCGGCGGCACGGCACAGAGCAGCAGCAGCAGCAGCAGGCGGCGGCGGGGACAGCAACGAAGGAACCTGAACTGAAGTGAAGCTAGCCTCAACTCGGCTGAGGAAACAAGAGGACAAGTGGAGCAAGGGAAGCTATGGCCACCACACGCCGGGAGAGAGAGAGAGGAGGAGGAGGAAGGAGGGAGGGAGGCAGCTGGTCCGCTAGTGTTTTACTACTAGTATGACTCGCTGTGTTACTGCGCGGGCCATGGAGGATCCGGAGGCGGTGGGGGTGGAGCCGGAGGGGGAGGGGGAGGGGAGGATAGGGTGGGGGGACGAAGCGAGGCGAGAGGGCGCGAGGCCATTGGTGGGCGGGAGATATTCTGGCTGCCCCTCGTCGCTTTCCAAGCTCGTCCGGCATTGCTGCGGTCGCGCCTCCGCCACGGGATCGCGTGGGCCCCACCGCCGGCGCGGTCACCGCCACGCCACGGCCGCCAGGGAGGCAACATAAAGATCACTCCGCCTCCACGCGGCACGCGGACCACACGAGGACACAGGCTGGGCTCATCGTTCGTCATGTGGGCCTCTGGATCGACTGGCTCTTCATTGGGTGGGGCTTCTCTCTCCCCTTTGCTGCTGGGCTCATCGGCCCACGAGAGTTGGCCTGCCCAGCTCCTTTGATGTTTTTTGCTTTTTTTAAGAAATCGAAAATGCTTATCTATAAGGATCCAAAACAATCTGTAAAAAACTGATTTTCTAAAACCTCCCGTACCCCTCACAGCGTCCCCACTTGACAGGGTTCCACCTAAACCCACCTAAAATGTTTGGCCATCAACCAATTCAAATGAAGGCCCTGTGGACGTCCGTGGCCGATCCAACGCATGAGGGATAGTTTAGGCGGCATTATTTCAGGAAAACCGAAAAATTTCACTCACCACCGCCCAATCTACCCGCCCCCTGCACCCACCGCGCCATAGATGGAATTGTTAGGTGATTTACCGCGCAATAAATGCAATTGTTAGGTGATTTCGAACCGAAATCGTTTTTCCATAAACTTTATTTCCATAACAGCCACAATACATCATATCGATTACTTACCATAGTCGTGGGCGTCCAGGTTCATCTCCTTAGCCCTCCTGCCCCCTATATAAGGCACCCCTCCTTATTCTCAAAGCACACAATCTCTCCCTTCATTCTCATCATCTATTCAGAGTTCATATTTCTTTGCAAGGGCGTCGGCGTCGAGCGCGGCGCAAGGGTGGCCACGACGCTCGTCGTGTCCAAGCTCGCCAGGTAGAAGCGGAACGTGCTCCGCATTGTGACGGTGTCCGGTGCCGTCGAGTGCGTGGTGTCGTTGCTCCACGACACCGACGACGAGGAGAGCAACCTTCTCGGCCTCCCCGTCATCAAAAAGCTGGCTGCGGTGCCGAGTTGCTCATGGATACATGTATCGTGAATTTCCTTCTGTTTCCACCGGAGGCCCAAGCTTTCGATGTATGAATATATAATTTTTAATATGAGATGCTATTGAATAATTTTAATATGCGATCTAAAGGCAATCCGAGTGCTTTTCAAGGCAATCCGAATAGTTTACAAGTCATACGACTAATTTCCATATCGAGAAGAGTCCTTGCAGTACTCTACTCTTGTTCTTCACGCCTGGTACGACTCTGTCTGGAGAGAATCCATGTGTCCCTTATATTCACGGCGGGCAGGGTTACAAGGTTGGTTTCGAGTAGAATCCTAACCAATTACTACTCGGAGAGTGCTTTTCAAGGCAATCCGAATAGTTTACAAGTCATACGACTAATTTCCATATCGAGAAGAGTCCTTGCAGTACTCTACTCTTGTTCTTCACGCCTGGTACGATTCTGTCTGGAGAGAATCCATGTGTCCCTTATATTCACGGCTGGCAGGGTTACAAGGTTGGTTTCGAGTAGAATCCTAATCAATTACTACTCAGATAGTGCTTTTCAAGGCAATCTGAGTAGTTTACAAGTCATACGATTAATTTCCATATCGAGAAGAGTCCATGCAGTACTCTACTCTTGTTCTTCACGCCTGGTACGACTCTGTCTGGAGAGAATCCATGTGTCCCTGTGGGCCCATGGTCGTACCTCCAACAAGCCCCCAAGCGCTTAATCGTCGAGTATCATCAACCGAGTGCTTGCCAAGCCAGAGTAGTGCTTTTTCGAGTTCTTGATCAGTCTTGGACAGGTCTTGGTTGTCACGAGGCCATGAGGTGCTTAAGCCCCGTTTATTCTGATTAAATCAGTAGTCTTCAAAATATTATATGGTGTGCGATAAGAATCGCACTCCATATGGAGTAGCTCCGAGCCTTAAGTTGAATCAAAGAATCAGGTTGAGGGTCCACAGAATCTTGGTTACAAGGTTGGTTTCGAGTAGAATCCTAACCAATTACTACTCGGAGAGTGCTTTTCAAGGCAATCCGAGTAGTTTACAAGTCATACGACTAATTTCCATATCGAGAAGAGTCCTTGCAGTACTCTACTCTTGTTCTTCACGCCTGGTACGACTCTGTCTGGAGAGAATCCATGTGTCCCTTATATTCACGGCGGGCAGGGTTACAAGGTTGGTTTCGAGTAGAATCCTAACCAATTACTACTCGGAGAGTGCTTTTCGAGGCAATCCGAGTAGTTTACAATTCATACGACTAATTTCCATATCGAGAGTGCTTGCCAAGCCAGAGTAGTGCTTTTTCGAGTTCTTGATCAGTCTTGGACAGGTCTTGGTTGTCACGAGGCCATGAGGTGCTTAAGCCCCGTTTATTCTGATTAAATCATTAGTCTTCAAAATATTATATGGTGTGCGATAAGAATCGCACTCCATATGGAGTAGCCCCCGAGCCTTAAGTTGAATCGAAGAATCAGGTTGAGGGTCCACAGAATCTTGAATCTTCATCTTGTTCTTGAAATGTGCAATTTTGGAAAAATTGCACTTGACATCAAGTAGCCCCGAGCCTTGGATTGGGTCTTGATTTAAGTCATCAGTCTTCAGAAAAAATGAAATCAGCAGTCGATGTATATCGCCTATCAGCCCTCGAGCCTTGAAACGATTCAGAATGATCAATTCAAGGGTCCACCGAGCTTTAGGGTTCTTCAAATCATCTTGGAAATCATCATCCGAGTGGTAATTTGAACCCAGAATTAGTAGCGACATCGAATCATCTTGGAGATCTTCATCCGAGTGGTTTTCTTGTACCCAGCCCCCGAGCATAGGAGCCAGCGGGGATGCATCGAGTAGTATGTAGTCAAAATAGCCACCATCAATAGAGTAGCGAAATAGAGGAGGTCGTGGTTGACTTGTCATGCCGCGATCTCCCCAGAAACAGGAGTCAGGTGCCAATGTAGTCGAAGCCCCATCATTAGTACTTGGCGACTCAAATATGCTGGAGAAAGACAACTAGGTAAGCCTGAGATTTGAAATACTCAGAGATTTGAAATCACTACTCGCCTTGTGGAGTAGACTCCGTAGTACTTTCAAATAAGTACTCAGAGATTTTAAGTTACTACTCGCCTTGTGGAGTAGACTCTGTAGTACTTTCAAATGAGTGCTCAAAGATTTGAAGTTACTACTCGCCTTATGGAGTAGACTCTGTAGTACTTTCAAATGAGCACTCAGAGATTTGAAGTTACTACTCGCCTTGTGGAGTAGACTCTGTAGTACTTTCAAATGGGTACTCAGAGGTTTAAAGTTACGACTCGCCTTGTGGAGTAAACTCTGTAGTACATTCAAATAAGTACTCAGAGATTTTGAAATCACTACTCTTATTATGGAGTAGACTCTGTAGTACTTTCGAATAAGTACTCAGAGATTTTGAAAACACTACTCTTATTATGGAGTAGACTCTGTAGTACTTTCAAATAAGTACTCAAAAATTTTAAATCACTACTCTTCTTGCCGAGTAGACTCTGTAGTACTTTCAAATAAGTACTCAAAGATTTAAAATTACCACCCCATCCTGTCACCGGCCGCCGCCGAGTACCATCACACCGATCACCGGCCATCCCATTCTCGAGGTCGTCACCGCAGCGCCACCTCGTCCCATCACCGGCCGCGCCGCGGACCGCAAGCCATCCCATCCCCGAAGTCGTCGCCACCCAATCCCGCGACGGGAGCCGCAACCACTAGCACCACCCCGACCCATCACCGGCCGCTGCCGAGCATGATCACGCCGAACGTCATTCATCCCATCCTCACGTCGTATCCGCCGGCTAAACTCCGTCCATCACAGCCAAGTGACGTTGCCACCTTTGGTCGGGTTCAACCTTCCGCCGCGTGTTGGTTGAACGGCAGGGAAGGGAGACGACAAAATTTTGATGTCAAATTTTACATCTTACTCTTATAATGCCTACAACGTCAGATTTTATGATGATTGAACGCTCTAGATTAATATAACGAGTTCATGTTGACTACATCTCTAATTTAGTAATTTTTTTAAAACACGTGCCTGTGGCACGTGCCCTTTTGCTAGTAACTTTAAAAGAACCAGAAACACAGACGATGCTTATATTTCGTATAATTCCGATTGAAACAAAGCACAACTTTTTAACCATAGTATAGATACAGAGAAACTCACAGTCACACATGTGCACCCACCTCTACGAATACAACCAGTCCTAGCGAATAATGTTAATCGCTAGAATAAAACAAAAATAAACTCTTTTTTCAGATTATAGGTCGTTTTGGTTTTTATAAGTTCATAGGCGTGGAAATGTCTCCTAAAGGATGGGGGAGGACGCTAAAAATTACACTTAAAATATGTAAGGTTTTGTTCGTTTGGCTTATCAGCTTAGCCCTGCACGTTATTTCCCTCACATAACACTAATCGCTATTGAACCAGCATGAGTCAAGCTAAAATCAATAAACTTTTCAGTCCAGTCCTGCCAAACGAACAGAGCGTAAGTTTGTTCAATATTAGATACCGCCGCTAAACTATGTTAAGATTAAAGACCGAGCATAGGTCACACGAAAAGGGGGTATATGCCCCCGACCCGCGCCCTTGAAGGTTCTGTTTGGTTAAGCTTAAACATTGTAATCACTTTATGTTTGCAGTATTGATTCCACCTCCACTTTGCTTTCAATTTGTGTGGCAATAGGAAATGTTAGTCTACTGTTGGTGATATGTTTTAAGATCAGACGAATAATATGGAAGCGTATGCTAAAGTGGGGGGACAGTTGAATACTATTGTTAAAGATATGTAAAATTGTCACATATCAGGCATGACCACTAAATTATGTTATGATTAGAAGTTGAGTATAGTTGACATCAAATGGGGTCTATGCTCAGCAATTTTTTTTCTGCAAAATAAGCAAATAGTAATTGTTTAAACTAAGAGTTTTTTACCTGTATCCCATTATAAAAGATGGTCGTTACCTACGTACCACTAAAAAGTTCGTAGACATCTCTATACCATCGCACAAACCTCCTTTTACCTGTGTGCCATTTTGGACCGGAACGAGGCGTAACGGAAGCTAACGGAGGTGAGAAAATACTATTTTTCCCTTCTCTTCTGCATTCTGGTGCGCCACGTGAGTTTAGAGGGCAATGGTTACCGTAAGTTTGGGAGTTGCATTCTGGTGCGCTACAAAAATAGCCAGGAACAAAATAAAAGTGTAAAAAATAATTTTGAAAAGACAAAAATAAATTGAAAAAGGAAAAATAGGTGCATGACAATTATAGAGACAATTGATCTGACAAATAATCAACTTAGAAAGAAGATTTGATTTTTCAATTTCGCCACTAAATGATCAATTTAGAAAGAAGATTTGTTTTTTCAATTTTGCATCACCATGAACAAAGATAAAATGTTTATTGACAAATAACACTCTAATTAGCATAGTTCACACAACGGCGCGCAATACTGTGATGAACTGGTTTGGATTTGTTTTAGGGCCCGTTCGTTTTCATTGGATTGGGCAGTTCCCGGCCTCGTTCCCACCGGAACGAAATAGGCCGTATTCAATTCCGGTCGAGCTAAGAAAGCCCGTTCGTTTCGGCTGGGCCGAAAACTGAAACGGCCCGTAACCGTTCCCCTTCAGTTCAATAGCCCAGGTATCGAAACCCTACCACAGGACTCCGGAATTGGTTTCCAGGACGAGTGGCGACGGCGGCGCAGGGAGAGACGAGACGGCGACGCGGAGGCGGCGGCGCGAGGTGAGGACTTGGCGGCGCGGCACATCTCTCTCGACGGCTACCTCCTCGACGGCGATTGTCTCCCCTCCGTCGTCGACGCTCCCCACCCCCTTCTCGCCGGTAGGCCTTGCCTTCTCCTCGTCCTTCCCCTCTCCCCTCATCGATTCTTGGTTGCCTGAGGTAGTTGAGGTCTACGGCGTGTTGTATCGAATCTTGATTCGGTTTTCAGGGAAACCTAGGTCGATCTGTTCTTGATTCGTGAGTCTGTGGTCGATCTGTTCTTGGTTCGTGAGTCTGTGGTCGGTCGACCTGTTCTTGGTTCGTGAATCTAGTGGATCCATAGCAGAAGTTAGAGATGTTTGTTCACGAGGCCGGGCTACTTGGTGAAGCTGTCGGGATGTATGTCAATTTTAATTCAATTTTGATGCAGTTATATAGGCCGCTTGCATAGAGTTTACTGATTGAAGTTAAGAAGTCTTTATTTGAAGACATGTTACAGTATGCAGATTGTTTAAGTTGAAGTCATAGAAATGGTAAAATGTGAGCCTTATTATCTCAACCAGCAGACTTGTGCTATACTACCATTAGAGCCATATGGATTTATAAATGGAATCAGTCTAATTTTCAACCAGCAGACTTGTGCTATACTGTGAATCACTTGGCTCCACTTTACATCTTTATCAAACATGGTTTTCCCTGTTCAGCATCTGTTTCTTTCTTTAATTGCAACAACAGAGAGGATATGTGTGAGTTGTTAGTTTATGATGCTTACATCAATATTAATGACTGTTAGCTCTTCTTTATTTCTAGATCCCTCCAGCACCGATACGAATTGGAGAAGGTGAAGCTCCCCCTTCTTGGGATCCCGTTACAACTCCAAAAGGTACAGAATTTTCTGCTTTAGTTCTGAATTTTTATACACTCGTGATGTATGGTTTCCTATGATTTTTTAGTTCTGCACCGATACTGAATTTTTATACACTCCAAAAGAGTGAGACACTTTTCTGAAAGAAATTTAGGTTATTCAAGTGCAATATGGCTTGCAGTTAGTTTGGTTGGAGGCTTGCAGTTAATTTTTCTTGGAAGTGCTTTGTTCCTGTGCAGTAGATCAAGAATCAGCCTTAATTTGGTTTAGAAGCAAGATGGATTAGCATGTATGTATGATACTGTAGCCTATTCACATTTCTGTTTTCTGATACTGCAGAAAGATGTTCCTGTGATGAACAAGAGAATAAATAGAGAGAAGTAGAGACAATGTTCCTGTGATGACTGCAATTGAAAAAATGTACAAGTTTGAACCAGAGTGACAATTAGGGCTGGACGCCGAGCCTGCTCGAGCCAGCTCGGCCTGGCTCGTTAGGCTAACGAGCTGGCTCGGCTTGGCTCATTAACAAAACGAGCAAAAAGACTGGCTCAGCTCGGCTCATTAGGCTCGCGAGCCAGCTCGCTAGGCTCGAACGAGCTCATGAGCCAAATGTACATTTAGTATTACCACCTCAACATATATAAAATATAAAAAATAGCAATAATAAAGTTATAAACTTCAAAATTCACCATGCATGGTTTGGCTCAACTAGCTCGGCTTGGCTCCAATGGCTCGGCTCCCTTTGTTAGGACCTTTGCCTTCTAGCTTGGTTGGCTTGCGAGCAGCTCGCGAGCTGGCTCGAGCTAGCTCGTTATCCAAATGAGCAAAATTAGCTGCTCGGCTCGTTAAAAAGTCCACGGAGCTGAGCCGAGCTGAACCGAGTTGTGTACGAGCCGAGCCAGCTCACGAGTTCTTGGCTTGGCGTCCAGCCCTAGTGACAATGTTGCCACATTGTTGTTAGAACTTGTGTTTAAAGAAACTCTGAATGCCCATGTGTAATTGCTAGTTACTACAAATACGCATCATGAATGCTCATGTTCCTGTGATGACTGCAGTTTGAACCGAAAATGATTCTGGTCCTGTGTTTAAAGAAATTCTGAATGCTCATGTGTAATTGCTAGTTACTACAAATCTTTGTTTTACACGTACTGAACAATTATGTGTAATTGCTAGTTACTACAGAATCTGTGTTTGATGAGTGCAGTTTGAAGGAGCTTAAGGACATCCAGATATATCACTACAATTGTTTTGCATTTCTATATGAACTGTCTTTGTACTCTGGTCTCTGACTACATGTGCTTGTCTTCAAGGTTCCATCAGGTTGAGGGTATTGTGGAGGCTCAGGCCACACAGATCACAAGGTTTAAAGGAGTGCGAAAGGACATTCTTATTTTAGCTCTGTGATTTAGCTCAGAAAAATTATGTTCTAATGTTCATTATTGCTGGCCATGGAGCCAAAAAACTGTAACTTGTGTTTTTAGAGTACGGACCATTCTCCTCTCCTAGAGCAGACTGGTCTTGCTTTGATCCATGTGGAAGTCTTATTTTCCCTTGTGAAAATTTGCTCCGTTTGTTTGCTGAAGGTTGGAGCGAATATGTTCGGAGGTCTTATTTTTCCTTGTGCTGAAGGGCCTCTAAGGAAGTCTTATTTTCCCTTGTGTTTGTCTTACTTTGATCCACTGCAACCGAACAACAGTAACCTGGAGGCTTGAATAGTTTTCTGACAGGATTAGAAACGGACCAGGATTGAGTGAAGGAACCGGATTCACTGAATCCTGGCCCAAAATTGTTCCCCGGCAGAAACAAATACGGTGGAACCGAACGGGCCCTTACTGATGAGCTTTTCGATTGGGTAAAGTGGGGCCCACGAGGTTAAATAGAAAAATGAAATACGCTGCCTCATCGAGTCATCCGCCCCACCGAGCAAATCGCCCCAGCCAGCCTTAACCGCCGCGTCCGCCTTGCTGCCTTGCGTCGCCGGAGTGGGGGAGGGCGGAGAGGAGGCGACTGGCGTGGGGAGAGTGGCGCTGTCCCGCTTGACCTCACACGCCGCCACGCCATCTCGATGCTCGATGCCTCCTTCCTTCACGGTGCGCTCCATCCGAGAGCTTGGGGCCGGCGGCAATGGCGGCCACGGGATCCTCAATTCCCGCTCGCATGGTGGCCGGAGGAGGGCGGATTTTTCCGGCGGATGGTGATTGCCCAGCTCGATTCTGCGGCGGCCTGGAGGGCACGCACGACGGCTGGCGCAGTGGCGCTGGCCTTGTCGGCGTCCTCAACGCGCGGCGGCCTGTAGGGAACGCACGACGGCCTGGCGCTAGCCTCGCCGGCGGTGGATCGATCCCGTGGGGGAGGGGGGCCGGCGTCGGGGAGAATCGGGGGTAGGAGCAGGATGGGGTACGCACGGGCGGAAGAGATGGAGATGGGTTCAGGGGTATAATAGACTTTTCCATACGTTGGTCCCACCTGTCAGGGTTAACTTGTAACAGAACGTGGACGGAATGATACACATGTAAAAAAGTTTGCACGATGGTATATAAGTGTCTGCGAACTTTTTAGTGGTACACAGTTAACGACGATCTAGGCAACGACGATGTTTTGTAAGTAATGGTATATAGGTAAAAGTAATGGTACATAGGTAAAAGACTCCTCCTTGAGTTTACTCCAAGCTCCGCCACCGATCATGATACACGTGCACCTATTTATAATCTGAGTGTATCTTAAGACTGAGAGGTCATGTATTTCTTTTCTTCAAACTTATCACGCATAAGATGTTCAGGTTGCGTGTGTTCTTTCCCTAGGGTCGTCTCACACATGACACACCACATGTTCAATTAGCTTAGGTTGTTGTTACATCACGTTAATTAGTTACTTGCATTGGCATACGATTTGTTACTTGCATTGAACTTCTCAAACGGTTTGCGTAATCGGTCTCGTACGTTACTACTAGCAATTGTATGTCCGTCGTCTACTCGTCTTCTTCCTCTTCTTGGCCGATGGAACGCGAAATTTTTTTCGAGTATGTCGGATACACATTTGAAGTATTAAATATAGACTAATTACAAAACTAATTACAGATTCTGTCAGTAAATCGCAAGACGAACCTAATGAGTCTAATTAATCCGTCATTAGCACATGTTTACTGTAGCAATTTATTGTCTAATCATGACCTAACTAGGCTAATTAGATTCGTCTCGCGAAGTACACTCCATCCATATAATGGGTTATTTTTTTCGACTACATTTAATATGTGATGCATGTGAGGGAACATATTCGAAAAAAATTTCGCGAAACATCTCAACAGGGCCCTTTTTGAAAAATATAAAACCGTCCATGTCCAAAACCTCTGCTCTGCTCTTGCAGCTGAGGGAAGGGCTCGGGAGGACACCCGCACGGATCGATGCGAGTGGATTCTCCTAGAAGGAACGCCATCCATCGGTTCCCGTTCCACCGCCAGTCCACCACCGCCCGACACACGCACGCACACCGCCATTTCAAAATTCGAATCGCGTCCACACGACCCACACCGCCCCCACAACGGCCGCAAACGCCGTCGCGACTCGCGAGCGGCCACCATATAAACCTGCCCTTCCATTCGGCCACCACACAAGCACGCCAATCCATCTTCCCCGCCGCCGTCGCGTCCCAGTCCACTCCCATCCCCTTCCTCCCGACGCAACACCGTCCCCAGTTCGCCGGAGCCATGCCGAGGGGCGGAGGCGACATGAAGTCCTTCTTCCGGCAGCAGAAGGCGCACACCGCCGCCACCAAGCCCACCGGCGGCGTCTCCAAGAAGGCGGCGCAGCACCACCAGAAGGCCGCGCCCACGCTCCAAGTCCTCCCGGCCACAGGTAACAATTCCCCCGATCCCCGATTCGCTCTTGCGGCGGCCACTAACGGATTCATCCGATTCGATCCGATCCGATCCGATCTGATTCGTTTCTCGCCACCGCAGATCACGGCCCCATCGCCGACGCGAGCCGGCAGGCGGAGGAGCGGGAGAGGGCCGCCCGGGAGTTCGACATGGACATGCGCTACGGTCCCTGCCTCGGCCTCACCCGGGGCCAGCGCCTGCGCCGCGCCGCATCGCTCGGGCTCGCCCCGCCGCCGGCGCTCCTCGCGCTCTGCGCCGACGACCAGCCCTGCATCTGGGAGGGACGCGTCTAGGCTCCGGATGGGGGATGTGCCCTCGCCCTCCCCTCGCTTCGCCGCCATGTTCGAGTTCGACTCCAGCAACAGCTTTGTGTTATTGTGTTGTTAAGCAGAGCGACGGCACTCATCCGTCCTCTGCTTCCGTCTACCGCACCTCGTGGTAGGACTAGCACTAGTTAGTGTACCTTCTGTATTAGTGTCATGTGTTATCTCTTCCTGCCAATCGAAGGCGGCTTCTGTGATGCCATATGCCATGGCAAAGTGATGTGTTATTTGGTACACTATCTATCTCTTGTACCCTTGTTATGTGTGTTATTGTGATCGACCAGAGTACCAAATTGCATGTCTTCTCTTTGTTCTTGTTGCAGCAACGAGCCATTTCTTTCTGGTGATCTATTGCATCAGAAACGGTATTCTTCATTGGGATGGAAATGGATTCTACTTTTCCCCTTTGTGCTTTACTGATACGGAGTACCACGTATGCAAGAAATGAAGAGAACACACCTTTGATGAATGAATGGGGAAAAAAACCGCATAACTTTTGGTGAAGACTGGCGTTTGCACAACTAGCAAAAAAACAAACACCGCATACATTCACATGTTCACTTGACTGGACCAAACTGTTTTCTTTCTCAGCGCTAGGGATACAGACTTACGACTACAGCCACACTTTACATGGCCAATATAGAACCGGGGAGAAAACAGGGGTACACGCAAATGTCGCATTAGCGATGTCAAAGCCTCCTTTTTATGTCTAGTAACTGGATCAATAAGCATTGTGCCTGTTTCTTGTGATTTATGCCTAGGATCTTCTCTCTGAAGCCTTTGTACAATCTTCCTTACTTTTGCATCGGGATATCACTACTTTGCGAGCCAGAGAGTCTGCAAATATGCAGCTTTGGCTGAATTCTAGCATGATATATATGCACACGTTGACAAGTACAACTTCTTTTACTTATTAAAATTAAGATACAAAATCTAAAAGCGGACCTGTAGCACTGTAAGGTCAGAAGGATAAATTAAATAAAAGTAAAAAAAATTACTTTATGCATAGACTTGAATCATATAACTTCAATTTTGACTATAGTCACTAGATTCTGGTGGACCACATGTTCCTCCGCTCCGGACCGTGGGGGACAACTAGGATCACGTCCCAATTTGGTTCAAGGCTTACTAAGGCGGTGTTTAGTTGCCCTGTAAAATTTTTTTCACCCATCACATTAAAGAGAATCTTATATGCATAAAGTACTAAATGTAGACGAAAAAAATAATCCATTACATGGATGGAGTGTATGTCGCGAGACGACTCTAACGAGCCTACTTAATCCACGATTTGCAACAATAATGCTACAGTAACCGTCCGCTAATCTTAATTAATTACCCTCTAATTACCCGTCATTAGATTTGTCTCGCGATTTGCTGGCTACATCTGTAATTAGTTTTACCAATAGTTTATGTTTACTACTCTGAATGGTAAATTTCCTTTGATATGACATCCTTTCCAGTCTCCCATCTAAACACGGCAACTGACAAACGACAAATCTGACAGCAATCTTGTAGGATGATGGACGAACGCAGTCCACCGTTAGGTAGGAGTGGGCTTTATATATGAAGCTTTAGACATGAAAAAGACCTATTAGTATTAGAACTTCTTTCTTAGTAGAGGTAGTAAGGCGGAGGCAGGAGCATGAACTGCGATCTTACCTGACCACACACACAGATGGCATGTGTGTGTGTGGTCAGGTTGAGAGAGGAGCTCGAGGCATGTGAACCTAAAGATATAGATTGAGCATTGAGGGTATTATGGACATCTATATTACACCACCTATATTCCATCACATATCATCCGCAATTCAAATAGAAAAAAATTATTACTCATAATTCAGATTTCACTATCTATCACCAAAATTTTTATAATCTCTAAAATTTTAAATGGAGCCGTAGGAATACAGTTAATACTATTCTTTCGAAAGGGGCATATGCCCACACCCGCACCCCTAGACACACCTACAAATATAATTTGCTCACTAAACAATAGTATTTTAAGAAAATCTAATGTAAGTGAAATAATGGTTAAAATAACCTCACCTAACTCAGGTTTAAGAAAATTGTAGTTATACCATTGGGACAAGCTTGTGCTTATTTCCCATTTATATGGCAATGAAGTCTAAAGTTGTATGTATGTCAATTTAGTTCTAAAGTGAAATTTCACATGTAGATGATAGTTAAATGATGATAGAGAGTTGAGGTCACCGAAGAAAAACCTTACCAAGCGTGAATATGGGAAGCTCTGACTTTACAGGTAGTTTTTGACATTCCGCAGTTTGACATGAATCTTGATAAAGTGTCCATCCATTTTTAGTGTTATGTTTAAAAGGTTGACCAATTGAATATTGTGGAGAAATATATAAAATTGTCACCAAAGGGAGGCTATGCCCCTCCCCCATCCTGAAATTTTGAGGTCCCTTTAAACAAACTAGCAGAAGGGCACGTGCCGCAGACACGTGTTTAATAAACATGCTAAACAACAAGTTTATCTATATAAAAAGAGCGAGCAATTTGTCAATTGGTCAATCCTTAAATTTTGTGGACCCATTATGTCCTCTGCACGTCCACCTTTCCATCTGCTATGTGGAATTTTTTATCTCTAAAGTTGTGAACGCAAGGAAACTCACGATCGGACTTGGGCAAACATACGTATGGTTTCGTGGGGCCGGCGAGTAAACAAGAAAAAGAATTTTGATCGGTGACAAAAAGAAATGACGTGGAAAAAATAAACGGTGGGGAAAGAGTTCAGAAAGAGGACGTGATATGAGTATCGAAACAAATTGTTGGAAGCTTTTTTTTGGAAGGCCAGACGCAAAACATGGAGTTGAAATCGGCTGTGTTCGTAATAGAAGAAGAAGATTGTAAGATATTTAAACATGGACTCTTTAGATTGATCTAGAGCGTTTAATCATCATAAAATCCAACGGTGTATGCTCAAAGGTGAGATTTAGTCAATATAGACTTTTTAGATTAATTTAGAGCTTTGAATCATGATAAAATCCGGCGCTGTGCGATATAGATGACGACGGACGAAACAAAAATTTCGTCGTGCTTTATAATAGCATAGATAGCAACCGGTTAAACTTAAACATTGGTAATATATTTACATTTGCACTACCTACCTCTCCTCAAATTACTCCAAACTCAACCACTAATCATGGTATGCATCTACCATGTTATAGAAGTTAGATCTAAGAGCAACTCCAGCAGATCTCCTTTCCCCTTTTCCCTTTCCATCTTTTAGCCATAAAGGGGATATAGGAGAGAAAAATTTGCTTCAGCAGATTGATTTTCCCCTTTCCTCTTTCCCCTATTTCCCCTATATCTTCCACCTCTCCCATTTCTTTTCTCAATCTGCCTCCTTCTCCCTTTCCTCTCCCTTTCCTCTAAATGCATCTCAGCCACACGATATGGAAAGGGAAAAGGGGAAAATCAATCTGATTTTGGCACCTCTCCCCAATAGTGAAAGGGGATTCCCCTATATGGTGAGAAAGGGAAAAGGGGAAAATCAATCTGCTGGAGACGCTCTAACCACCTCTCACGATAGGGTTTATCACACGTATATTAGGTTAGGACGTTAGGTTAGATCACGTCAGTTTGTCACATAAATATTGTCGCGCTAGAATTGTTAGATCTAATAGTTGGATTTCTCAAAATAAAATATAGAGATTAATATAATAATTTTATTCATCTACTGCCTCTTAGGAGGTCTTATTGGCCTTGTTGACTTATTTACAATTTTGGTTTAGTGTTATGCCTCGGTAAATTTCTAGTTCCTTGTCCAGGCTTAACCTGAGCATGCAAGGTGATCATTTGATTTAGCTAACAACTTGTTGAAGCTCTGATGGTGGAGGCGGAGGCGGTGCGTGATGGTTTGGAGCTGGCATCTCAACTAGGGCTCTCAAAGGTTGTCTTGGAATCTGACAATTCAGTCTGGTGAATGCATTGAAGGCGACGACAATGAACAGATCACTCATCGCTGGGTTTTGGCATGATATTAGAGAGCTTTGTAGGTCTTTTAATTCGTTTAAAATTTGTTTTCTCTGGAGGGAAGCAATGTGTGAAGGTGTCGGCAGACACCCCGGACAGTGGCCCAGCACACCTGCCAAAACGCAATGTGTGAAGGGGTGTGTGAAGGTGTAGGTTTTTATTCTTTTCGCCTACCCACCCCTGTGTTCTATTGCATCTCTTTCTTGTACCCATGGCATTTTCATTGAATGGAAAAATGAATTATACTTTTCTTTGTGCTGTGTATGGAGAAATGAAGAAAACACCTTCAATGAATGTCCCTGTTTAGTTCATTCTTCACAAAATTTTCAACCAATCACATCGAATGTTTGAACACATGTACAAAGTATTAAATGTAGAAAAAAAACTAATTACACAGATAGAATCTAATGAGTCTTACAGTAACAATCCACTAATTATCTATTAATGCCCTCATTAAATTTGTCTCGTGATTTTCAAGCTAGATCTATAATTAATTTTATTATTACTAAATGATAAGATTCTCTTTGATGTGACGTACACAAGCTTTACACCGCCGACTAAACACCCCCAGCAAAACTTTCTACTTCGTGACACGATGACTAGTAAAGGTTGATTGTTGCAGAACCAGCAAAACAAACACTGCAGGCAGCCACTGATTGGACCAAACTGTTTTGTGTTTTCTTTCTTAGCACATCGCGCAGCTGATACAATCTTACAGGCACACTTACATGGCCAATATAGAATCAGGAGGAAAACAGGGGAACATGCAAACATAGCATTAGCAATGTCAAGTCTCCTTTTTATGTCTAATAAGCTCTATGCCAGTGAAGTATATTGTCACAAATAGACTAATATCTCAGACATCAGCATTGACAGCTCCAGATTCATTTTAGTACACCTCTCAGTAAGGAACGATGATGGATTCGATGAGCTCCTGGAGTGGAGCCAATTCCTTTTTGTCAATCAGGCCAAACTCCTGCATCAAAAAACAAAGGCATGTAAGTTTTGATGCCACTTTCCTTTCTAGTTTTTACTCAGCCAAGAAAGTAAACATGCAACTGATGTAAAAGACTGCGGTAAATCATGAGTCCTACATTTGTGAACAGAATGAAGTGCTTGAAGCAGGTGTTAAGATGAGCCTCCTCCTTGAGGCTGACAATCTTCTGGAAGTGGGAGTGGTATATGTGGGCATAAACACGGAACAGACGCTTGAATATTGTCTTTACTACTTCCTTGAAGTTTGGCGGGAATGGTGTGCCTTGACAAAGGGGGGAGAATCCAGATTAGATACCATGATCGATAGCTCCAATATCATGTGTTCATAAGAAACTGATAGTACAATGCAAATCCACTAGGAAAAGTATCATACCAAGTTTTTGAGGAAATATGGATTCATCATCAAGTTGGCCTTCAATCCAGTCCATTAGATACTCCACATATTTTGGTGCTGATACTTCTATGGGTTTCTTTATCTGTACACCATCAGCCCATCTGTACTCATACCTGCATAAAAGTCATGTTCATTCAGTCATGATATGATCTAAATATTCAACTAATTCTGGAGAAATGCATCAAGTGCTTATGGGCACCAATTTATATACAGAACAAAATACTTTACATGCCAAATGTCTAGCACCAAAAACCACATGGTCACAAACAAAGTCTTCTTTTGTAACTTTTTGTTCTCTCAAAAGAGGCATCACTATCAAGTTTCAAATGTAACTAGCATGCATGTGAACTTAGCATGAATAGTCAAATTAAACAGACCAGTAGTGGGACTTAACATCTGACACTTAGCCTGTAAAGTTAACATCAAATAGCAGTCTTGTAAAACAGCTACTCATAGGTAAAATCGCAACTACGTGAACAGACTAGTCACCGATAAACTTCTTGGAATTTTTTTTTCGCATTTCTTTATTTTGACAACTCAAAATAATAAAAATTACAGAAAGCCTTACTTTGGGCCTGCAGTCATTGTCGGGCAGCTCTCAGGTGTGCAAAATTCTGTGAGTGTTCCAAACAGCAGATTAACCTGGTTAAAGAAATCCACAGCTGCAATGCAAAATAAACTTGTTAGCTTCAAAGAAATAACTGAGTTTTAGAACCATCAGAGATTGCTGCGTGATCCAACACTAAACCCCAGGCCATTGTTATATCTATATTAAACAATTCCCAAAAAAGAAAAAAAACCAAATGGAACATGGCAAGTGCAAGTAAAGGTGAAAAGAAAAGGGAAGAACATTACTATTCACAGCAAGCCATTCATTAATGTCCTCTCCAGGAGGCAGCCTCACAGCTTCCCTAAGGTTCCCACTACCAAGAGTGGCATCTATGTGCTTTCGAAGCTGTGCGCCCTGCAGAGAGAAAGAAAGGTCAACTTATGTAAGGTGTAATTATGGCTTAGTATTCGTGCATTATTTTCGAGTGGCACATATAGCATGCGAGCTCTGCAGAAATTATGGAGGAAGACCCAGTGGTTTTCTGATCACCGGTGATTTAAGAGCAAGTGTCAATGTTCTGGAGTTTGAATGTGCTAGAAATAATTACTCAAACTGTTTAATGCACGCTCAAGGTCGAATAACCAAACAGACACGGGTTTGCACCGGCATTCATTTACTATACAAAAACAACCATAGATAAATGCACTAAATTCTTTTCACTTATCTGAATAAATGTTCAGTGCATAGTATTTTGTATAGATTTATGCACTAAAATTCAGTGCATAGCATTGTGTCAAAAGATTCAGTGCATAGTATTTTGTATAGATTTATGCACTAAAATTCTTTTCACTTATCTGAATAAATGTTCAGTGACAGAAAGCTATCAAGGAAAGCCAACAAGGATGTCAAATTGTCAATCAAGAAAGATGTCCTTTCATTACGGACAAGGCCGGAAACAGAATAGCTAAAGTACAAACAGATAGCTTAAAAGCTTGTCTACTTCCAGATAATTCTGATTAGATCCATCAGCAATTCATATTCCTGAAGCTATCCCAGATTTCTGAGCAGCTAGATTGCATTAGCTCCAGTGCATACTTCTTGAATGACAGATCCCGCGTGTTCACTAACTAGTTCATGACAACTGATCAAAAGCCTGGATGTAGAATTACTACGGAAAACACCCCAGAAATGGCAACAGAGAGACAGACACATAAACACATTGCTTGCGTATACAGACATGCTCCTGCCAATTGCAAGTTTACAACAGCAGTGCTTATCCAAGTTACCATACATGATCACCCGGTCACATCAAATTTCAATTGATGGCCCAGAGCAGTAAGGCAACGCCCACCATCCATGAAAACCCACTTTGCATGCTATGTGGTTCGCCAAAACAGTGGCACACGTGCAAGCAGTTGCTCCTGCTTGCTGGTAGTACCAAACTACCTAATGTGGAAACTGGGAACAGGGAAGTTGAAATCCTCACCTTGCTGCCTGACGGAGCGCTCTTCTTAGGACGGAACGTCTTCTGGTTCCTGTCGAAAACAACGAAACCAGACCACTCAGCGCGATTGCGTCAGAAATCAGAAAGTAAAAAAAACAAGCAGAGTCTCCGAGTAGCGCCTGGATGAGGCAGGTAACAGAGACCAGGTGCAATCCGAAGCTCGAGAGCATCTTTGCCGGCAAAAAAACAGAAATCAAGCCCGCGGAAACGGAATTGAGGACAGCAGGAGCTCCGATGCGAGTGAAAGCAGTGCGGTGACACTAGTTAGGTGCCGTCAGAAGGAAGCAGCAGGCCAGTACCCAGCTAGAGCTACGGATCAAGCAGGGGAACTTCCCCCTCCCGCCAACCCCCCGCGCCGGATCCCAATTCCAGCGGGCGCGGCGTTGGATCTCACCCTCCCGAGCTCACCGCCCCCATGAATCAGCCACCCACAACTCCAGGACCAGGAAGGGGGACAAAAAAAGAAAGCAGAGCGGGGAGCGCAGCAACAGGAGAGGGAAATTCGATCGGGGTCGCGGGGCGGGGGCTCACCGTCCGAGCCCGAAGAGACTCATCCCTCTCCTCCTCCTCCTCGCCCGCTGCCTCCCTCGATCCGGCTCGCGCGGGGTCGAGCAGCGGAGATGTCCGGCGACGGCTGCTGCTGCTTCGCCCGCTGCGAGTGGAAGGGGGAGGAGGACGAAGAGACCGAGGGGGACACTGCGACCTGCGGGGGCAGCAGCAGCGAGGCGAGCCAGGTGAAATGATTTGCCTCGTGTCAGAGGCCGCGTGGGCCGCGGCGCGGGGTGCTGGGCGGTCGCAGGAGGGCTGTCGGATCGGGTGATCGGACGGCGGATGAGGGAGGGTGGAGACGGCGGCCTGGCTGGCATCCATGATCCGCCGGGTCCGGCGGCCCCACCGGCCCACGCCCGAGAGGGAGAGAGAGATTCCTCCCCCCGGGTCAGATCAAGATCTATCTGGGTTTGCGTAATTGCGTTGCGTCGCGAACCGCCCGCGCGCGGCCGTGGCATTGCGGCAACGACGCAACCTGCTCTACGCTGCCTGCTGTAGCGCAGCCGTGCATGGTTGGCACTTGCGCCGCGTGGATGGGCCACTGCTTTTGTCGACTGTAAATTCTGCTATTGTAGAATGCTGTTTTTTTAAAAAAAATTATGCACGGAATAAACGGGTGTGGGTGACTGGGTGATATGAATCGAGATGCGTCCTCTCTGCCGGAAATGAACGGACGCAATCTTTAATTTGGTTTGATCAAAGGAGTAGAGACAAAGACAACCAACGTTTCTTGCTTTGTCCAAAACGAGAAGAAAAGTGGCGGGCCGTTGCCCGTTGGACGGGTACCCAAATTCCCAAGCCAAATGACTTTGCAGCCATGAGATCTAGAAATTTTGAGCAAACAAATACTAAAAAGATAGCACGTCCCCTGTCGTGGTAATTGCGCGCTAACGCCGCGTCTGTTATGGATTATATATAATCACTTGTCATTATATGGGTGGATCTGAGTTGTCTATATTATTTAGTTTTGGTGATCAGCTCCAACATACATGAAAGAACCTCAGGTTACATATAGGTAATGTGCACATAAGGTAGGCACAGAATAGTGATATAGTCAGTGATGGTTCGTTCTGGTATGACTCCTCGGTAAGTTCACATGGCGGCAACGCAGCAGTGTGGTCGTGTTGACAGAAAGTGTGCCCCTATCAGTGCCTTCTTCTACTGCTGCGCTAGAGTTCCTAGAAGTAGAGGACCGAAACGACGCATTGTGACATTGATGGTCTGTTAGCCAGCGTCAACAAAGAGAATGGAGAAGATAACTTGAAAGGAGAAACTACCGAACTACGTTCTGTCTAGCGAACACATCCTCCCTAAAAACGGTGGCAGTGGGCTTCACACGTGAATTTAATGAGCACGAAAACGGTGGTGCCTCTTTCCACGGCAGCGACACCACCTCTGATCCGAGCAGGGGCTTGAGCGGAGAATAGAGAAGGTGAGTTGACACATGAGGGGGAATTTGAGTGAGTAGCTGAGAAGCGCAATGTTTGTGTCCAGTTTTCAACTTCGTGAGGGAGGCAATGACGGCTCTCTTATGCGTTGCCAACAACACAAAATATTTATACGTGGCGACCGAGCAGTTGCGTAATAGCACAACGCTAGAAGTCTGGAACAACGTGGCAAGCAAGGACACACCGACTCTCAATGGGCTCACTTTCTTTCGGTGATATAGATGTACCTATGTGTTCTGAAGACAATGCCGAAATACCAGCACGCGTGACACTCATATACAAAGCGCAATGTTGAAAGTCTGGAACGACGTGGCAAATGACGATCACTGAGAGGGCGCCAAACCTTCCAGCAATATAGGTAGTACTATAAAAATAAAAATGCTACAGTAGCACGATCGCTGCGATATAGATATTACTCCTTAGGGTTATCTAAGCTTACATGGTCCCTGTCGGAATGGACACATGCATGTGGCCTACGAACACGCCATGTTCGAAAAAGCTCAATCTTTTAGAGCATTTGTTTTTGAGAAGTACGTCAACTATCTTAGTTGGACGTGGGTTGTAACCAAATGCAGTCATGGAAAATGATGGTGTGTGGAATGGCCTACTATAGCTAGTTTTTTTTTTTTTCGGAAGCGTCGTTTGACGATTGGTTGAAAGTGAAACATAGAAGCTGCTTTTCACTTTTCAGCATTGCATCACCTTTTTTTCGTTTATCGCCAAAATTTTCGACATCAAAATTTTAGATTTTGGGATCGTATAAATTAGATTCGGCTTAAAAGAAAAAAAAGGCTCCACGTCCATGGGCTAGTATTTGATAACTGCGAGCTGCTGCTGACGGCCCAGCTGAGCCCAAAACTCAAAGCCCACAGTCATTCTACAGCAACACTCATAATGGGTCCGGGCAGCCCATTTCCTCTCCACCCATGACCCATCCCTTCTCCCGAGCACACAACCAAACCCTACCCCGGCGCACGCACGACTATAAAAGCCCTGCTCCCCCTCGGCCGCCTCCTCTCGCGCCGCCACTCCCCTCCCGTCCCACTCGCCCAAAACCCTAGCGCTCTCGACCCCGCTCGCCGCCGCCGCAGCGAGCGCCCTCCTCTTCCTCCGTCAGCCATGGCGACCCAGATCAGCAAGAAGAAGAAGGTACGTGAGCTCCTCCCTTACCCTATCGCCCACCCTTCCCGTGCGGCATCGAATGGATCTGAGATTGTGTCTGGGTGCAGTTCGTCAGCGATGGTGTGTTCTACGCGGAGTTGAACGAGATGCTGACCCGGGAGCTCGCGGAGGACGGCTACTCCGGCGTGGAGGTGCGCGTCACCCCGATGCGCACGGAGATCATCATCCGCGCCACCCGCACCCAGAACGTGCTCGGAGAGAAGGGCCGCAGGATCAGGGAGCTCACCTCCGTCGTCCAGAAGCGGTTCAACTTCCCCGAGAACGGCGTCGAGCTCTACGCCGAGAAGGTCGTCAACCGCGGCCTCTGCGCCATCGCCCAGGCCGAGTCCCTCCGTTACAAGCTCCTCGGAGGCCTCGCCGTCCGCAGGTATAGCATGATGAAACGTTTCCCCCACCTTGATGCTGCTGGCTCTATGTGATTTTATGATTTACTGATTAGTATGCTGTTGTTAGTTTGTAGCAGCTCTGAATAGGGTATAGATGATGAACGTTGTTGTGAATTTTGTAGTTCTGATAATGAGATCTTGCTGTTGATGCTTAATTTTGGAAATTGGTACTACAGGTGAATTGCTAGTTGAGTAGTAGAATTATTGCACCAGTGATTTATGTTCTGCCTTCAGTCCTTGTTGGTGGGATATTGTACTGGTGCAGAAAGGAAATGCTGCACCTAAGCGGCGGCGGCCAGACAACCGTTGAGACAGATCCACAGATAAACGACTTATCTCCTGTTGTTTGTCTACTAAATCTGTCTCACATTTCTTCAGCTCCATTGAGCTAGCTGAGAAGGCCACTGCAACTTGATTGACTTGCATAGTTCTAAGTGTGTTATTAGTAAGGTTTAATAATTTGTCCTGGCCTAGTTACAAAATCAGTTGTATTGTTTACAATGAGCTGGTAGTCTGTTTGGTGAGTATAAATTTGTCATTTTTGCACCTGTGTTTGTTGTGTCCTGCTTTCTTTATGATGGTGGGAGGTTGAGCTGGTGCACAGAGGAAATGCTGCTTTTGTAGTAGCGGTGGCCAGACAACCGTTGAGGGATAGATCCACAGATGAACATTCTTTCTGCTGTTTGTCTACTAATTATATCTCACATTCTTTGTGACATGAATGTTAATCTTAGTTTCCCTTTATTAGTTGCATATATATTAGTATAAGATTCGTCATTTTTGCACCTGTGTTTGTTGTGTCCTGCTTTCTATTATGATTGTGGGAAATTAAGCTGGTGCACAGAGGAAATGCTGCTCTTGTAGTAGCGGCGGCCAGACAACCGTTTAGGGATAGATCCACAGATGAACATTATTTCTGCTGTTTGTCTACTAATTCTATCTCACATTCTTGTGACATGAATGTTAATCACCAGTTTGAGTAGCTAGGTGTCTGCTTGTTATGGATTGTGAAACAGTTTTAATGTTTTTTCTACTGTCTTTTTTCACCCTGTGTGTAATGTGCCAATGTTTCTCCTTTGTATATATTGTTCTTATATTTTTGGTGTACTAATGAGCTTGTTTACTGGCAGGGCTTGCTATGGTGTTCTTCGCTTTGTTATGGAGAGTGGTGCCAAGGGTTGTGAGGTATTGGCGTGCACTGCTATGTAAATATGTTCATTTTCCTGAATTGTTGAATGTATCTTAAGTTGTTCAGTTTTGTGTAGGTGATTGTGAGTGGAAAGCTCAGGGCCCAAAGAGCCAAGTCCATGAAGTTCAAGGATGGCTACATGATCTCTTCCGGTCAGCCAGTGAACGAGTACATTGACTCGGCTGTCAGACACGTCCTTCTCAGACAGGTTGGTGTGACCAAAGTGCTCTATCTGGTCAAGCAATTCCATTTTAGTGTTAGTTTGTTCAATGGTTTCTCTGACATGTTAACGTGTGCTGTGCAGGGTGTTCTCGGCATCAAGGTTAAGATCATGCTCGACTGGGACCCGAAGGGCAAGCTTGGTCCGATCACCCCGCTGCCGGACCTGGTGACCATCCATGCCCCCAAGGAGGAGGACGAGCTGCGCCCTCCGCTCCTGGCCCCTGAGGTCTAAGCTCCCAACAGAGTTGGTGAAATGGCAGTTTGAGCAGTCCTAGCTAGGTTTCTATCTTATGATAAGGGCAATGCGAAGACACTTGGTTACCTTAAGCTTTGTGGACAGAGGCTATGTATTGGTTCCGTGTTACTTTTGTTTAAGCTAAGTTTTGCCGAGACAAGCTACCTTGATATGTACTGGATGCAAAATTATGGTTCCTTATTCTCATTGCTCTGGTGTGTCTCTTCCGTTGTGCTGATATATGCTATGCTTTGACAGAAGCCTTGTGGACCTGTCTTTTACCGAAGATTTCTTGAGCGTCTATTGTTTTCACTTTAGCTTAGCTGTGATTAGTGACTTTTGCCTATATCTCTGACATGTTTGATCATTTGATTGTTGTAAACACAGTTTCTGCCGTTCTACAGCATTTTGGGCGATAGGAAGCGTTGCTTTTACACTGTTTTCTTTTGGTTTGTACCGGAGCTTGATGCACCATCTTGCCTTGCCCAGAAGATGTGGCAACACAAACTTGCGAACCGAATTCAATTTTTTTGTAACGAGAACGAGAAAGTGTGAAATGCTCCTTGTAGAACGTAATTGTTACATTCAAATACCAAAAAATTGCGGTAGTAATATGGATCTGGCGTGGCGCATGATCTTACTCTGCGTACATACTGTGGGAAATAAACTATACTTTCGCAAAAAAAAAACCTGTAATGTATACAGTACTCTCACACTCGCCTCCACTTTGCACCATCAAGCACCTGTAATCGTCGTGCGGATGTACATAGGCTAGGTAGGTCTAGGAGTCACTCGCCGGCGGGGGTTGTCGGCGGAGCTAGGGTTAGGTCTAGGTTATGCTCGCTGCCGGGGGTCGGCGGCAGAGCTTGGTGTTGCCGGGGAGGCTTTCCTCTGCGGCTTGCTTTCCGGGGCGGCGTCGTCGAGGCGATGGCGGCGGCGTCGTGTGGAATAATGCTTCGACTCCTTGCCCTGATGGTGCTCCACTCCGGTGCCATTGGCGAGTTTGGGAGCTTTTGTTCAGGGGTTCGGCGTGGATCTTCGTCACCTGTCAGGTGAGGTGGTTCTTGCCCTTTTGCTTCAAGGATGCGGGGTGTGCTATGGGAGATGTGGTTGGTGGCCGGCTGGATCTGGCTCGATTTCCCCTCGGCGACGCTGGTCGACGACGGCGAGGCCGGATTCAGGAGCTGGACGGGCTGGGGCGCGGCCCCGGCCGATGGGCGACCGCCGACGGCTTCATCTCGTCTTCAGGGACGGGTGTCTATTTCGGCTCCTTCCAAAGCCAGCAGGCGATGGAGTTCGTCCAGTTCACGGTGGTGTTCGGCGTCTTCCTCGTCGGAGGAAGCTGGCGGCGAAGATTCTGGGCACCGGTGAAGCGCACTGGATCTGAGGACCTAAATGTAATTTCTTTTTTCTTTAGGGTCCTTTGCGCAGTTGGGCAGGGACAGATGATGTATCCGTATCCTTTGGGTACGTCTCTGTATTTGTACGCGTACTTGTATGCTTTCCTTAACTACGTCTCTGTATTTGTACGCGTACTTGTATGCTTTCCTTAACTAGAAATACATATACGTATTATAAAAAAAAAGCACCCGTAGCCGACCTGACGACCGAGCTGATGCCCGTGACAAGGCGGAGAAGAAGCCGTACCGTGTTCTTGGGCAGCATCACCCTGAGCATCCCGACCTCCACCTTGAGCTTGAACTTGATGTCGAACAGGTGCGGCGCCAGCAGGTACACCACCCACAGCGACGTTTGCTCTGACAGGATGCGGATCACCTCGGACGTCACCTTGTTCAGCGCCTGGATCCACCATGAATTTTCGGGTGACGGCCAGAGCCTGATGACGATGAATGGGCAGGTCTGCTCAAGCTTGAGGACGAGGAGGGCAAACCAATGGCGGGTGATCCCAAGGCTGGGCCCGCTTACCGCTGGTAGCTCTCCATGACCTCTAGAATCCCTAACAAACCAACACACGTCTTTTCTGCGTACTTTGTACTCACTCATGCCCACCCGGAAACGACTTCCCGGTCGGTCACCCATCTCTAAATTACTCTAGGCCAAGCACGCTTAACCCCGAAGTTGTTTCGAGATGGGCTTCAAAAAGGAAGTTGCAACTTGTTGATATGAGTATTCTATCATGCCTGATAAAATACCAATTGTAACGTCCCGCCTCCCCGAGGTTAGGCCCCATCTCTAAATTACTCCGGGCCAAGCATGCTTAACCCCAGAGTTCTTTCGAGATGGGCTTCAGGAAAAAAAGTTGCAACTCGTTGATATGAGTATTCTATCATGCCTGATAGAATACCAATTGTAACGTCCCGCCTCCCCGAGGTTGGGCCCGCTTACCGTTGGCAGCTCTCTAGGACCTCTAGAATCCCTCACAGACCAACACACGTCTTACACACGTCTTTTCTGCGTACTTTGTCCTCACTCATGCGCACCCGGGAACGACTTCCCCGTCGGTCACCCATTTCTAAATTGTTCCGGGCCAAGCATGTTTAACCCCAGAGTTCTTTCGAGATGGGCTTCAGGAAAAGAAGTTACAACTTGTTGATATGAGTATTCTATCAATGCTATTAAGCCTAGAATCCTATTAAGCCCTGCGCTGTCACATGTGCGAACAGCGGGTTGGAGATTGTCGCCGCTATCTCCATTCCGACAGGTCCTGCTGTTGATACAGTTAGCCTATGAATCTTGCAGTGCTGCTGGAGAACACCGTGTCATGTGCTTATATAGCTCGACCAAAGACCATCGGTGAAGGACATTGTAACATCCCGCTAAATCGCTGTCTGTTACTTGTAATGAAAAATCGGAGTTTAAAAATTTTTGTATGAATTGTTGTGAGACATGAAGTGTTTGTAATATAAGTACTTGCTCTCTCTAAAATTTCTAGTAATTTAAATTGCGCATAAATAATTTTTCATACTCTTGCATGAGTGAGTTGGATTTATTTGGATTTATTTGAAATTGTTTTGGTTTCAATAGAGTGGGATTTGTATTTGAATTCAAACTTCAAATACAAATCAAATAGGAAAACTAACAAACCTAACTAACCGGCCCAGCCCAAGATCTAAGTCTAACTTCGCCCCTCTAACTTCTAACCCCGGCCAGCCCACCTAACCGACCACCCCTCTCGGCCCGCCAGCCACCTCTCTCCCCGCTCGGCCCAACACCCCGCGCAGCCCAGCTAGCCCGCGCGGTCGGCCCAGCTCCCCCACGCCCGCGCGCGGCCCACACCTCTTCTCGCGGCCCAACTCCCTCCGGTCCAACACCACCAACCAGCCCTCTCCCTTCCTCTCACCGCCGAACGGGCCCCACACGCCAGCCGCTCCCCCACTGTTCTTCTTCCTCCCCCTTTCCACCTCGTCTCCTTTCCAGCGCACGGCGCCAGCTCCGCCGCTCGCCTCCGCCCGGCCAATCGCGCGACGCCACCTCCGCACACCCGCGTCACCAGCGCCACCTCGCCTCCTCCCTTTCCAGCGCGGCCACCAGCTCACCCTCAAACCCTAGCGTTCGCCCCCCATTAAATACCGGGCGCCGCCACCTCCTTGCTCCCTTCCCAGTCCGCGCCGCCGCTGGGACAAATTTCCCTTTGCTCCCCTCTGCCGCCGCCGCTTCCCTTCTCCCTCAGCCGCCGCGCCGCGACGCCACCGTCACGAGGGTCAGGAGCGCCGGCGCCGCCGTTCGCGAAGAGGAGGAGCCGAAGCCCCAAGACCGGAGCGCCGCATCGTCGTCCCCTGCAACGCCGCCGCCGCTACTTCCTCGCCGTCGACGCCGCCGCCAAGTGGAGCACGAAGCCGACGCTGCCCGTCGCGGGAACGGAAGGAGCACCGCCACCGCGTCGAGCCGCCACAGCGCCACCGTCTCCCCGCGTCGCCTTCACCTCCGACGGGCCCGCAGGTATGCACACCAACCCCCAACCCCGCCGCGGCCGGAGTGAGCTCCGTGCCCGTGAGCGCTTGGCCGCCGTCGCCTTGAGCCCTCTGGAGCCGGTCTTCGCGCCGTGCTCGATCTTCTTGCAGGGGCCCTCCGCGCCGTCAAACCCCAGCCGCTCCGCGCGCGCGAGCGCGCTATGGCGCTTCGCGCCGAGCCCTGGAGCGCCGCCGCCTGGCACCGTTCGCCGCGGCCATGGCGTTCCAGGCCCGCGCGCGCCCTGGGCCGCAAGACCCCGCTTTTAGTCGAGCCAGTCCTCCGTGAACCCTCACCGTTGTCAACCGCCACCGCCTGACCCCGCACTGCGTCGCACCGGCGTGCACGCTCGGTCGCGCCGCGCCGCGTCGGCGAACGCGCTCTGGCGCGCTCGGTCGCGCCGCGCAAGCCGCAGGCCTGCCCTGAAGCCCGCAGCCACAGACGATCCCAAACCGGCCGCACCGGATCCCGCGCTGCTAAGTGTCGACTTCCCGCTCGCAGCCACACAGTGGACCACCCCAATTTGCGCCGCACCGGATCTTTTGTGGCCGCGTGCGTCAGCAATGACGTCATCGACGTCGGCCCCTTCCGCACGCTGGCCCCTGTACTTTTGCAGGGGGGTCCTCGCGCTTTTTCGTAATTACGGAAAGATCCTTCCACACTTTGCCTTTTCCAGTGAAGCCCTTGGCCGTCCCCTTTTACTCTTTGACCCTGGTCCTTTTGCATCCAGCCCCCTGGGGTTTCTGATAATTGCAATCTGGCCCCTGTACTTTTGCAGTTAGGCCCTTGGACTTTTTGTTAATCGCGGAAAGGTCCTTCCACCTCGGTAATTTTGCACAGAGCCCTTGTACTTTTAAGAAATGGATTTATCCTTTTATAAATCCTTTTCTTAATATTTAAAAGGGGTTAAACCTTAGGAAATTTATATCTTTTCCATCCTAGCCCTGTTTTGTGCCAAACCAGTTGCGTTGGGTTCCTAAAATCTCGCCCTTCGCCTCAGGACTAGCCAAGTGGCGTCCGCGACTTAGTCACGTGACCGTCACGCAAAACCTAGCCGGCCAACCTTTGCCCGACACGTGGCGCCGACCCGGTGCCGAGTCGACCGCCACGTGGCTAACATGATTTTTGACCCGTAGGACCGTGGGCCCACCTGTGGGACCCACTGACTGTCAGCCCGGACCCACTTGACCGCTGGGCCCACGTGTTGACATGTGGACCCGCTGACCCTTTGACTGTCCCGGTAGCCTTTGACCCGTTGACCGAGACCTTGCCCCATTTGACCGTTGACCAGTCAACCTTGACCGAGTCAACGATGACATCATCAGGACCCGTGATGATGTCATCAGCCCCGGACCAAGGCCTTCGCCAGCCCGACTCGCGGTTTAACCCCGAGCCGGCAGTTAACATACCCCAGTTGCTAACTTGTGTTCTAACTTTTATTTCTTTTTCCGAAATGATTTATAAATCCTGAAAATGGATTTAAACTTCGGAAAATCATAATAAATCAACCGTAGCTCAGAAAAATATGAAACCAGTTTCAGTATTTTTCTAAAATCATGACGAACACGATAGAATAGAGTTTGCTATTATTTGGATCTTCATTGATTCTTATTTGGAGTTCATTTGCTAGTAGATGTCGATGTTTATTTGTATTTACGTCCAATAGGATCCTCGGAGGACCCGGACTTCTTCGACGACGTCGACTATGCTGAAGACGAAGATAGGGACGATACTCCAGGTTCACGCCCATTCTGCTTCTTTGTACCTATTAGGCATTGCAAGTAGATTTGCTAGCGCTTTATTGCATTGATGAGATGATGATGAGCCCGCATAGCCTATTTATATATCCTGATTCCTTGATTTCCTACTGCACCACTATATATGTTGCTATGCTGTGCATGCATGTGTGGGATATAGTGGTGATTTTAAACCTCTTGGCGTGAGTATTTTGGGTGGGAAAACTTGGAGAGTTTCGAACCCCCGGCTGGAGTGAGCAGACATTAACCGACCCTCGGGTCGGGGCTTGGAGGCTATTGGACACCTCCTGTACTGTAGCGGGTACATTGTGATATGATTTGTGATATGGATGGATTTGAGGCGTTGGGCGGCCATACCTATAATGGGTGCCGATTCGCGGACCACGATGTGGATACGCATTTGACGGGACTTGCTTGCTCTGGCTTAGGCCGAGTCGGTTGGACCTGGTTACAGGACTTTTACGTACGCACCGCTTACCCTTATGGGAGGGGTTCCAGCCATTCTCTAGTTAGTCGGTACCATTGCTGTGGAGTAGTGTGCTAGGATTGGGCTTGCCGTTTCACGAGGGTGTACGGAGCCTGGCTGCGTTCAGCCCTTGTTTCCGAGACTCTCAGCGCCTGTGTGATGCTAGGGACTCACGATCCCGGATCGTTCGGTTTACTGAATGGGTCCAAGTCCGGGAATGCAGGATGGTACCGGTCTGATTAGGGAGTCGTGGTTGTGGGTTGTGTCTCGATCGGCTTGCAACCGATCGCAGCCCGAGCGGTTCCAGGTGTACACGCTCTGCAGAGTTAGAATCTATACGTATAGCCGCGTCCTCGGTCATGGACACCTCCTGTATACCGGCTTCTTCTGATTAGTGTTTTGGGACTTTCTACCTCCCCCTCTTCTAAAACTACAGGTTGGGATGAGAGCTGCTAGTTCAGGATAAGGTCCGGCGTTTGCCGTTGAGATGGGAAGGGTCGGAAGCTTTCCCATCGACTCGAAAGGAGAAGGTGGTGAGGATGAGACGGGAGTCTGGTGTGCCAGAACAGCCCGTGCTGTTGTGATATAGTTGGGGATGATGATGATGGTATTTTATACTTTGCCGCTGCCTAGGAAACCCGAACCTTTCCTTGATATATTTTACCCTTTAGAATCTAGGCCACTTAAAGCTTGCATATAGATGGTGACGTGAACCTATCCCACTCCTTGGGGATAGTTTGTGAGTTGCAGGTTAGGACTTGGTGTTCAAGTCCGAATGTGTTAGATGGGTAGCGCTGCTTCGCTCAAGGATGCCTGTGGAATGAAGATGAAGACTTGAAGACTTAGCTACCGCTACGCAGGACTTCCGCTTGTCGCTCAGCCCGTGAGGCTTGTACTATACTCGCATTTCCATGTTTGGTATGGATGTAAACCTCTTCTTGTAATCTAATATTATTTGTATGACTATGATATTATGCTGAGATGAGTTCTGTACGTGATAGCTACTGATCCAGGGACTATCACAAGGGTACAGAGAGTCGGATTCTCGATTACGAAAATCCGGTCCGTCGCAGACATGGCCAATGTCAGGTACACGGATGTCACCTTCACCTTCACCGATCGCAGGAATCCGCTTGCCCGTATCGATCTCGCGGTCCAACAACGGCTGTTTAGATGTGGTGGAAACTTTTTCATAAAAAATCACATAAAAAAGTTTACCATTTAAAAATAGTAAACGTAGACTATTAGTAAAGAAATTACAGATCAAATCGCGAGACAACTAAAAACAGATAATTAGTTAATAATTAGCGAATGTTACTGTAGCATTACTGTTACAAATCATGGATTAAATGGACTCATTAGATTCGTCTCACGAAGTCCATTTCATCTATATAATGAGTTAATTTTTTCTGTCGATATTTAATACTCCGTGTGACATTTTGGTGAAAACGTTTGGGGGGGTGAACACGCCCCATGTCGCAGGAATCCACTTGACTTTACTTTTGTACTGACGTCACCAGGGCCTACCGATACGCAGGAATCTCGCCGAGCATGTACACCAGGTCCTACCGATACGATTAGCGCAGGAATCTCGCCGAGCATGTACAGGTCTTCCACATCTCCGGACAAGCGTTGAGGATGAAAGAATACAACAAATTCTCGAGGTTAGCAAGTACAACTGATAGATACGATCGTTAACTGCAGTTCATCTTGTCCTGACAAGAAAAGAGAGGCTATTCCAGATTCAGATCCTCATGTCGAATCATTATCGTGGAACTATCAGTAGTATGGCCAACTAAACGACAGCAGACGGCACAACATGTATGTTGAGCTCCATTTACCACGCCATGGGCTTTATATTTCCAGCTGATGCCAACATGTAATTCACTAATAGCATGATGACAGTGGAATACAGAATTACACACGATGGTCTAAGACCCAATGGCTTTGGAACTCATCAGGAGATACAAGTCGTGGATCCCAGTATGTTCCATTTCATCCTAGCCTGTTTCAGTTGGGAACTACACCTCCAGAACCAAGAACAGGTGGATCAGAACACAAGCGGGACAGTGTCATCTTCAGCAGCTTCCTGTGAATCAGGCAAATCAGGAAGGTCTGCACTGATGGAGAACCGCAGCCATCGCTTCTTCTCCACGTACACCAGGCATGGCTGCAGCACGAACCCGACGATCATCGCCATGATGCTTACTGCCATCACCTTGAAGGACGCGAGGGCCATCACCACCACGATCAGGAGAGCAGGAGGGATGATCATCAGGACAGCACCGATGGTGCCTAGAGGGATCTTGTAGGGCCGAGAGGCGTTCGGGTGGGTCATCCTCAGCTTGATGAAGGCGATGAACTCCAGGATCATGCCGAAGCAGTAGAGGTAGTTTTCGGCAGCGATGATCTCCTGGAAGCTCATCCAGGACAGCAGGAATCACACCAAAGGCAGAGAACAGGATGCCAATAAGTGGGGTTCCGTAGCGAGATCTCTTGGCAAAGAATTCAGGGAGCATGCCGCGCTCAGCCATCCCGAGAAGCTGGTAAGAATCACTGCTCATTTCTGTGAGGAAGTTGCCCATGTTGGAGAGCGCAGCAGCTCCTTGAATCCATGAGTGCAACCAGATGCCACCGAGAATCCTTGCAATGTCTGAAAAATACCCATCCGACCAGTGCTCCCGAACAACTGGAACTGCTGCTGTACAAGTGATCAGAGGGTAGAGGTATCCCCCCACCACTAGAACTAGAGCATAAGAGAGCGCTCTTGGGAGGGTTCTCTTTGGATTCTCGACTTCTCCAGCCAATGTACTGATCGAATCCCAGTAGTTGAGGTTCCAAAACAGTGTGTTCAGATACAATCCCCAATTCACACTCCCCAAGTCCATTTCAAACCACCTGGAAGGCTCAATCCTGGGGAATAGCTATCAATCCCATCACCAAGAATGGGAGGAGAGAGAACACCCCAAGAAAGACTGCCACCCAGCCAACTATGGTCAGACCTCTGTAGTTCATGTATGTAAGTGCAACTGTGAGGATAAGCACAGCCAAGGTCCTCGGTAGCCCACCTCCAAGAGCTGGAACACTGGACTTGACATAATCAAGAAGAGGACTGGATATAGAGCATTATCTATAACACCGCTGAGCCACTTCGCCCAGCCTTGCTGAAAACCCCAAAAGGGGACCCAGGGCAGAAGAGACCCAGACAACATAACCACCATTTCTGGGAACATAGTGCCCATCTCCGCAGTGATTAAAGCTTCTGGAATGCTCCATATGAGCGCGAACAGAAGAAAACCCGCAATTGCCAGCAGTGGCCCAGCAGCCTTGACACTATCCTCAATCCCAAAGGGACCCCCAGAAACCTCATAGAATATGAGGAAGATGAGAGGGACCATGGAAACCTTGGGAATGCCATGGCCTCCCTTACGCTCCTCGCCCTCATTGACACTGTTGTACTTGACAGCAACGTGGTCCCCCATTGGAAGAGAGGCTGAATTTGCTCGTGTTATTGCTGTGTTCCTCAATTTCTGCAATTGGAAAGCCAGACAATCAATAATATGCAAACCAGAAGGTTGTTGCTTGCTTCAACATGCAAGATGGGCGTGATGAACATAAGTAACAATATGGGAAGAAATAGATGCATTACACAATACTCAGAAACATTAGATTTGTTAATGGTATATTGGTATGTTCACTGGGAACAATGAGGCACTAGTAATTGTCAGGGTGCAAGTATAAGAAAATCAAATTACTATTTTGGACACTGCAGAAAAATATGCTCACCCAGTAGAACAAACACCGATACTAAATTCAACTAAGATAAACAGTGATAAATAATTACCTTGAGTGAAATTACGCCCCAACTAATGTTCACACCAAATTTGTACAGGATGATTCCACCTAGCCTAGTATTAGCAGGCTTGGTCCAAGATTAATCGGGTCAATCATATTTAGACTCACTGTTGGACAGCTCAAGTCAAGGATCCTAGCAAATTCTATAAGTCCTGAAGGACCAAGGTCAATTAAAACAAAATGTGTGCATGTCCTCAAGAAATTAGGCTGTGGTTCTGTTATGGGTTCCATAGCAGGAAATAAAAGCATGTCCCTGTGCTGAAATTTGTGGTAAAGACCAGAGTGAAAAAACGACAATGGCAAAAGGGAAGTTGATATGCAAACTATAGTGACATGTCAGGAGAACTGAAGTAAAACGGTAATCGTACCACGGCTGAGACACAACATCATGAAACAGAATTTGTTTTTTGCCCACTTAAATAAGGAATCACAGCAAAGCATTTAATACTAGCGAGGATTAGGGAAACCAAAGAATATCAACTAGTACATCATAAAGTGCAGCAATGAATGGTGAGTTGTGCTTCATGATTTCTGCATGTCAACGAGAATTTACTGTGCCCACACCACACCACAACTTGGCAAACCGAGAGGGTGTGGAGGAACACCACACCACAACATGGAGCAGAAGGTTTAATTTAGCCGTGATCAAGGCTGTTGACTTTGTGGCAGTCATGGGGGGTAGAAGCGTGGAACTGCAACAGCATCTCCCCCATCGCACGCTGGGATCCAGAAGCGCCTCGCTTCTATTTGCAAAAGGCGGCGAAGTATTGGAGTAAGAAGCACTGCTTTGCATCTTCTGACCGCACGAGTGGAGTACTGAAGGAAGCAACTGTGGGGAAACCAGATGCCAAAACGGGGCAGGAGGGGGCTGGGATTCGGTTCCAGTGAGCTCGACTGGGGAGGCTCGCGGTGGATCAAGCGAGAGGCAGTTTGGTGGTCGGTGATTCGACGCCGGGACCGGGAGGAACGATCTAGGGACGGGGGGGACCACTCCAAAATCGTGGGGGTGGGGTGGGGTTTTCAGCGGGTAGAAAAACCAATTCGCCTTCATCAACAACGGCGATCGAAGAACAAACGAGTGGATAGCAGCAGGATCGGGGGGGATTGAGTAGGAGTGTGGACGAGCTCACCATCTACCGCCGGGCGGCGGCGGCCCGCATGCTCGGGGCGCGGATCTCTGCCCGCCCCGCCGCGCCCCTCAGATGGCGCGAGCGCGGGTCCGCGTCCCGTCCCGCGCCTCGCCTCGTCCCTTCCTCTCCCTGAACCGACGCCGAGCACCCGGGGTCTGGGAGCGAGGGAGAGAAGAGAGGGCGGCGAGGCGGAGGCGGAGGCAGAGGCGGCCTGGAAGAAGAAGGCAGCCAGCAGGACTGCAGGAGCCAGGAGCAGCAGATGGAGAGGGGTAAAGTAGTAGCCTGGCCCCACGAGTCAGACGGCAACGTGGGAGAAGAGGACGTTTTATTTTATTATTTTATTTTGGTATACTAGTTGTTTCACTGCGAAGTATTCGGACACGCGATCGAGGTCGGATTTGTTTCCATTTGGGATGCGGCTGAACGCACCAAGGGTGAATCACACACCTGTGCGTCATGCACGCACGCACGCACGCACGCCGCTTTTGGTGACTTGGCGAGCGCGATCTCAAGTCTGTCGGCGCGCGCGCACAACGCCCCGTGCGCTCAGCTCCCACATGGTAGGACCCACGTCCTTTACTCTTATCCTCTCCCACAGCACAACTACGCCCACGCTCTCCATCTCTCTTTCCTCTCTCTGTCGCCGCGCTCCGAGCTTGCAGAATGGAGGCCCGCGCTCCGCGCGCCGCCATGGATCCCCGACGGGATGGAGCCCCTCGCCTCCATGTGTCGCGCGGCCGTTCCCCGGCCCCTGACCCGCTGCGCACGGCGGAGGAGCCCACCCTCGCTGGTGTTGGCGCCCCGTGCGGCAGCGGCGGCGGACGTGGCACGCGGCCCCTGATAGGGTTGGGTCGCCGCCGGAGAGGCACGACCCTCGCCGGAGCCGACCCGACGCCGGCCGCCCGTCGGCATCCAGGTACTTTTTCTTTTTTTTCTTTTTTTTCTTTTTAGATAAAATAAAATTCTGAAAATTGTGTTGCAAAAAGTTCACTGGCTCAAAATTTTTGTTGCAAAGTTTTGCTTAAAAGTTTTTTTTCGGACAAACTTTGTTGCAAAAATTTGCTAGCTCAAAATTTTATTGAAAAAAATGTGCTGGCTTAAAATTTTTGTTGCAAAAGTTTGCTGAGAAGTTTTTTCCAGACAAACTTTGTTGCAAAAGTTTGCTGAGAAATTTTTTCCAGACAAACTTTGTTGCAAAAGTTTGCTCGCTTAAATTTTTGTTGCAAAATTTGACGAAAAGTTTTTCACCTTTCTTAAAAAAAAGTTTGTTGCAAATCTTCTTTCAACGTGGAATGGGACGTGGGGAGCCATGTGCATGTGGGTTGGGGCCGAAGGCTTTGAGATGGGGCTGCCGCATGCTCCGCACCAGCCACGTCACCCTCTACAAATATAATAACCTGTCTGTTTTATTTTCTTTTTCTTTTTTGACTGACAAAAAACGAAACAATGGACGGGTCATCTCGTTATCATCGGAGGCGCGATGGGCCCTCTCATGAGCCTTCCAGCAGGCCCCCCGTGAAAGCCTAATGGGCCGTCTCACTCACTTCACACGAAACACACGTTCCAGCACACCAACCCCACCACATCGTTCGTGCAATCGTGCTCGACTCAAATTGGTTCCCCCGTTAACGTGTCCAGATTTTAAATAATCATAAAATCAACTGTTGCATGAGCAATTAAGTTTTTTTTCCTGCAAAACGTAGCACAGACAACCACATAAACGTACGCACCCTCAACACGTACACGAACATAATCATATATTTATGAGCACCTTCAACAGATTGAGCAGTCTTAAGATTGACGAAGTCACCGCTAACACCTCTCTATCCACAAGCACGCCGTCTCTCACTGTAAAATAAAAAATGAGCACCATTTTCGAGTCAAGGACTCCAACTCTGATGGACAGGTCCCACCAAAAAACTTTACCAGCCGAGCTATGCGCAGTTTACAATTACGTGCTCTTAAACGCGTGATGCATTATGTAAGTGTTAGTTTGTAGTATAGACTGTTGGCCACATGTTAGTCTTGAGGCTGATATGTGTTTGCATTTTACACGGCTTTGTAAGTTCCCTCATATTACCAAACGTCTCATTATTGGAGGCTAGACGTCCATTGGTGAAACTAGAGCCGAGCAATGACGATTATCTTTCGTCCTCTCCTCGTGTTCTTCGACCTTTTCTTTCTTTCTCTTTATCCATGACTACAAAATATTAAAGGATCTATGGGTTTGAAGAGGGAAGGGGGCCGATGCCCAACCCCTCCTTTATGTCTTAAGTATGTGTAGCTCGCGTGCCGTAGCTAGAAACAATTTGTTTTTTTACTTTTATTAGTGTATATATATATATATATATATAGAGTACGACTATTGGGAGCCCAGGGCTTCCAGGGGTTATAGGAAGCCCCGGCCAGCCACCCGAAGCCTGGCGTGCCGGGTGGCCCACGCGCGTGGCCGCGCGCGGCCGCGCGCTGGCTGGTCCCCGCGCGCGTCCCGCGGTCATCCCGCGCGCCGCCTGGGCCCGGTCCCCACGCGCGGCACAGTACCGGTCCCCACGCGCGCCGCTACGCGTGGACCCCGCAGTCTGTGACGCCAGAAGAGCAACCGCCACGCGTGCCCCATGTGCATACCAACTTAGCAAACGAGCCATATCAGCATAGCAACCGAGTGGCTTCTCACCCTGCAGCATGAAAAAGCCGTGCAACATATTAACATGTCATGTGAAGCATATCTTCCAAGTGGTTTACGAGACACCAAATATGTATGCAAAAACCTATCAGTTTGGTCATGTTTTTCCAAGAAAATGATGGTATGCACTCTAGAGACAGTTGTATGCTTATCCTGTTTGGGTTTTGTATGGACCGAAATGCATGATGTTTTATTAAGATTCGTATACAACAAAATCAATGTGGGTTAGTATGATATGCTGTTGCTACTAGTTTTGTATGCACTATTAAGTTAGTATTTATGTCACTACTGGTATGTATAGCACACGTGCATATTAAGGTGGGTTTTGTCCATTGCAAATGGGCGCATCGGCAGTGGTGGGCCTGCGATGGGTCGCGGCGGTTCGTCTGGAGGCTCCTTCCTTTTTGTAGGAGGATCGGACAAAACTGTACGCGTGGCGGTTATCCCGCGCGCCGCCTGGGCCCGGTCCCCACGCGCGGCACAGTACCGGTCCCCACGCGCGCCGCCACGCGTGGACCCCGCAGTCTGTGACGCCAGAAGAGCAACCGCCACGCGTGCCCCATGTGCATACGAACTTAGCAAACGAGCCATATCAGCATAACAACCGAGTGGCTGCTCAACCTGCAGCATGAAAAAGCCTTGCAACATATTAACCTGGCACGTGAAGCATATCTTTCAAGTGGGTTACGTGATACCAAATAATTTATTGGAAGCATATCTTCCAAGTGGTTTGCGTGATACCAAATATTTATGCAAAAACCTATCAGTTTGGTCATGTTTTTCCAAGAAGAGTATGGTATGCACTCTAGAGACAGTTGTATGCTTATCCTGTTTGGGTTTTGTATGGACCGAAATGCATGATGTTTTATTAAGATTCCTATACAACAAAATCAATGTGGGTTAGTATGATATGCTGCTGCTACTAGGTTAGGAAGCCACAGAAATTATTATAGTATGTATGCACTATTAAGTTAGTATTTATGTCAGTACTGGTATGTATAGCACACGTGCATATTAAAGGTTGGTTTTGTCCATTGCGAATGGGCGCATCGGCAGTGGTGGGCCTGCGATGGGTCGCGGCGGTTCGTCTGGGGTCTTCTTCCTTTTTTTAGTAGGATATGACAAAACTGCCGTCCGGCACCCTGACGGATAAAGACCCGACGCGGGTGGTCCGAATCAACAGTTCCACCACTTTCTCCACCCACTCAACCCGCTCTCCCCCCGCCGCACTCGTCTACTCCGTCACCGGCGACCGCGGTTTGAGGTGATCTCCCGCGCTTGCATTCCTTCCCCCGCTTCGCGGCGCATTCATCCCGTCCTTATCCCTTCCTTTTCCTCTGCAGCGCCTTCATCCGCGCGCGGTTATGGACACCGGGACCCCAGGCGGCGCCGGCACCGGAGCCGGAGGCGGAACCTCACCGGCCAAGAATCTTGCGTCGAATCTAGGTGAAACTCGCTCTCCCCCAAGAATCTTGCGGCTTTGCATACATATCTTCAACTGATGTTTGTAAAAAAACCCACATTTGCAGCGTCGCGGTCAACGGCGGGTAAGGGCGGCGGGTCAACTGGCGACGAAGGCACCGGAGACGACGGGCGCGCGCCGAAATCCACTGCTAAAGGTACGTTGCGGCCACCGGCTGTGATTTCCCCTACACAACCGCCCCGCCCCCTCTTTGTCTTCCAACTTTTCGCTTTCTTTGCAGCGCCTAAACGGGCGGCGGAGAGGGCCGCCGTGACCGGCGGCGATGCAGGACCCGGCGACGAAGGGCGCGCAACGGAAACCTCGCAACAAGGTACATTAAGGCAACAGCCATTTGGTTAAGCATTCTTTGTGCGCCGTGTGGATGGTGTTTGACGCAATACTGGGGAAATTTCATCCTTTCTCCCCAAATCATTTCTTACCTTGATGTTTGTATGCATGATGTGCCTATTAGTTATGCATGCCGTGTGGATGGTGTTTGACGCAATACTGGCTAGTTTGATAAATATGCCCACTGTGTATAGTTTGTAAACTGGACATCTATTTTTGTGTGACATATTTTAGCTTGGTTGGTCAATATGCTCTCAGTTTGCAGTTTGTAGCCTGTACATCCTTGTTGTGTGTTAGATGTTGGCTTGTATGCATGATGTGCCTATTAGTTATGCATGTCGTGTGGATGGTGTTTGACGCAATACTAGGGAAATTTCCTCCTTTCCCCCAAATCACTTCATCCATTGATGTTTGTATGCATGATGTGCCTATTAGTTATGCATGCCGTATGGATGGTGTTTCACGCAATACTTGGTCAATTTCCTCCTTTTTCCCCAAATCAGTTCTTTATTTGGAGTGTGTATAGTTAGTATTATCAGCATTCCTTATGTTTGATTTGGTTTGTGCAATGTGTGACAGGCGGCACCGGTGACGCAAACCGCGCAGCAGCCGTCAAAAGTACTGTTGGAAGAAAGTGTTACAAGAGGGTAGTGACCAGGGGCCCAGAAAAGAATAAACGTCCCACAACGTCCCCGGCCGCAGAAGATAGCAGCGACGACTTCATGCCACCCAAGAAGACGGCACGTACATCGGGTAATTTGGAGGTCGGTTCTTCGAACCGCGCCACCCGTTCTTCTCGGGGAGGTGGGGCGCTCGCGACAAATGCTGGCCGTGGGGGACGCGAGGAGCGAAACATCACGCCAAGGAGGAGTGGTGCACGCACAGTGAGATTTGAGGTAATAGAAGACATGGTTCCTATCAAAGGCACTCGTTGATGGTGCTGCAATGACACTCTTTGATGCCTTTTCAAATGTGTTTATACAGGAAACACATGCACCTGCGCATGAAGAACAACAAGCACGTACTGTCCGATCTACCGTACAAAAGGTAAGTTTCATCAGGAGCACCTTTGATGTTTGTATGCAACCTGTGTATAGTTAGAAAACTCAGGAGTTTGTATACTTGATTTGGCAACTATAGTTAATATCCTAAGTACTGATAGATTGTATGCATTCTGTTACTGCTGACTCACATGGTTGGTATGTTGCATGTGTAAAGTTTATATTCTATTGATATCGTGTTGGCTTGGTCTGTTAATATGCAACCTGAATGTAGTGTTTATGCAGGGCATGTCTTTTTATTTTTTGGGTGCTGACTCTAAGTGTTTGTATGCAACCTAGATGTAGTCTGTATGCATTTGGTTACTTTGAAGAGTTGGTTGATTATGTTCTTCTGCGCAAATGTTTATGTATGCCCCCGAATGTAACTATGTATGCTATTTACCAAACATTTCAGGCCCACAAACTGAATTGCCGTTGCTGCCCAAGAACAGTGGTTGGTATATTGCAAAGTTTGAATGCAGCGCAGCGTGATTACGTCCAGCGGAAGGGTTTTGGTTCTTTGTTCGAGATGACAGTGCCAGCATTGGAGAGTCGTGATCTACTACATCACCTCATGGATGCTATTGACCCCAACGACATGACCATCAAAACAGGCCCTGGCAAGAACTTGGAGATCACCAAGGAGGTGATTCACAAGATCCTTGGGCTTAGCAACTATGGTAACCTTCCACAAACACCAACATGGAATGAGGGTGTTGCCGAAGCTGTTACTTTCAGAAGGGAACTTGGGGTTGGACGAGGTCCCTTGACTTGGGAAATGATGAAGGCTGAAGTTGATAAAGGAGGTTCAGACAGGAGAACGATGAGGTGCCTGTTCCTCATTGTTTTCAACCGTTTTCTGTTTTGCACAGGCGCTAACATCACCAATGAACATCTATGGTGGACGCGAGAGATGGACCATTTCAATGAGTTTGATTGGTGCCAGCTGGTGTACAATGACCTGTGCATGTCTGTTAGCAAATGGCATAGCAGGGACACAACACAAAACAAGGTTCCTACTGTATATGGCTGCTGCCTAGTAATTCTGGTGAGTGGTTCTTATCCTGACCATAGTGGTTTTGAGTATGTATGGTTTATATGCTCATATTGATAGCTAGTGTTGTCTAATTTTCATTAGTTGCTATATTTTCGCGGCTAATATATGTCTACACAACTCTTATTTGGACAGCTGTATTATCTGGACCACCTTTATGACAATGCTGCGCAGATTGATTGTGGCACTCCGCGGATCAAGTATTTTGACAAAGATCGATGGGACAGTTTGATCAAGGCAGACCATAAAGATGGCAGATGGGGCTCATGTGCTGTAAGTACTTGCATGATATTTTAAATTTTGGGCACACTTTTTTAGAATTTCGTGTTGACTAGTTTGGTAAATATGCCCACTGTGTATAGTTTGTAAACAGGACATCTATTTTTGTGTGACATCTTTTTGCTTGCTTGGTCAATATGCTCTCAGTCTACAGTTTGTAGCCTGTACCTCCTTGTTGTGTGTTAGATGTTGGTTTGTTTAGTAAATATGCTTCCTCTGGTTTATTTTGTGTGCTCCATTGGGTAATTAATTGTTTGCTTGGTTGAATAACTATGGAAAAACCATTCCAAGTACATGACCCATCTCAAATTTTTTTCACAGTTCCGCAGCCGCACAGTGACTTGCTATGCCCAGGACCCTCCCATTTATGTACCTACTCTGCGACCTTACTTGGGACCGAGGATCAGATCATGTCCAGCACACATCGCTCAGCAAATAAATGATTTGCTTTCTCATTATGATAGTCAAGTGATATCTATAACAAGTTCATGGGAACAAGCGCGGAAAGATGTTGTGCAGGAACTGCAGCACCTAAGAGAGGCATTTGGTGAAATGATTGATCAGCTGTTGCTTCAACAAAATCAGGAAGGTGAGGCGGGACTTGCTGCGCCCGATGCTGTTGCTGGCGGAGGGGCAGATGGTGATGCGCCCGGTGCTGCTGCTGGCGGAGAGGCAGCTGGTGATGCGACCAATGCTGCTGCTGGTGGAGGAAGTAACACAGACCAGGCAGGTGACGGAGGGGGAGAGGGTGGTGCAAACACAGAACCAAGGAATAAAGGTCAAAATGCTGGCCCAAATCTGCTACAAAAAGGTACGTTAATATGTTGTATGCTTGGAAACCTAGCATTGTATGAATGAACTGGCCTAACTACCGACTCCTAACAGACCCTAACAAAACTGTTGAGTCACAACAAGTACCCGAGGATGTGCCAAGCAATAGCGCAGGCTGCCCCAACATTCCAAATGAAGGTGGGAACCAAGAAAATGGAGAAAATGGTATGTCATCTTATTTGATCCATATTTGATCCAATAGATTCCTAGGACTTTTGGTTCAGATGCTAAGCTGGTGTAAGTGTGATTTGTTGTTTGGTACAACATTGTAGTATGAACAGAAGTGATAGTTTTGTACACACTATGTTAATATGCATGGTCAGGATGAATTGTATGTTCCCATGTATAGCTAGTGTGGCTATTATGCATCAGTTGGATGGGTGGTTAGTTTGTATGCTCACGTGTATAGGCACTGAGCCAAGCATGCTTCAGTTTATGGGTCTGGTTAGTTTGTATGCTCACATTTATAGGTACTGTTACTAATTAAACACTACTTATGTGACTTAACTAGCTGTTCACATGGAGGAGGAATTACAAGAGGATGAGCCCACTGACAGCATGGAATTTTCAAACCTAGAGTCGCTGAATTCTCAATGTGTGAACAATACACGCGGTGGTCGAGAGTACGGTGTGTGTTTTTTTAATGAAGGATGCTTTTCAATGTGTTTTTTGTACAATTTCAATTATTTCTGAGCTGTTGATGACATATTCTTTTCAGACTGCAATACGTCAGAGTATAACCAAGGGATGGCAGACGAGGTTGACATGTTGCACACTCAGGAACTAGCTGAAAAGTACAACATTGAACTTGAACAGAAGCAAGCTGGTGACCAGCCAAAGCTGCACGAGAACATACAAGAGATCTCCTCGCCAGCTCGGCAAGTGGAGCCCAACATTCAGAACTCCCCGGCTTCTCCTTCATGTTCGACTATGACATCGCGTAAGAATTTATGCAGCAGTATCAATGTTTGTATGCCTTTTCTTTGTGCCCGCTTTGCAATCACAACTTTTCATTGCAGCTACGCGTTTCCTCAACCTGAACAATAATCAAGGAAATACACCAACAAAACCAAGTTCAGCTTCGTTCCTTGAGGGGGACAGCGCGTTGATTGAAGAGATGGACCGTACATGTGGTAAGATATACAAAGAATCATATCTGGAAGATGGAATGGAGATGGGTGACAACATAAATGAGCATGGGAAAGAGAGCGCCGCACAAAACAAAACACAAGTTAGTTCACTTCTATGTAGCACAGTTTGTGGTGACATTTGACATGTATATGCTATAAATACAAAGCCAACGTATATAACCTATTTTACATATTTTTCCTGCAGGAACACCAACCTTGCACACAAGGGCCCATATTCGACCAGACTCCGGTTCAAAAAGAAGCCGTGATTGAGATCACACAACAGCCAAATGTGAGTATTCGACTGTGCATACTATATTTGAAATTGTTTACTGTCATAAATATGTGGCCTCTCATAGTTACTCCTGCTGCAGTGGTAATATTTGCAAACCTTAATAAGCTTTATTACTTTTTGTCTGCAGGAAGAACCAACTTACACACAAGGGCCAATGTTCGACCAGACTCCTGTACAGCCGGAAAATTCAGTTTGCATCTCCACTAAGGCAAACGTGAGTATTCTGCAATGTGTGATAGCATATCTATGTAGTCCATTGATCATACTATTGTTGCTGTTGTGACCTGTCATATGTATGTAGTAACCACATTGATCTTGACACAGGATGATGGTGCAAAAAAGTACAATCAACCCAGCCAAGACGTACTGATTACAAATTTGGCTTCGGCCCCAAAACCTACATGCTTCAACTTTGACATTGGTAAATGCAGGGAGTTAAGAAGTATGCTGATGGACCCAGAATGCAAATTTGATTCGTAAGAACTCTGCACTACTCAGTATGCATATGTGACCTAGCTACAGCCGCTGTTTGTATTAAAGAAATAACATTGGGTTATATTGGTTTATTGTCTACTTTATGTGCAACTGTTTTCATTTATTACGCATTGCCATGTTTGCTTTTCCTAATGTAGGCATTGATGTTATTCTCTTTATATTGGCTTTCAAACTCAGGGACATCATATTGAGATTTGGTGGCTCATTTGCAAAACAAATCAATATTGTTGGCTCGTTTGCCGACGGGACCTGTGTTGAGCAGCTATTTATAGATTTTTTCACCCAGAGCCTACAGAATGATGAAAAATTCAGAGATGGACGCAGTGTTATACTAGATACTGCCTGTTCGGTAATGAATCAGCTATATATGCCAATATCTGTCTGTTTCAATGATGCCCATTATTACATTGCTCATTTCCCATGCGCTAATTGGAGATGATGTTTTTGAATTGACCAGGACTTGTTAAATTGGGAAAACCAGTGGCACCTCAACGATCCTGCTGCTAAGGAGTTCGACAAGGCAAGGGTGATTAACCAACTGAAGAAAAGACTGCCACAGGACATGAAAAAATGCAAAATTGTAAGTTAAACTTTTCTTCTGCCATAACTCTATGAAAACATGCTATTAGCATAACAGTTTGCATGCACAAATCATATGCTGTGTATGCTCACCTTCTACATCATGTTAGCATAACAGTTTGTATGCAGAAGTCATATGCTGTGTATGTTGACCTGTAAATGTTGTTAGCATAGTAATTTGCATGCACAAATCTTATGCTGTGTATGCTCACCTTCTACATGTTGTTAGTATAACAGTTTTTATGCACAAGTCATATGCTTTGTATGTTGAGCTGTAAATGTTGTTAGCATAACAGTTTGCATGCACAAACCATGTGCTCCTGGATAGCAGAGATGGTAGGCACATGCTGGTTTGCATTGTTAATTGAACACTGTTCGATTTTTTTTACGCAGCTTTATGTGCCAATCCTGGATAGAGGGCACTGGTACCTTTTGGTGGTCAATGGTCTTGCGGATGTGGTCGAAATACTGGACTGCTACCCTTACGAACAGGTAGGCACTGATCCATACACAAAGTTCAATAGGCCGGTCAAATTGGGTGGCAAGGAGTTCAAGTGGGCTCCGCGGTTTATCGGGAGGATGTCTGCCATATTGCATGAGGTGCGGCCAAAGATTGGGATACCAAAGTTTGGTAGATGGGATTTTCGTGTTCTGGATAATATGCCAATGATGGAAACAGAATCAAATGACTGTGGATTTTACACGATGTTGTTCATGAAGTACTATGATCCACATACACATGTTATAACAAGGAGCATCAATCAGGTATGTCAAACTTATTTGTGACTTGTGTGCTGTTAACAAAATTTGGTTGCTTTGTATGATGAAGGTTGATGTGATGCTGATTGCAAATTGTTGTCTGCAGGAGATGCCTGGTGACCTAAGGTGCCTGGTACTGACCTACCTCATGTACCACCAGTCTAACGAAGTGGACAGCTTGCCACCTGCAGTCGAAGCTCTTCGCCAGTAGTGCTAGAGATAACTAGGAATAGATAGGGGAGCAATCTTTTGAACTGTGTAAACTTAATTATTACGCTTGTGCGGACATGCATGAACCTGCAAACCACTGATATAATATGTTTAGTGCTTGTATGCCTTAGAGGCTATCTATCTCCAGAATGCTTGCTAATTAACAACTTGTCTTATTATCCATCGAGATATTATGCTTGAATCTTTTTAACATACTTGCTGGCCAAAAATATAACTCTAACAAGATGGAGTGTAAGGTCTTATAATGTTGTGTGTTTGCTACCATTGTTAAAGGGTGTTTGTATGATATTATGAACGGGTTTGCATGCTACAGCTGTAGGAGCTGGTGCGCATGTCCTATCATGGCATAACATAATGTGCTAGAAAGCATATCAACCCTGTTCTTTTTAGAAAGTACTAGTAAGATGAAACACAAATCTTAATCTCCTCTACAAGGAGTTCTCAGAGTGCCATAATGCAGTGAGCCATTGAAGGACAAGAATTTGGATCATTGTGGGGTGGGGGGGGGGGGGGGGTTGTATGTCAATCTGGAAAGGTTTGGATGCTGCCGCAACTAGAGGGGATGCACATATCTTATTAAGCCATACCGTAGTGTGCAGCGAAGCATATCAACAAGAGGTTTCACAAATCGAAATTTTTGACCCATAAGGTTTCAGAAACGCGAAAATGGCAGTGTGACCATGGAAAAGGTTAATATTTCCAAATTGCCGAATGGTTAATATGACATTCAGAATGTGTTTGGATGCTGGAACTGCTATAGGTTGTGTTAGCACATATATTAATGAGGCATATCTTACTATGCTAACGAGCATATCAGCAAGTTTTCTCTTTCCAACTACCAATGAGATGATGAAGCAATGGCTATTTTTGCATGCTACAGCTGTTGGAGCTGGTGCGCATATCCTATTATGGCATAACATAATGTTCTAGAAAGCATATCAACCCTGTTCTTTTTAGAAAGTACTAGTAAGATGAAACACAAATCTTAATCTCCTCTACAATGAGTTCTCAGAGTGCCATAATGCAGTGAGCCATTGAAGGACAAGAATTTGGATCATTGTGGGGTGGGGGGGGGGGTTGTATGTCAATCTGGAAAGGTTTGGATGCTGCCGCAACTAGAGGGGATGCACATATCTTATTAAGCCATACCGTAGTGTGCAGCGAAGCATATCAACAAGAGGTTTCACAAATCGAAATTTTTGACCCATAAGGTTTCACAGACGCGAAAATGGCAGTGTGACCATGGAAAAGGTTAATATTTCCAAATTGCCGGATGGTTAATATGACATTCAGAATGTGTTTGGATGCTGGAACTGCTATAGGTTGTGTTAGCACATATATTAATGAGGCATATCTTACTATGCTAACGAGCATATCAGCAAGTTTTCTCTTTCCAACTACCAATGAGATGATGAAGCAATGGCTATTTTTGCATGCTACAGCTGTTGGAGCTGGTGCGCATATCCTATCATGGCATAACATAATGTTCTAGAAAGCATATCAACCCTATTCTTTTTAGAAAGTACTAGTAAGATGAAACACAAATCTTAATCTCCTCTACAATGAGTTCTCAGAGTGCCATAATGCAGTGAGCCATTGAAGGACAAGAATTTGGATCATTGTGGGGTGGGGGGGGGGGGGGGGGGGGGGTTGTATGTCAATCTGGAAAGGTTTGGATGCTGCCGCAACTAGAGGGGATGCACATATCTTATTAAGCCATACCATAGTGTGCAACGAAGCATATCAACAAGATGTTTCACAAATCGAAATTTTTGACCCATAAGGTTTCACAAACGCGAAAATGCAGTGTGACCATGGAAAAGGTTAATATTTCCAAATTGCCGGATGGTTAATATGACATTCAGAATGTGTTTGGATGCTGGAACTTGTATAGGTTGTGTTAGCACATATCTTAATAAGGCATATCTTACTATGCTAACGAGCATATCAGCAAGTTTTCTCTTTCCAACTACCAATGAGATGATGAAGCAATGGCTATTTTTGCATGCTATCGCTGTTGGAGCTGGTGCGCATATCCTATTATGGCATAACATAATATGCTAGAAAGCATATGAACCCTATTCTTTTTAGAAAGTACTAGTAAGATGAGAGCATATCAGCAAGTTTTCTCTTTGCAACTAGCAATGAGATGATGAAGCAGCGGTTATTTTTGAATACATATATAGATTCTCAACATGGAGTGGACCATGGAAGCCTGCAACTATCTAATGGATAACTATGTAGCACATATCTCTCTCATAGGGCCATGGTCATATCTAATCTACTCCTCATCCAGATCACGTAAGTGAACCAGCCTGCGTCGTTTAGTTGGAGCAGGTGCATCCTCTTCCCCATCGTCTTCTCCTTCATCGGGTGCTGTTGAGACGGGTCGCACTTTGTTCTTCGCGCCCGGTGGCCTACCTCTTCTTCGAGGTCCAATTGTTCCTTTCTTGATGTCCCCTGGATGCGCATCATCACCGACTGCAGGACACTTTGACCTGTTCTTTGCCCCGGGTGGGCGTCCTCTCCTCTTTGGGGCGCGTAGTGCATCCAGCCTATCTTTGTTAATTGGAATTAGCGTGCACGTGCGCGAATCGTGACCACAAGCAATGCCACAAGTAAAGCAAGTCTTGTTGTTCTTCTTTGTTCCTTTGGCACCAAGCTTTACCTCGCGGACCTCTGAGGTGGGTATTGTCCTTCCCTTTGTCTTTGCCTTGTCAGGTGGTTTAAGGTTGACACCTTCACCCACCAGGAATGTATTCTGCCACAAGTGAGCATATCAAAGTTAGACAGGGGATCATATGAACAGTTGTCAACGATTGATAATGAAAAATGCTACAGAAACATCAGACCTGTTTGGGATCTGCACAAACAGGTACAATGGGCATAGTCGGCCCCTCCATCCCCGGCTTATGCTTCACCCCAATGAGCAAGTTTGTTTCCTGTTTTCATGTAAGCGAAGAGCATATCATGTTTGGAATTGAGACATATATAGTGTAGGCCAAAGTAACATGAATCTGTTGCATAGGAAATGTATACCTCATTACATTGCCCATCCACGGGATCATCACCCATCATCGGTTCTTCACATGCTTGCTCGCCGTATCCGACGCCACCATCTTGTTCATCATTTTCATCTGTGCCATTGTCACTGTCCTCCTGTTTGCAATAATGGCATTAGTCTTCCAAATGAGGGTTGATATGATATTGAGAAGAAGTTTGGATGCTGACACTGGGCGTAATTTGTACTATGTGAAAATACCTCGACGTCGCTGGTGACACAACTATCCTCCGCACCAATGTCCGGTGCTATAGGTGCGATTATTTGAACAAGATGGGAAAGCACCTCGATGGCCTTGTCAAAGCCTGCCTTGGACATGCTTGCATGTCGCACAACAGCCATTGACTTAGTTAGAAGCATCCTGGTTCTATACGCCTTCGTCGTACCATCCTTTCCGACAAGTTTTCTATCAGCCCTATCAAATGGCAATTCTTGACGAGCATCTTTTGTATATCTCTTCAATATGTAATCATTGGGTATTTTCTCCAGGTCCACCTGCATGAAAACACGACAAAGATGCGGGCAGAACAACCCTGAAAATACAAATCAGACAAGTGAGAAGTTGTGTCTATGCACATATCAAGGTCTTTTCAGCATCATATCAACATTCAGTGATACATATTAATTCTGGAAAAAGAAGCAGCTTTGTACCTGTGTGCTCCCATGTCTTGCATTCGCACGTGAACTCCCCTGATTCTTGGTTCACAGTCACTTCAAATTGGTGCTGTCCCCACACAATCTTTTCTGACCGTTTTGTGTGTTGCACTAGCCAAGAATGCTCACCTTTAATTGGATCAGGCATGACTTTGTATGCACTCACCTTCCTCAATGTCTCCTCCCACCTGGCATATACTGCCTTTGTGTAGACACGAGATAGACCAGCACTGAACTCCCAGTTAGTGCTACTCTCTACACGGCTCTGTCACATCATATAGGGCATATGTCAAAGATCATATCATATAGAAATGCAAGCATCGTGATGAAGCAGTACACACAAACATCACTAGAAGGGAAAAAGACTTACTGTTCCAGCATAGTTCGCGGCGCCCTCTCTCATCTTCCTCCTTTGCAAAAGCTTCAACATCTGCTTTGCAAACTCATGCAATGGTGTGTTAGCATCAACATGACACTTCTTTACAAGGTGGTTGACACTTTCACCACGCTGTGTTGAAACCATGGTGCCACAATAGTCCTTTTTGAAGAAGGCCGGAACCCACTCCTCTCGGATGCTATACAAGGTATTGAGGGTCTCATGCTCATGAAGCTTGAATTCATCAATAATCAACATCTTCCAAGCATTTTCGAATTCCATGATAGTAAGAGGATGATTGATGACAGAATAGAACTTCGCCTTGAAATCCATACGAGCAAACCTAGCGAAGAGTTCGTTGAGCTGCGGCATGAACTTGCTGAGGATGTGCCACTTACATAGCCTATGGATTACTCCAGGGAAGACCTTTGCAATCGCAGCTGGCATGGCAGGATCTTGATCTACACAAAAAAACCAGAAAAGAGACGTCATTAGGATTGTATGTCATGGTGTGTAGGTTGATACTGTAAACTGATAAAATGATTGAGTGGCATACAAACTAAATCAATTGAGCATTATTTCTGTGAGTATATAGTTTATAAACCAGACATATACAATTGAAGTCAACCTTTGGCATGAGCATATCTCTAATGATGTCAGCCTTTGGCATTAGCATCTATCATTCATTCAATACGAATAAGCAGTACATAGTATGGTGGTTCATAAATGCACGTACCTGTTAGGATACATCTTGGAGCCACACCACCCATACACTTTTTGAATGCATCAAAAACCCACTCAAACGTAGATGTACTCTCGTCACCAAGCAAGGCAAATGCAAATATGGTGCACTGCATGTGATGGTTTGCACCAACAAACATACCTAGTGGTTTCTTGTATATGTTTGTTTTGTACGTTGTATCAAATGTTAGTGCATCACCAAAGTCAGCATAGTCTCCTTGCTGACTCGCATGTGACCAAGCTTTGTATTCTGTTGTCTTGTCCAAGCTTGAAGTCACAAAAGAACTGTGGGTTTTGTTCTTTGCAGAAAGTGAAGAACTTCAGCAACTTTGGAATGTCATCAGACCGGGTGTCACGCATCCGAGCAGCTTTGCTAGAAAAAAATGGAATGACAGTTAGGTATATATATTTTATCAAATAACATGAGATATGGGCATCAAAGTAAAATATATTCAGAAAGCATACATTCATATCAAACAGATTGAAGGAGGCATATAAAGTAGCTTACATGTTCGCGATGTCCTTCTGAGTCATGGGTATGTTCTCAGATCCATCATGCAAGTTATCAACCATGTCAACGATGGAGTGATTAGGACATCTAGTGTCTTGCATGGCTCCAATCAGTTCAACCATTGGTGAATCAAATTGCTTGTTGCAATGGAACTGCTGCGTTATTGTTGGGGAAGGCAGCAGCTCGTGGTTGTGGTCCAAATTGACATAGTCTACTGTGTATGACTCCACCGTACCGTCTGCAGCACGAACCTTCTTCATGCGAATCGCAGCCGTGCATTCGCATCTCTTTGTAGTCTTCTTTCTCTTACGTTCTTCAGCTGGAGGCTGGCTGGTGCATGTGCCTTCCCGGTGACAGTTGATCCATTTGGAACCTGGTCTTGACCGGTAAAGTTTGACCGCGAATCCTACCTCATTGCCATATCGAGCAAAAAAGGCTTTTGCTTCCTTTGGTGTCTTGAAGCTCATACCAAGTTGTGGCACCAAAGCCGGGTTAATGTTGGCATTCTGCGAAATAAAAACATAACAAACAACATCAGGTAAACAAGGAATGCTGGGACAACATATATAATACAAATAAATGACGAGTTAGCCGAATATAATTTGTCCGACAAAAGCAAAGTCAAGAGGAAAAAAGTGTTGACGATGATACAAAGAACAGGACAGGAATACATCAGCAAAAAAAGGGGAAAAAAGGACAGGAAAACCCAATAAAAGAGTTAGCATACAAGGTTGTCTGGGAAGCATACAAAATATTGATGGCAGCATAAAGATTGGCTAAGAAAGCATACAAACTTCCCTGGACAGCATAAAATTTGGCAAGGCAACATACAAATTTGTCTAACCAGCTTTCAAACTAGCCAGGACAACATACAAAGCTGTCTAGGCAGCATAAAAGATTGCCACCGTGAGCATACAAAGTTCCCTGGCATGAAACAAATGTGGGTGGGCATAAATACAAACTTGGAAAGGCGGAATACAACTTTGCCAGGGCAGCATACAATTTTTCTAGGCGACAAAAAAATTTGTTAAGGAAGCGTACAAACTTCCCTGGCATCATCCAAACTTGGCAATACAGCATACACATTTACCAAGGCGGCATATTAAGTTGCCTACGCAGCATACCAATTTACCTGGGTAGCATACCACCTTCCTAAGCAGCATACAAATTTGGCTAGACAACATACCAACAAGGTGTACTGATTCCTAAAATCGAAGCAGCTATTCAACAACTACCTCTGCTGTGCTTGAATTACTGAACGAGCCATTGAAATAAGATACCATGCTTATACACCAACCAACGAGCAACAAATAGAGCATATAAAACCACCAATATTGCTAAAAAAAGGAGAATTTAACACGCGGATGTAATTATCAAAAAACAGAAAAAAAAGATGCTTGGGAGAATAGTTCATACGTGGGTGCGGATCACATCCTCGCCCGGCGTTTCCATGGCGCCTTCATCAACAGTGGGAAGGGGGTGCGGAAAAAATGCTGGCTTGGTCGTGGGTAGCGGGTGGAGAACAGATCCAACCAGACCTGGAGCCGGCAAGACAGCTTCTGGGGTAGAGAACAACTGCTGTGGCGATGGGGATGCTTCATCATCACTGTTGAAATCGAAAGAGATGGGACGCAGCGCGGAAGGTGGTGTGCTCGCCGAGACCGATGCTCTGCAAAGCAACGGCGTAGTGGATGGCGTTGATGCCGCGCCTGGAGCATGTTGCGCAGCGCCATGGTACGCCGCTCTGGTCTTCGACGGCGGCCGTGGAGGTCCGGTCGGTGTAGTCATGGACGCGCGACATAGGAGGGCCGTAGCAGAAGGAGCAACCACGTAGCCCCGCGGGGGAGCTACCATGGGCCCCTGCGCCGGAGCAAACGTCGGCAGACTAGGATCCATGGCCGCCGTCGGAAGAACGACCATGGATCCCGGCGGCGCAGCAACCATGGCCACCGGACAGGGAGCTACGAGGGCACACGAAGGGGGAGAAGGCGGAGCTAGCGTGGCACAAGTAGGAGCACCAATGGATGCCGGCGGAAAAAGCGTGGAAACCAGGCGTGGAGCTACAGTGGATGCCGGCGGAGGAGCTCCGATGAGCCCAGGCGGAGGAGAATCCATGGCTGGCGGCGGCGGAGCCATAGCTGGAGAGGGTTTCTACACCCAAAACCAGACAAAAAAGGAATGATTGGACGCGGTGGGTGATATGTAGGGCAAGGGTTACCCCCGAGAAGATGTTTTGTCGGCCGCCGCACGTACGGCACCTGAAATCATTGACCCGTCTGTACGAACATATTATATTTACTGGCTGAGGATGCGATCGGTAGAGCATACAAACATTCATCCAAAAGCATATAATGTTGCTTAAAATGTTCAAGACCAGTTGTTCAGACTAACTACGCCTAATCTTAAATGAATTTAATATGCTTCTGTATGCAGGTCGATATGACATTGATGTTTGTATGTTATGTTTGATTGGTATGTATGGCCCCGCTAAAGGTGTCCATACAACGCGCGTGTATTTCTAAGAGCAGTAATTTATGATAATGCAATTAGATTGATATGTCCAAGGAGTAAATATGCTCATATTCACTAGATGATATGATACACGTAGAAGTACTAACGTACCCCTAATGAAGTGGTTCAGATATATATGCTTCTTTTATGCATGTTAATATGTTGGTGCTTGGTGGGGACCGATAGGTGATGTATGCCGCGGCGTGGTGGGCCACCTCGAAGGTCGAGCACGTGGGGGGGAGGGGGGGGAGCGCGAGGCGGTTGGGGTGGAGGGCGCAGGGGGACTGCGGGAAAAGGCCTGGTGGACGGTGGCAGGGGGGACCGCGAGGAGGGGGGGGGGGGGAAGGTGAGCTGGTTTGGTGGAACCAGATTGGTAGATGGTTGGCCGGGGCTTCCGTTTGTTATTGGAAGCCCTAGGCTTCCAATATATATACTGTATATATATATATATATATCTTTGTTTAAGACCTTTTTTGATATAGGAGTTTCGTTTTTGTTGTATAGATTATGATCTTAGCAATTGTGGCGGAACCGTCCAATTTAAACTGGTTCAAGTGCGCCAATTACCGTCGCAACAGTAATTATCCCAACGCACTTCAAACAATTTAAACCCGGCAATCCGTCGAGTGTCCCCAGGACAACCCGAAACCTCCACTTACAACTTTAATCTTTGCCATATATCAGGATCACTTTCGAGAAGGGAAAGTATTAACAAGCATTACATTTTTACATAAATAGCTCAAGGTACGAATTATTACAAACAGTAGTTTGAAACAAACTTAAGTGCATGTCAAGCGATACTAGAGAAATTTAAACAAACAAACCAGGGCAGCCAAGTACTAATATAACTGTATAGCTAGGTCAACACCAGAACATCAGAGACACACGGATGTTCTAGTTCTTCGAGACTTCTTCTTCGTTTTCCTGTTGCGATGCCTCTGAAAACAACAACACGGAAACGCTTAAGTATGTGTAGCTCGCGTGCCGTAGCTAGAAACAATTTGTTTTTTTACTTTTATTAGTATATATATATATATCTTTGTTTAAGACCTTTTTTGATATAGGAGTTTCGTTTTTGTTGTATAGATTATGATCTTAGCAATTTTCAGGATGATGTGACAATAAATTAGTGAAGAGAGAAGGATGGGTGAAATGAGTTCCATTTCAACAGAATCATATATACACTTTTTTTTAAGATAGCTTGTGTCTTATATATAGTCTTTGAAAACAACAAATAATGCAAATGACTTAAATATCATAGTGTTTGAGTTTTATTTAATACAACACAATTATGGAAAAAAATAAACCACTCGAAGCACCGATGGACTGCAAGTTTCGGTTTTAGAAGAGCATGGTTTATCCAAATGACCAAATTCCATCCAAATCTACGTAGCGTGCTACTTCGGGCAAGGAGAATAGCAAAAAAAAAAAAAAAAAAAAAAAAAAAAAAGAAAAAAAACCTATTGTTCAAGGCTATGTTTGCTTTTGCATGATTTGTAATAGTAAGTCTCCTCGTGTTACTATGTATCTGTGGTAAACAATTTATTTACTTTTCTTCATTTGTTTCTTTGTCCAAATGAGATGGTGTTTCGTTTTTGTTTCCAACTTTCAATACTCTTTTCGTTTTAAATTGTAGGTCATTTTGCTAGAAAAATCGAAATGACCTGTAATTTAAAACGAAGCAAGTAGCGTGGAAGGTCTTATAATCTTTTTATATTTATCTAATATATTTACCGCCACGCTCTGATATGAAAAAAACCCTTCGCCTCCTGAGGAGCATTTTTAAAAAGAAAAACTGTTTTTTTTCACTTTTTTGAGGAGCCACAGTCCAATCTTATGTGGCGTGCTACTTGGGCAAGGAGGAGAGCGAGAAAGCTAATTTCTCAGGGAGCCTTGTGAAAAAGATAAAGGATCATAAATCCTGTACCTCGAATCGTGATCCGACGGCTCTCCCGCCCGGGATATTTAATTATTTGACATCCTTACGGTTGGCGCTTCTTGAGAAACCATCGTAAGAATGGATCCTACATATTTGCCATTGTCTCGAAACTTAGGTAACAAAATTGCCAATCTGTCCGACGTGGCACGACACGTCCCTCTTCCAGCGTGGATCAGGCTTGTGAAAAGACGCAGCTGCCCCTGCCTTATCCTTTAACCACCAAGCCCAGCCCCGAGGCCTTCTCCTCCCTTCCTTTCTTCTTCCCCTTTCTCCCTGCCGCTCGTTCCTCTCTGCCATGGAACAAGGTGCAGGGTCGTCAGCTTGGAGGAGGCAGGGGACTGGGTCTGATCTAGTTGGTGAGGAGACGGGCTTACCATTGATTAAATGCCCAGATTGCAAGATGTGCAGGCTTATTGAGCGACGGTCGAAGAAGGAGAACGAGAACTTCGGCAGGGTGTACATCAGATGCCCACGTAATTACTCCTGGGTGAGTTGTTTGTTGTCTTTTTTTTTTTGCTGATTTGGAGTTTGGATTTTTGGCATTTTAGGGTTCGAGTGACAGTCTTGTGTGTGGTGTGTGCAGATTGCAAATAAGTGCTCGTACTACAGGTGGCAGAGAGCATATTTGGATGATTTGGTGGCACGACGGCTTGTTCAACTGCTTCCTGGAGAAAGTGAGGAAGAGATTGAGATGGAGGAAGAAGTTCAGTCCATTCCAAAGCGGCGGGCAGCAGGAATTAACGGGCAAAACATGGAAGCAAAGATAGAGAAGCTGACTAAGGCTGTGATGTTTCTGTCAATATTTGTTGTAGGCTTTGTTGGTGTGGTAGTTGGCTATATGTTAAAGTAAAAGTATGGTTAGGTCGTTGATGTAGTTTGTATCATCTGTTTCTCTATTTCAGAGCAATGGAGAAGTATGTTTGTATCATCTGTTTAAATTTATGCAGCTCATTTTTTCTGTTCAATGGCTCAGAGATACACATGATGTCTCAATGAAAATAACATAACTTGAGCATACCCAGAAACATAGTTCATTGCCAACACACAGCACATACAAATAGTTCATGGCCAACACAGACAGATAGTTTGTGGCCAATACAACACAGGCAAATAGTTCATGGCCTACACATCCAGAGATAATGGCCTACACAACCAAAGTTCATGGCCAACACAGACATGGTTCATGGCCAACACAACACAATCATGGATCATGCCCACACACAGACATAATTCATGGCCAAAATAAACGACAGATAGTTGAAACCAAAAGATGGAACACAACTTGCAGTAGACTTTTCTCGGTCATGTCTTCTTCACCTTGGAGGCCAACAGCTTCCTCCTGGGGGTAATTTTCTTCTTTGGAGCCTGCCAGAAGGTTGCTGATGGTGCTACCTCGACCTCCAAAGGTACTGCTTGTGGTACCTGGACCTCATGAGGTGCTGCTGGTGCTTCCAAAGCTAGTCTCCTGTAAAAAAAACATGAATCAATACAAAGATGTTTACTACTAGGATAACAAGAAATAGTTGTTGACAAAATTTGACCTCTTAGTTGTTGATGTTGCTGCTACTGCTATATCTGCTTCTCTGGCTGCAACTTCTGCTGCTATAGCTGCCTCCCTGGCTGCAGCTTCTGCTGCTATAGCTGCCTCCCTTGCTACTGCAGCTCTTGTCCTAGGAGTTGCCACTTGTTCTTGTTGTTTGTTGGTGTCTTTCTTCGCTTTCTTTCTTCCAGGCTTGACTGCACCTTTTTTGGTCCTTTTCCTGCAAAACAAGGTGATAAAGTGATTAATATATGCATGATTACAAAAACTGTACAGCAAGGATTGTGCAAAACATACCTCTTTTTTGTCCCAGTAAGGGCACACTTCCAACTTCCCTTCCTGTGGCCTTTTTCACCACAACCATCACATTTGGTTTGCCTAGTAGGCTTGCCTGTCCTCTCCAAGCAAGAAAGTATTCTGTTCTTTCTCTGCCTACCCACTCCTCTCTTCTTGCCTTCAGGTGGATAAAGCTTGAAACCTTTGTCAACTTCTGGCCATTGGTTTCTGTCAGTAATGTTAGGCCATCCAGCATCATATGCCTGCCTGAATCTTTGCACAGAATAAGCCATGTCCACATACTTGTCATACTGTGGTTGCCTCTCAGTAGTGATCACAGCAAGGGCATGTGGGCAAGGCTTACCTGTAACTTGCCATTCCCTGCAAGTGCAGTTCTGCTCATTGAGGTAGACCACATGCCTCCTCACTTCTTCATCCTTGTATATCTCAGTGACCTCAGCTTGATCAGGAAGACCTTTGGTGACTTTTAGGTGCCCTATTCCCTTTGAAGATGCATTAAGTTGATGGATCACAGCTGGTAGGATGACCCCATGCAGAGCTCTAGATATCCTTCTCCTCTTCTCAAACATGACCACACCCTTCTCTCTAATAGCATCCACCATACAATGGAGTGGGAGATCCTTGAACTCTTTAATCCATGCATTCCAGCACTCAGCCAAGTTGTTGTTTATGTAATCACACTTAATATCAGGTGAAAATTTAGATCTAGCCCACAGAAGATTGTGGTGGTCATTGAGCCATTTCTCTAAACCTAGGCTAGCTTGGAACACTTTATCCATGAAATATTTGTGTTTCCCTGCAGAATATGACCTAGCTGCAGGCCACATATTTGCAGCATATACATCTCCTGTGTAATACTTCTTCAGGTTCTCCATTAAATGCCTAAAACACTCTCTACGTTCTGCCCATGGAAACACTTGCTCAACTGCTACTTCTAACCCTTTGCATGCATCAGTACAAATAGCCAATCTAGGAACTACTCCAATGGCCTTACGTAACTGCTCCATGAACAAAATCCAATTATCCTTAGTTTCAGAGCCAAAGAAACCAAAGGCCAAAGGAAACATCCAATTATGGCCATCTAAAGCTAGTGCTGCAGGCATGTGACCATTCCACTGCCCATTCAGAGCAGTGGAATCAATACTAATGTATGGTCTGCAGCCATATAAGAATCCATCTATACTACCTCGAAAGGCAAAAAAAATCTACTGAAGTGCTCCTTTCCATCAATTTTAACAGTATGTATCTCAACTACACTACCAGGTGATCTCAACTCCACCTCCGCCTTAAACCTGTACAACCAATCGAAGGAATCATCCCACTTACCAAATAATTTGTCCGCTGCTCTCTGCCTACCATACCAAACAGTCTGGTAATTGATTTGGATCTTGTACTTGTCCTCCAATGCAGCCTTCACATCTCCGGCACCCAATCCAGACTTCTTCTTCAGTATAGGAATTGCCCTCTCAGCAACCCAAGCTTGATTGGCCATTCTGCCCACCACTCTACTCCTTGAAGCACACTTGTGAGTCTCTGAATTTATTTGGACCTGCACAAAACAAGAATACATTTAGTACATTGCAAAACATTCAATAAAATTAGAATGTAAGATTACAACATATGCAAGTTAGTAATATACCCTGACACAACCATCTGCTTGTGTCCTAGCTCTAATTACCCATGGGCAACCTTTAGCCTTGCAATATCCCCTGAACCTTGATTTGTCAGACTTTTCAGTACCAAGTTCGAACTCATGCACTATAGCATGCTGTCTAACAGCCAATCTGAATTCAACCATGGTAGGATACATTGTTCCCACTCTCATATCTGGGTTGTCTCTGTCCCAGTCCAATAATGGCTCTGCTGGGTCATTGTCATCAACATCAATCCCTGCACCACACATGTCAGCCTCTAGATCTGGGGGAATGACTGGAATAGCAGCTTCTTCACTAGCTAATTGTTCTGCCATGTCATCTGCTGCTTTGAAACCCATTACTTCAAAGACCTCATCCTCATCAGCCAGAACATAAGCTTCTCCATCAAGGGCAGCATCAGGTATTATGGTCAAAGTACTCCAATCAACTAAACACTCTGTTTGTTCAGTCTGTTGTTCAGAGCTAAATGTATCACCTGCACCTTCAGCAAAAGATGGAGGATGAACTGATTGAGCTTCACTAGTTATACCAAAAGTTCCTACTGACCCAGTTTTACTCTGCACATTCTGGTACCCCTCCTTAACAACTACTTCTACCACAACATTTGCCAATCTCTCATGCATTCTTGACTGAATCATCTTCTCAAAGTGCTCATTTCTCCTAACTTTCCATTTAGCATCACTATCAGTATCTAGAGACCAAACTGCAACTGTCTGACTAGGCCCCCAAATTATCTTGCTTTGCAGATCAGTAACAAAGTTATCCAGATTGTATCCACTGCATGAATCCATCCACATCACATGTCGCTGCTCATCCACATTTAAAGTACCATATTCCAAATCGGCTACATACTTTTCAACCTTAACCACTAATCTAAACGCTTTGCCAGGATCAATCCTGGCTCAAATAATCAAAATACAAACATTTAGGAGTTAGAATAACTAACCCCAATGCCACGGCCGCACACTAAACTAACAACAACTAACAGAGGAAGATCCATGGATGACTTACCACGGTGGGCAATCACTGTCCTCCATCCTTGGAGTAACGATGCTCAAGATCCCAACCTCTACATGCAAGCCTATCATACAAGGCACCAGACATCAAAAAATCCCCAAATCAATTTCGTATCCAGACACAAGCCAACCCTAATAATAGAGGAACAGCAAGATCCTTACCTTTCTCTCCAGCGTGCACTCGATCCGCATCCAGACAGTCAGATCCGCCTCCAGAAATCGCCTCTGTGTACCCCTGCCTCCGTCGTCAGCAGCTAGGGTTCCATGGCAGGGAGAAAGGGGAAGAAGAAAGGAAGGGAGGAGAAGGCGTCGGGGCTGGGCTTGGTGGTTAAAGGATAAGGCAGGGGCAGCTGCGTCTTTTCACAAGCCTGATCCACGCTGGAAGAGGGACGTGTCGTGCCACGTCGGACAGAATGACAATTTTGTTACCTAAGTTTCGAGACGATGGCAAATATGTAGGATCCATTCTCACGATGGTTTCTCAAGGAGCGCCAACCGTAAGGATGACAAATAATTAAATATCCCCTCCCGCCCACCCTTATCGTTCCCCCCTCGTTCCTTCCGCCGCTGGTCCAGGCCCCCATCGCCGCCGACGTGCGCCTCCCAAGCTGCTCCCCCGGGACCGGGAGCAATGCGAGGCTGCCGCCCGGCCCCGTGCGGCGCCGCACCGGCGTCCATGGCCCGGAGCTCTAGCTCCGCCTTCCACGCCATGATCTGGTACGTGCCGCTCGAATCCCACCCTCCCCTTTCCCCCCTTCTCCCTACTGCTTCGTCCTTCCCTCCTCTCAAAGCAAGAGATCTATTCTCGCAGGCCGGCGGCCGTGAATAAGCCGAGCCGGATCGGCCTCCCCTCCGTCCGAGCATCCCACCGGCGGCCGCCCCGCGCCGGCGGCAGGGCTAGCGGCAGGTGATCGATGGATTGATTGATTGATGGCTTACCCGCGCCCGCGGCAGGATCCATCACAGCTACGCGGCCGTTTCCTCTGACAATTTCTTCTCTTTCCATTTCCAGGGGTTTGCTACGCGAGCCAGGCGGTCGACTTGCTGCCGGCCCTGTGCCCGGAGATCGTGGTCCGGGACGCGCGGCTGGAGGACTGCTGGGAGGTGGCTGACACCCACTGCGGCTCCTTCTTCCCCGGCTACAAGTTCCCGCTGGACCTCGTCCTGCGGATTGACCGTTACATCGCCCTGCTATCCGGGTTCACGGTCCCGCCAGGATGCATGAGGACTTGCCTCGTCGCCGTCAATTCCAATTCTGTGGATAATAGCTTCGACGTCGAGTGCGGAGATCCTAGGGATGCCGGCTTTCAGAAGTACAGTCTCAGTAGAGGCTCCGTAGCTGGCATCCTTACGGTTGACACCGTGGCGGACTATCTTCCGAGAAGAGGACCCATGAAGCAGAGAAGGTACATATTTAGTTATTGAAACATATCAATCGAGTTTTCTGTTCAGACTGTTAACATAGAGGAATGCAAAAGCTATAATTTTTTGGTGTAGGACTCACCTCCTCCATATCATAACTTACACATAGCTTATCTATCCATCTAACATTACTGGTTATATGCATTTGCCCCTTGTTTGACTTGCTCGAATGATCACTTGCCCATTTTGGCTTTTCTAATGTATACTTAGTATAATTAGCAAGTATGAAGTTCAATACGACATATGATGCATTGAATGTCAGAAAACAGTCATACTGCAAGCCCTTCCTGATCTGGAGGGCAGTGGGATTCAGAGATGGAAATATGTGTAGCTCAATCTGTTCGTGGAAGAGACCAACACTGTGTGCTGGTCTACTTAGTTTCATAGGGCAATTGAAGGCAGTAAGTTACATAACCTTCTGCTCTCAATATACACGGAATGCCTGGAAACAACATTGATTATGACAAACTTACTTTCATAAGGAAACTGAGGGCAGAAACTAATTGCAAAATTTGGGAATGCTTAAATGCATCATTAGCTTTACCAGAAGATGGAAAGTCTTGTCAGCCTAAATGCATATCACAAGCCAAAGACACAATTGTACTATACTATAGCCTCTATACTTGCATACATCAAAGATAAAAGATGCTCTATCAAACTAGTTTGAGAGTTGCCAAACTAGTTTGGGGCAACATAGAGGGATGCGCAGCTTTTGCTCTAACTAGAAAATTGCTGTTTTCTTTTACTAATCAAACATAATATGCTTTTTGCCTTGATACAATGGTTGATGGTTAAAGGCATTTTCTTGACCCATAGGAGGCAGTGATAACACTCTGTAGTATTTTATTTATGACTGTTGCAGTTTCATTTCATCTACAAAGCAAGTTCTACAAATGATGCAGCTCCTTTTCAAAAATTGAACTAAAATCAAGTTATATATTGTTCTTGATTCAGATCTAACCATGAATGCAAACTCTGTCATTCTTAAGTGTTAGTTTGTGTAGAAGTCATTAACTCTGTATTTGTTGAAGACCTGTCCATGGAACAAAAACGTAGCTTCACATCTCAACTGAAGCTGTGAAGCAGGAGCAGAAAACTCTCATGTAAAGTGTCTGTACTGTAGTCTTTTGTTCATATTGGAGTCTGTTCAACACAATGGAAGTTCTAGTTACGCCGACAGATTGTTGTTTCTGTTCAATATTACCGTAATTAAATCATAAGGTCTGGGGAAGGGATTTTTTCCTCAAACACACGGGGAAGGGCATCTCCAGGACAGAAGTGAAGACTCCATCCTAATTAAATCATATTAAATTTCCCCCTCCCTGGCTACTAGGTAGCATAACTCTAATCAGGTCTCTTTCAGATATCATATCAATATCAACACATTCACTTTGTAGCTACAGGTGGAAGTATAACCTACTTTCCTACATATTTGTATGCATCTTCTAGGAAAGATTGAGGGCATGAATTCTCTCCTTGCATCACTAAACACAATTACTTAAGCCACTTTACATTCTGAAACCACATTTGCCTACTACTTTTGGTTGTAAGTGAACTAGTATTTAGTTGGTTACGAATGTGCATGCCGTTGGTAGTGCTACGCTTCAGTCTGATGTCAAAAGATGTTCCATTTCTGCAATTCAGTGATGTGTTTTAAACGTGCAGGCACAAGTAATTTCCCCCTTAAAAGCTACTCAATTCAATTCCAACTTGTGCAGAACTGGTATTGCATACATTGCAAATGTTGCAGTGCGAAAGGAGGAACGACGAAAAGGGATTGCTAAAATGTTAGTCCAAGAAGCAGAGGCACGAGCGAGGAGTTGGGGATGCCGGTCCATGGCACTGCATTGTGATGTAAACAACATTGCTGCCCTACGCCTGTACAAAAACCAAGGCTTCAAATGCATCAGTGTACCAGAAGGGGCTAGATGGCCCGAACCCAAGATAGCTAAAGGAGTGCAATACAGCTTCATGATGAAGCTAGTGCCCAAGACTTGAGCTGTATAAGTTCTAATCAGGTAAAGAAAAGATTTAAGTGTATAGATTCTGCACAGACGACACATTCACATGTAGAGAAGAAAAAGGTGTATAGTTGAGGCTACTTTGTAAATGGTATACTACGTATTGTTCCAAAGTGGTGGTGGTGGGTGTGTTAGTAGGGGTGTCCAAACCAGTTTTTGCCAAACTGGCTGGAGGATGAGCTAAAACATGTTATGCTCCTGCTCACTGATTAGTAAGTGGGATTGGATTTGGATGTCCATATTAATTTGGGGTACCGTAAATGTCCTTTCCTCCTCTTTGAACCTTTGCTCTCTGTGTGTTCCATCTGCTTTCTCGTTGTCGTTCACGCCGTCCTTCCTCTGACCAAGATGGGCATATTCTTATTTTCCCTGACTCTCATGACAGAAGTGAGGACTCCACAAGTCCACAAGCCAGGCCCTTCACCCTAATTAAATCATATTAAATTTCCCCCTTTGCCTACTAAGTAGCATAACTCTAATCAGGTTCTTTCAGATATGATATCAATATCAACACATTCACTTTGTAGCTACAGGTGGAAGTATAACCTACTTTCCTACGTTAAACTTGAGTGTCTGAAATAGTCGGAAGTATAACCTACTTGCCAACTACTTGTGTCTATAGGATGTAAGTGAACAATCTATACTTGGTTACAAATCAGCATGCCATTGGTATTTGGTAGTGCTATGCTTCGGTCTGTATGTGATGCCAAAATATGTTCCATTTTGCACTTCAATGATATATGTTTTAAACGTGCAGGCACAAGTATTCCTCCCCCCCCCCCCCCCCCCCCTTAAAAGCTACTCAATGTCAATTCCAACTTGTGCAGAACAGGTATTGCGTATATAGCAAACGTCGCGGTGCAAAAGGAGAGTGAACGTCGGAAAGGAATCGCTAAAATGTGGTCCAAGAAGCAGAGGGATTTGAATTAACGCCTCGAGGGAAAATTAACCAATTGTTCTGCTTGTGCTTATGATTGTTAAAAGAGGGATTTGAATGACCAAATTAAGCAACTCCAAGAGAGTTGTCAAATGACTTGCTAAGCCAAAATTTGACAACTCAATGTCAAAATCGGGCTCCAACAGCCTCTCCATCCTCCTTGCTATCCCATCCGACTCTTCAAACTGAGCCTCCAGCTTGGCAGACTTGGCAACCCAGTCCGGTTGCCAAACTGGCTTGCCAAACGTGAGCCCCATGCGCCTGCAGGGCGTCGACTGGGAGAGCCCCGCCGCTTCCTCCCCTGCACCCGGCGCCGCTGCCACTTCGCCAGCACCCTCGCGCCAGAACCCCATGCCGGGGGGCAACTTGCATGTCTCGAGTCCAAGAGAAAGGAGGAGGGAGGCTTACCCGGATCTGGGAGAGGAAAGTCCTGCCGGAGATCGTCGCGCTGCCGCCGCTCCATGGCTGCCGCCGCCGCCATCATGCCTCTCCTCGTGCGCACCTGATGGATGTCGCCGCCGTGCCTCGCCCCACCGCCGCTCCTCACCATATGCATGAGGTGAGGGCGAGCGGAGGGGGAGGAGAGGGGAGGCCTGGGAGGGAGAGAAGGGGAGGATGGATAGGGAAGGGGAGGGAAGGAAGGGGTCGGCTGCCGTCGTCGGGAGAACAGAGAGGAGAGGGAGAGGGTGAAGACCAGAGAGAGCCAGGCGGAGGGGACGGGGTCACGAGGAGGACAAGGAAGGGGCCGGAAGTGGATGACGGATGGGACCCACACGTCAGTGTGTAAGGATAGGAAGGGTTGAAGGTAGCTGTTGAGATTTGAAGAGTGAAAAATGGAGAGTCTGTTGGAACGAGCAAGTTAGTATAGGGAAGAATCTTTTTGCCAAGTCAGATAGAGAGTCAAATAGAGAGCCAAAAATAGAGAGGTTGTTGGAGTTGCTCTTCGGGAGTATCGTATGCCCATAGTTATCGACTTTTTTTTTGACCTTTTTCATAGAAGTTCACAAATAGACCTTTGACGGAAAGATTTTTAAAAATAGACCCTGACCTCGGGGTCAAAAATCATGGTACCGAGCTTGCACGTTTCGGCGCCATATGTTTTGGCATCGAGGTCCAGAAGATTGCATCAATGTGGCTGCACATGAGGCATTGACATGGCAGGAAGGCACCAGATGCGTTGAGCTGGGCGCCAAGATGTGCGGCGCCGAGCTAGGCTCCCAAATCCGTGACGCCAAAATTCTAGCCATACGCAACATGCATGCGTGCAGGGACCCGACAACGCCGCTCGCCCCGCACTTATTAGATGTCGCATGCCATCAGAGCAGGTTTTATAACCCAGCCGGCTGGCCAGACTGCACGCGCGCTTCTGCGCCCGCAGTAGGCTGCAAGCCGGCGCTTTGATTTCTACGGACCCATACGCAGAGAAGTGTCAGTCGACTAAACGCATACTTTCTTCTCTCTCTTCTTTTCTCTCTTTTCCACGTAGGATTCAGCCTGCTTGCAGTCAGCACCTTTTCCGTTGTACAGGGCGCTCCCTGGTTTCATGCGTGTACTCACTCCACTGCATGGCTGCATCCAAAGTAATTAAAGCACCGTTTGTCTTTCTAATTAACTCCACTGCATGGCTGCATGCAAGGTTAAATTCTGCATGGCTGGAAAACGGGATAGTTTGGACGTTGTCCGTTGACGCTTAAAGCAAGTATTATAAGAAGTGTAGAGTGGACAAAATTCTACCTGGCTGAGAAAGAAAAACGTGTGATTCGTCGGACACCGGCTCGATCGGGCGGATATGCGCTACAGGCTTCTATTCGCTCTGCTCCCTACTGTGTATCAAAGATGACAGCTCCTATTCGCTCGACTCCCTGCTATGAGTTAAAGTATACCTGATCATGGGTCGGGTTGTGTCAGGTTCGGGTCGGGTCATGTCGGGTTGGCGGGTCAAAATTGTTGACCCGCGCGCCGACCTGTGGCATGGTCGGGTTGTGTCGGGTTCGGGTCGGGTTTCAAGTTTCACGTGTAATTTTTTGGGTCACGTCGGGTTGAGTCGGGTTTTTTTTGGTGTTTCGGGTTAAAAAACTGACCCGCGCCCGACCCGTCACGTGCTCGGGTCAGGTCGGGTTTTTTTTCGGGCGGGTCGGGTCGGGTTTATCGGGTCGGGCGGCCCATGATCAGGTATAAGTTAAAGATCCGTCACCACCACATAGTGATATGGCACTTGTTGCGGCCCGTAGCCAGCGTAACCATAAAACCTGCTCTTAATACGAAAACAGAAAACCGAGCATGTTTGCATGTGCTCAGTTTTCAATTTAATGACGCCTTCAACATAAAAATCTTACTAATTAATCTTAATTTACGTTTTTTAATAATGTGTATATCTTGCGCGTTCACGCTTCGTGGAAAAGCGTAAACCGTAAACGTGTAACCATTTAGTCTCCGCAACGCGGACGCGGACCCTCTCGTCTCTGAGTCCCCTCCCCTGCCTGCTCCTCCTCCGTTCGTGCTCAACAGGGTGGTGGTAGACGGCCAGCGACGAGGTGTGTCCTCCGCCTCCTGCTGCTGCTCTTGCTCCTCATTTCTCTCTCGGATTGAGGCATGGTGGTGGCGGCATCAGGCATGCTCCGCCACTGCCAAGATGTTCTTGGTTTTATTGATTTTTTTAACTTATTAAAAAACACCTGCAGGAAGGAGGATCATGGAGCGCAGGGTTCTTGGCTCCAGCCTCCAGGTGTGCCGCCAGCGCCAGGGCCGGGCAAATCTTGGGGACCAAGTCCGGGGCTGCGACGTGAGTGCCTCTTGGTCCCTCACTTTCTTTGTCATTTTCCTTCCCTCTAAATGTTTCATTTCTTTTTTATTGTTGATCTGCGATCAGTGGGATTTAAAAGATTCAGGTTCTGTGCTGGATGGAGCAGTTTAGCAGAAAATGTTCTGTTCAACCATAAAATTAATGAATTTAGGATAGTAACTCCATCTCCATGGGATTTCTAACATTATTTAGGATTGCTTAATTGGTTACCTTAGTTGTAGTATAAGTTCCTGCTGGTCATTTACCAATCTAGTTTTTATGCTGGATGGAGCGGTTTTAGCTGAAAATGTTCATTGAACTGTTATAACAGTAACTTTGTGGGATTCTGTAATCATTTATGCTTTCTTATTTGGTTTTCGGTTCTCGCAGTTTTTCACTACTGAATTCCCACCGAAGGAGCACTCATTTCAATACATTAGTACTTTACTAAGATCATTTATTTTAAACCATGAGATCAAGTTATTTTATATGGTGATGTGGTATGGAGGCAAGATGCCAGTATGCCATAGTATTTTGTGTTTACCATCAATTCGTTGGGTTCAAGATTATCTGTTTGTTGTCTTGTCCACCACAGGAAACTGAGGCTTATGAATTATAGGAACAGCTCATATGATATATTTAAGCAATTAAACTATATTGCTAAAATAATTTTTTGCTAGTAGAGTTTTTATTTGAGTCCAGAATAAATATGGGCATAATGCTATTCGGCATTTTATTCTTCCACATCACTAATTTCCATATCTTTTAGAGATGTGTTCAAGCTGTGCTTAAATCTTTTTAATATTGATTGGTTGTTGCATCTATTGGCAGGTCGTGTGGCAAAACAATCGCAACAAGTTTTACTGGTTCTACCAAACATGATGTCAAGCATTTGCAATTAGCAGCAAGTGGTACCAGCATGATGGCTATGTGAAATCAATAGTTGACTTAATTGATAAAGAGCTATCTTCCTTTTCCAATCCTGAAGAGGTCTGCACATTCCCAATCTTCATTCGAATTTTGCATATGATGGCAGGGGATCGCTTGTTCCATATAAACACTTTAAATTCCATTACATCTATTTCCGTAGCTTACCATTCCTTTCTTATAGAGATTTCATTGCAACTTGATTTATAAAAGTAGTAGATTTATAATAATAATACTTTGATAATACTGCATCTTTATTTAAACGTTTACTAAGCACAAATATGATACATTGATAATACTGCATGTTCTGAGGCCCATGTTAATTTCCAAAATGGGCATCAATTTGTGGTAGAGCGAGTACGAGATGTTTTTTGCTGAATGCAGTATTGTAGTTGGTTTAAAGGATAGTCATGAGAAAACTGTATGTTATGAAAATAAAATGACAGGTTATGATTTTCTTCAGTGCACATGGTGTGCCACTTACCTATGTTGAGGATGCCGGAGATCCTTACAGAGATCAGATGGAGGAATGTATTGCTTTGATCTTGGGGGAGTTGAGATCCAGAGGAATCTTAAACAGCCACACTCTGGCACACCAGGTAATATCAAAATTTGATAGGTACTTGTGTTCATTATACCTTGTAAGAGCATTGAGAGTTGAGGCCATAGCATGTTGCATGAAAGTGACGCTTTCTCTGGAGTGTTGTCACACAGCTGCCTGACTAGGAGAGCTACTCGCTCTGTTGAAGGGCCCCTTCGCGGGTGCAATTAGTGTAGAAAGTGTTCTGAGATAAATTTTCAACCTTTTCAGATGTCATTTCATGACTTTTCAAATCATGAAATTTAACTCGGTTTGGTGGAATTAAAAAGGTTCCCCTGACCCTCCTTCCAAAAGTAGCGGAATTGTTGGGGGCATTCGGCCATCTATATAAAGGTTTGAAAGGCTCAACCAGCTACTTTCCCCAGAATGCAATTACTACCGACCACTCCCTTACCCCTCAAGCGAGCTGGTTTTTTTAAGATTACCCAGATTCATAGGGAAGCAGATAAAACGTTTTCCCGTAAAGTGGAAAATTTTCCAAGTTTATACAGTCCTGGATTTTTACCCTCTTTTTTGGTTTTCTTTCTGGATACTATTTACCAGTGCTACCATTTCTTTGTACATGTAGTGTCGGGTGGGGCCAGTTCAATGGCTGAAGCTATATACTGATGAAGCTTTAGTTGAACTTGGTCAACAGGGTGTGAAGAGCCTCCTGGAATTAGACTTTTCCTGAATGTCTGACAATTTTCTCATTTATCTTTTTTCCATACAAACGAGATAACTACTGGAATATCTCCATTTTCTTGGGTTGTGTGTACTGCATGCACTTTACATGATACTCTGGAGTACATGTTAAAACCTCATCCTCCATTTCTGCCTTTATTTTATTGCATTGGTATCATTGACACAATCTGGCTGTCTCAGTGTCTGTCAGTGTTAAACTGGTACTTTGTTCAGTAAATTGTGAGTTTCGGGTCTTTTTTCCTTATTGGATGTTCTCCATGATAAAATTCGTTTCTAAAGAACATGCTACACAATCTTAGACCTCAGTTTTTGTATTGCCAGTGCATGTCTATTGATTTGTTTGCTTCATAAATATCAATGCCATGATCTAACATGAAGGTGCAGTATGCTAGTATCTGGTTCACTCTGTAACAGAGACATATTGATCTGATGCAGTTATTGGTACTTTTAATTCCACCCTTTGACCGCTTCTAATCTGAACCATCTACTAATACAGCTCTGTGAGCAAGCACATTGAGACATCGGAAGAGATCGACATGGAGTACAAGGAGTTGGCCCTGGAATCTGGTATCAAGAACTGGGGCAAGGTTCCTTGCTCTTGCTCTTGGATGTGCTTCCTCATTCATCTCTGACCTAGCTGATGCTGTTGTGGAAGCCCTGCCCGCTGCTGACCAGGAAGCCTGACGACACCAACTCTGACAACTGACATGGACCTGATGCATTACCTGACCAAGATGTTGTTCAGCTCAATCTTGGCATTCCGCTTTCCGGAACACCATGCTTTAGGTTGGCTAGGTAGTAGAAAAGGTGTGATATGTATTTACCCAAAGCTGTAAATTTTGAGATTGATAAGTGAAGAAATTACCTCAAGGAACTTGGTCACCGGTAACCAGAGATCATTTAGACCATAAGTTGGAAGAAAATGAAATTTGCTGGTTGTAATATTATTCAGGCAAAGTTTGTCTGACAAAACTATGAAAGCACAGAACATAAATTTACTTCCGATGAAATTTAGTTATAGGCCTTGTATAATTTGTCTCAACACTCCATCCATTTGGTTTGGCTTATTATGCGTGCATCAGTTATCTACCTTGGCATTTTCGTTCATTCTTTCGGATGTTTCGTTTTATGCCTGTAGGTGACTGTCAGTCGTAAAATGGAGGTAACACTGTCAATGAAATTAGACCTGTGGATTCTACTCGTATTAAGACATATTATTATGCTCTACAGAACAACAGCGAGTCATGCATGTTGTGAAGCATATTATTGCCGTCGAAGCATGCTTTGCCTTGTATTGAAACACAACACATAATTATTCCATCCGCATGCCTTGCTCTTAGCCATGGATGATGCAATTTCCTTTATTCGCGTCCTGCGAGAAAGTATATTGGATTACGGAGGACAAGCAAATGAGTTCATTTTTAATTAATTAAATTGTTCTAAACATATATTTGATAACGGAGGGAGTAATTCTTTTGGGACGGAAAAGGATGGAGGCTGTACTGCTGTAGGCCGATGCCTATGGACTACGGTCAACTGGAATCTATTGCGGATGCCAGATGATTGAACGCCGTGCATGCTTCGATCAGTCAATTATATAGGATGGGGACGCTGGCATCTAATCTGGTGAGCAATCAGCAGTGATGATATTCTGTGCCCACTATGGCACTACCACTATCACAGTGCCAATGCCTAGCTGCAGCATATTTTGCAGCCACTTTTGGCTGGTGCCATTTGAGCATATCCTTGTTCTGTTCGTCTGGTTCTGCCGGCACCCATGACGATTGCTATGAGTCGTGAGATGCTCATCGTTTTGGGCAACGTACTTAACCAGATGGCTTTCCTTAAAAAAAAACACACACTTAACCAGATGGCCATGAGCCCATGAACCATGATAACAACAGAACTACCCAGCTTTGTACGAACTGCCTCTGCTTCGTAAATCGTAAAGAAGAGCTAGTTTTATACAAGTTATTCATACTCATCGTTTTGAGTTGCAAATACTAACTTGCAAATGAGAGCATGATTGTCGATTGATGAACTGTTTGCTTCGTTGAAAAGTCTGTTGCTATGCTGCGCTGATAAACGAAGCGAAAGCTCATTATTTATGTGGCTGGGAAACAGTTTCACGTTTGCAAGCTACTGCTCGTGATGGATGCTGCGTCGCTTGTGTTGTCTTGCCTTCCCTACCATGTGCGTGTCCGTTGTTCGCTACTGTTTCAGTTTAAAGAGTGCCAGTTGGAGGTTAGTTGATGCCCTTCAATGCCTCCATGGCCAAGCAGTAAATTGTTAACTGATTCAACAGAATTACCCATGCTTCCTCGATCCTGTTCTTATCACTTTCTTCAGAGAACTTTTCCTTTAACAAATTCCAGTATTGCGTTAATACAAAAAGTGAAAACTTTTCTTAATAAGGAAAAGTAAGGTCTACTCTGAATAATGAAAAAGCAATACCTTTGTTAAAATAAATGGCTCATCCTCGACCTTGAATTTTTTTGGTTCACGACATCGAAATTATTATGAGGGCCTTTCTGCAAAAATTTGCCCAGTACAGGGGGGGCCTTCATAATTAAAATTGGAAACAGGGGGTTTGTCACTAGTAATTCCAGCACTGCGCTATATAACTCGGATCCCCATCGATTCGCCAGTCATCGTTAAAACCGAGAACACATCAGGCCACAGGAAAACAAATCCTAAAACCTCGAAGCCATGGGTCTGCAGGTACACGGCTCACTCCCAAAATCGCCATTATCTGTTACTCGCTTGTTAAGAATTGAATCTTTCTCCATCTAGTCGAATTCATGACTTGCTCATCTTATCGTTTGGTTATGAATCTCCAGTTCCGTTTAGATTCATGCGCTGCAATCCATTGTCCGTAGGAGCTCCGTAAGATAATCCGGAGAACCGATCTAGACTTGGGAATCCGGTAGTGCATGGCCTTAAGACTTGGGAATCCGGTAGTGCATGGCCTTATTTTCCGTTTAGATTTGTATGCGCAGCCAAGATCTGGTAGATTCAGACTGTTGATTCTTTGCAGCACTTGAAATTGTAGATATTTTGCCCTTTATCTTCATCCTACGAGGGGATCCAATGCATTTGGGCTGTCCAGACTCCTGAGCGGTAGCTATTGTTGAGTTTTCATGATGCCTTTGGATGCAAAGATGAGGAATTCCCTGTTTACATATTTTGTGATCTCTGGATTTTGTATGATTCATCCAAAAATAGAGTGATGAACAACGTGGTTCAAAGACTGGAATTCTTAAGCGATTTACATGCAAGATTGACATGTGAAATGATTTACCGTAATGTTGCAAGTGTATCCCTACAGAACCTGACCAGTAAGAGGTTTCTCTGTTGCAGGAGGAATTTGAGGAGTATGCTGAGAAGGCAAAGACCCTGCCTGAGAGCACGAGCAACGAGAACAAGCTGATTCTCTACGGACTCTACAAGCAGGCCACTGTTGGTCCTGTGGATACCTGTAAGTATATAATCAGCAATTAGGAATCTACTTTTGTTCTTTTATTCAGTTCTCTTTGTATTTGTAGTGTGGATAAAATTATTGGTTTGCACAAACCCAATTTAAACGTGATGGTTCAGTACTATTCCTAGCATGGATAGTGTGTAACTTTGTGTTATCATATAGATTCCACAAGTTTTAACAGTTTAGAGATCCAATTCTTGGTGAAAACATATTGTTGATACTATACATAAGGATATAAAATACTCCTAGCAAGCAAATAGAACAACAAAGAAAAAGATAAACCTATTAACTGTAATATCTTTTTTCTTCCTAAGTTTGAACTTTATAATTTTACCATGGTTCTGGGATGTGTTTAAATAGGACATAGCAACAGTTTGGCAAGATCTGATCAACCAAGTCTGCAGTTCCTCATTTGTATCATTGAACCCTTTTGTGTTGCTTACTTGAATGAGAGTACCAAATGGTATTAGATGATCCCCCACCCATCGGGGTTCAACGAATACATACAATTTTCTACTTCCTATGCTGCAGTATCTATTTAGTGATGACATTTTCTGCACCTAGCTGCTGGTGAATGATAAATTCAAGTTCATAACGCTAGTTAGAGTAACTGAACATGCAGTGTTCATATATCACTATATGCTTCAAATTATTCACATGCTTTTATTGGCTTTCTGTTTCTGTGTAAAAGGAGGAACCCCAAACGATAATTTAGATGCTATGTAGATAAGTAGCCATGTCTTTGATTGTAACTAAGGGATTAAAGAAACTCAGTTTTTTTTTATTTCGAATAGGGTGTGCCCCCATTTCCATCACTCTGACGGAAATATCCATTGAAACTAGTCAGTTGTACATGAGAATCTAATCAGTTGCCATTAACTCCTCATGGGATTTTGAAGCATACCATCTCTTGTTCCCGTTGCGTCCTTTGTATATGTTGTGTTTTCACCACAACTGTGCTTACATGTTTGTTCGTATAAAATTCTGAAGCTCGTCCTGGCATATTCAACATGAGGGACAGGGCCAAGTGGGATGCCTGGAAGGCTGTTGAAGGTTTGTGTGCTTATCTGATCCTTGTATTTTGGCCCACTTAATTCTGTTGTCTACCAAGGAAACAGATCATAGTATAGTACTTGCTAAACTTTTGGGATGTTCTCAGGCAAATCAAAGGAAGAGGCAATGAATGACTACATCACCAAGGTGAAGCAGCTCCTGGAGGAGGCTGCTGCTAGCTCTTAAGTCTCTTAAAGTGTTGAACCAAACAGCTGTTGTCAGCTGATCTCGTATGTCATGTGATCATGAGAACCAGATGATTTGATCCCCTGGGGATGTAAAACATGTACCTGTTTATGGTTTACCTAAGTTATCCATCCATGCTGTGATGATTTCTAAACTATGATATCTCTCTGTGATACTGAGTTGCATATATGTAGAACACTGTGGTTTGACAGTTTGTTTCTGAGATAAATCTGAGGCAAAGCAACAACAAAACCACTGATTAGAAGGTAATAACAAGGAGCTTAATCTAGTTATACACTAGTTAATTAGCACTGTAATGACGACGCTCTTTTGGAACCAAGCTGTGCCCCTGAGAAACATGACATGTTCAGAAGTATTCATATCCCCACACTTTCCCGCCAGAGACGACGTTGAGGCAGAGCACGCACGCCCCCAGCAGCAGAGCCGGAATCCACCAGCTGCCGCCGCCGTCGGAGAACATGGCGCACAGCACCAGGCAAAGCAGCAGCATGATGTAGAACCCCAGCCCACCGCCGCCGCCGCCCCACTCCCCGCTGCCGAAACCGCCGCCGCCGTAGTACCGGCCGTCCGGCTGGTAGTAGTAAATTCCGGCGAAGTAGGCCCCCACAAGCAGGAGGAGCACCGTGATCGTGATGTTCTGGATCAGGAACATGACCACCACCAGCGCCACCGGCACGAGCACCACCTCGCTCCCGCCGCCGCCGGCGGTCAGGGCGACCAGGAGCAGGCCGGCGGCGAGGAGCAGGAGCACGGAATTGCCCGCCACCGTCTCTTCGGCGACCTGCTCGTACCACTCCGTCAGGGTCGTCTGGCAGATGACCCACCCCAGCGCCACCACGATGAGGAGCGGCACCACCGGCGACGGCCCCCGGCTCGCCGCCCACGCCGGCGACCCGCCCGGGCTTCCCCAGTAGTAGCTCATGATCACTGCCTCTGCTGCTCCACTGATGTATCTGAAGTTTTTTCTGTTTGTTCTAAGTAACAGCAGAGCAGAGTACTTGTTGCCAATGACAATGCAGGCCTGATCACTGATCAGCTCCTGTTATATATGGATGCTTGCTCATTCTGTTCCAACTAATTTGAACCACCTGCTTTCTTATATGTAAAAGATGATGTGTATATGTTTGGATTGTAGTTAGGGGCAGGAGCCAACTTTGATCTGGTAGATGAGCTGATTTCAGAGAAAGATGACACAGAAGACAGGGACTTGCAGGTCAGGCCATTCTCATGCTTAAGTCACAATGATCACGAAATAAACTAGGGTCTAATGAGGAAAAACGTTCTTTTTCTCGACTGCATTGAGACGTAAAAGCCGATTCACTAGCTGAAAATGATGGCTGATATCATGAACCGGACCATGGATCACTTCAGCCACAAAAACTGTCAGACCGTAGTGGGAGTAGTTATGAGCCTCAGTACAATCTCCTTTATTGTAATGGATAAAGCTTGTGTTATCGGTCACGAGGAGAGATTACAATTTGTTCAGACTTTCCACAAAGCTCACTGAATTATATCATATCATTTTCTACAAGCCATAATAAAAGATGATTCTGTGTGGTTCTAGAATCTGCGCAAGACAAGATTTGTGCTATATCTTTGATGTTTGGGTTAGACCTTGAGTAGCGGAAACCTTTTGCGAAAAATCTCTATGCTGATGAGAGAGCAGAATGACAATGGAAGCATTTATGAAAAGTGCGCTTCCTTTCAGTATAATAAGAAAATTGAGCAAATGTCTAAAGAACAGCGCACGAAGATTAGACTGGCCAATAGCGTCAAGCATAGTATATTTCCGTTCCCTTTTATATATGTATCACTCAGTGTTTCGTGAGATTTTAGTACAGTAGCAGTCAGCTGAGCTTGTTGTGCACAGCAAAAATTGGTTCTGAACAATGAACAGCCTATTGCAGGCCATACACAAGCAGAGCCCCTACTCCGGCGATGCCGATTACCAAACTTACGATCACTGCAATAGGCGGCAGCGCACCGCCAATGGGCTTCCCCGTGGCAGCATCGTACCTTGCAAATCGCTTCTTTGCCGCATTGCATTGTGGGCAACCATAGTCATCAGGCTGCAAACATACAGAACATGGTTAAAATCATCAGCAGAAAAATAAAATACAGTACTTAATTAGGCAAATTGAACAAAAAAAGTAAACAATAATTATGTAATTGATCTAGATAGGGCTATGTATTTGTTACCTGTTCTTCAAAAGGCTTGGGTAAGAAGTATATGTACCCACAATCAAGGCAGATGTGTGTTGCTCTCTCCTGAAATAAAGAAGGGGATATTTGCAGTTTAATACATGCTGAGGCTTCAAGTTGAAGGAGGAAAAAAACAGCTATGGTTATCTTGATCTTGCCTTTTGTGCGTCAGTCAACTTCCGTCCAAACCGGGGCGGTGCCGGCCTCTTCGGCAGGCGCTTCACATCAACATCAGCACCTCCCCTAAGATCACCCGATATGAGATTTGGAGGAACATATACGTACATGGAAGAGTCCAGAATAAACTCGGGGCAATCATTTCAGTCAAATTTAGTAACATCGGAGGCTGGCTTTGCCTACCTGCTCACTACAAAGTAGACGGAGTCTGGCTTTGCCTGGATGGCTGTCTTGGTGAACCCCAGCTTGTCTGCAGGCCAAAGCTCATCTCCGAAGAAGCTGCTTGTGTACAGCACCTGGTCACCGGTTTTCAGACCGGCTCTTGCTGCATTCCCTCCAGACTCCACAGACTAACCCAAGGCCAAAACCAAAAATCACTAGTCAGTCAGTAGCTGGAACCGATCTGAATTTGCAATTTCAGTCAATCATACTGGTCATGTTGTTTATAATTACATGGGAGACATTAGCAACTAGATCTTCAGCTTAAAATCATTTCCAAAAATTTTAATCACGTATTTTCTCTCTGAAGTAGGAGAAAATCTTCAGCTTAATTACATGGGAGACATTAGCAACTAGATCTTCAGCTTAAAATCATTAGCAACTAGACATTATTTAATCACGTATTAGCTAACTCTTATCCATATTCATGAAAGCATTAATAGTGCTGAAATTGAATTTTTTTCCCAATCCAGGATCATGCACCGGGAGACAAAAAAGCTATTGTGTAATGGAATCAAGAGGAGGACTGACAGTGATGACGACGCCACCACCGGGTTTCTGTCCCAGGGCCAGTCCAAGCGGCTTGTCGACCTCCACCTCAATATTCTTGGCTGCGGTCGACCTCGCGTTCACCTGCAGCAGCCTCCTCCGCCCGTCGCCGCCTCTCCGGTGACCGGCCGCCCACCTCGTGTCCACCAGCGAAACCCCATGGAAGCCGGTCTTCTGCACCATAAGAACATCAACATTCAACAATGGCTACGATCACAGGAAACAAACGAAACGGCAAGAACTGATGGATTCCTACTCACAGTTGAAGCCGAAGCCGAGATGATGGTAGGTAGCGCCGGCCGCTGAGCTCTGGCAATGGAGCTCCTATTGGGGAGGGAAGGGGCAGCCACGGAGGAGAGCGTGGCAGCCATGGCGTGGGGCTGCGAGGATGGCAGCAGGTGGTGGTGGTGGTGAGCCGGAGGAAGGGGATGGCTTCCATTTGGTAGGACATGCTGTCTGTGGCTAAGGCAAGAGTGGTGCTCGTGGCATCTGGTCGTGTGGAAACAGTGAGACTGACACTGACATGTAGGGACCTGATGCGTTCCACCTCTTCCTTTTTGATTGGCAGAAGATCATTTTACAAGTAGGATACCAAAGAGCAAAGTCATTTCGGTCAAAAAAGAGCACAAGTCACATGGTGGATTAAGAACTCTGAATGCCGATTGCAGGAAATGAAAGTGACGCAAAAGTGATTGCATCATGTAAGAGAAACAGCTGCAGGATCTAAGGTTCATAGCCAAAACACAGCTGTATTTGTTACACGGTACAAAGGATTCACAAGGGATTCTTGAATCATCAGATAGCATCCTAGCTGATTCCCTGAATCACGTATCGCATCTACCACACGCCCACACCCCTATACAAAAATGTCTGTTGACGCCGTTGTGTAATCATCGGACAGGCTTGACCATCATTGTTCACGCAAGCAAGCAGAACTCAATTGTGTCAGCTGTAAAAAAGGCACAAGACATCGAAACCAATCTGAGAACCATAACAGAACGAAATGGATGATACAATTGTGAAAAAAAGAAACAAACCTTATTGAGGACATCTCTTGATGCGGTTGAATCATCTCCTTTCTTCAGAAGTTCAATCTGAGCTTTCATGGCATTGTTACTTTCTTCAACCTATGTTGTTAACAGGAAATAATTCAAACTATTCAACATTTTACCTAAAATCGAAATGCTAGCACAACGATAGTAAATCTGACTGCATCTTGTAACATTTTTAGCAACAAAAATTTACATGTGGGGGGAAACTTCCCTACACAATAATAAAGTCTGACAGTAGTCATCTTGCCATTTGCATTGTGGCGATAAAATAAGTTTGCCACAGCCAAGTCTGTAAAACCAACACAATACCTTTTTCAGTAAACCTGTCAAATGTTCAATTTCATCTTTCTTTGCCTTTGATACCTTTTCTTCAATTTCTTCAATGCTGGTCCTGCAATTCAATGAACTATCATCTGAGTAAATTATATTGGGTAACTTTGAACTAGTTCGCAAGCATAAAAGAGAGGGCACCGAATGTGACATAACCCTGAACCCCCCCCCCCCCCCCCCCCCCCCCCCCCCCCCCAAGAAAATGACTCCAAGGTAAAGGATATGTCGCTTACTTCTCTGAAGCTAGTACATCCAGATTTTGCTCTTCATCAAAGTCATCTATCTTGTCAAGGGCAGCAGCAACCTATAAAGAAATAAAAGTGATGATGTTGCACATCAGAAAACAGAGTACTCTCTATCATGCACTCCAAGGTGCCAATGAGGATTACTTAAACAGACCTCATAATTTACCAGGGATATGACTGTTAGAATTTAAATACTTATTTTATAGAAATAATACATGGATTTTGTTCTAACCCCAGGTGTCCCTAACAGCCTAATAGGCCATTAAGAGCAAGAAGAATGCCATGGTATATGTCCTGCAAACTCTTAATAAACTACAAAAAGTATGCCGTTGAAAATCCACAAACTGTGCTGAAAACTGTTAACATGGTTGGGGGCACATTGATTTCAAAATTACCTGTTTTTCTTGGCAGAATTCGTCAAACTCCTCCTGCTATGAAGAAAAAAAAATTAATACAGTGCTCACACATGCAAAGAAAGAAGATAAATATATATTAACAGCATCAGGCTTGGCAAACATAACAGAACTGATATCAGTACTTTAATCCAACAATGCATGCTTATAAGATAGAATTTGTTAACTGTGCAAGTCAGACAGCAGAAAACGTTATACAGACAGGAGTTGTTCAAAACATACAGGTATTGTTAACATATCATAATCCTCAGCCCAAAATTCTGTTTTTTTTTAATCTCTGGAATGTCTTTACACAACAACAGCAGAGCCTTTTGTCCCAAGCAAGTTGGGGTAGGCTAATCTCTGGAATGTTCTTGGCTAGAAATAAAGTTAAAATTCAAGGGAGGTGCAAGTGCAATGGTGTACATAAGAAAAAACCAATAGTGCAAAGGCAGCAACTTAGTGTCAAAAATTTTGAATGTTAATTTGATATTATTCACGAATGCGATCCTTCGGGAATCGAGTCAGTGATGAAGAAAAATGTGCTGATAAAAGATGAAAGAAATATCTATTTTTCAAGGAGTCAAGGGATAAAGCTAGATCTTCCCCCAATTACCACAGTATGCAATTGCAGGTACCCAAAAGTTTCCATCAAAAGTTAAGCATGCAATTCTATCTTCAGTATTTAACTCCATTCTTAAAACAAGTACCCAATCTTTCCACCTTTTATACCAGGAGAACAGAAAACAGCATGGAACAGAAACTATACCTCAATGTTGGCATGCATAGCCTTCATCACCTGAAAAAAACACACAAAAATGGATAAATCTACAGATAACACACTGTCCGGATACAAAGCTGAAACTTTGCACGCGACTGGAATTAATAGGCATTGCAAGGATTAACTGATTTGCAAGCTATTTGTAAACCGTAACTAGTGGATAGGGAGTACTCACGCGGGTGAGCATTCGGTACAGACGCTCCCTCTCGGCATCCGTGAACGACGGGAAAGCCATCCTGACAACCTGAAACGCCCCAACAGCACGGTTCAATCAACACACGTGAACTGAAAAAAAAAAAAATCGAATCCCCATCCAGCATCCGAGCTCTTTTGGAGCCGAAGAAAGGGACGGGGGAGCGCGCGGACGCGACCGAATAATTTACCTCGCGGGAGCATGTCGTGAGGACGCACTTGGAAGCGCCCTTGAACGACTTTTGGAGCATTTCGAACCTCCCCGGCGCAGCCGCGGAATCCATCGGTGGCGGACTCCGGCGAGAGAGAGGGAGACGGGGAGTGCGAGGCCAATTGCTATTAAACAGTCAGCCACTAGATCAATTTCCAATCCTAGCAATGGAGGAAGATTTTCCAAACAAAAAAAGGGAAAATGTGAATGAGAAAGGGGAAGCAAGCACCTGCCTCAATCTCCTCCGGCGAGCTTCTCCGACGACCTCGGCCTTCCTCCGGAGACCTATCCGACGAGGGTTCGGGTTCTGGTTCGGGGCTAGGGTTACGGATTTGAGGGCTCCCGGCTTACAGTGATGGGATGGTCGGGACTCGGGAGAGGCGGTGGTCGCTGGTTGAGAGCGGCGGTGGCGACGAGATGCGCTGGGCGGGGAGGAGAAGGCGGCGGCGCGTCGCGGTGGTGGAGTCAGGCAGCGGCGGGGCGTGTCGCAACTCGCAAAGAAGAAGAAGAGAGGAGGGGGTGGCGGCCTTGGCCGGCGTGGCTTTCGAATTCCAAGAGCGGCTGCTTTGGAAGGGAAGGAAGAGGAAAGAAGGGTGATGTGAATGGGCTAGTTGGGCTGTATCAACATGGACCCGAGTAGTAATTGGGCCCAAACGATCACATTCGTCTCGAAAAGGTTTTTTTTTAATAACGTCTCGAAAAGGTTTTTGAACCGCGTTTGGTGTGAAGAGATTGAAAGGCTATGGCAGCTTGCATGGCCGCGGGCACTTGCTGGTTGCGGAATATTTAACTATTTGCCATCCTTACCAATGTCGCTTCTTCGTTTGACATCCTTCCGGTTGACATTACAGATTTGCCACTCCTTCACAAACGAAGCAACATATTTGCCATTTTTGCTGACGTGGCGAGCCACCTCCTCATACCAGCGTGGATTAGATACATGAAATGACCTTGCTGCCCTCGCCATATCCTACTACTAAAAATGAGATCCTTCTCTTTCCTTTTCCACCACTTACATGTGGGTCCCACCTTCTTCTACCTTGCGACATATCTTCTCTCCCTCTCCTGGTGCTGGCTCCACCGGAGAGCGGAGGAATCGGCGAGCAAGGTGGCTGGCCTGCCGCCGCTGCCTCCACCTGCGCCACGGGCGGAGAGGAGGAGTCGTGCCTGCGTGCCTCGCCGGCGACCAGCCTCCTGAGCCTCGCTGGCGGCCGGGGCCACGCGGGCGCGGCGGACCCGCGGGCGACGGCGGCCGGTCTCCCGAGCCTCGCTGGCGGCCGGGGCCGCGCGGGCGCGCCGGACCCGCGGGCGACGGCGGTCGTCCCCCCGAGCCTCGCTGCTGGCTGGGCCGCGCGCACGCGCTGGACTCGCGGGCGACGGCAACCGGTTCCCGTGCCTCGCTGGTGGCCGGGGCCTTGAGGACGCGACGGACCCACGGGGCGGCTGGACCCCTGTGCTGCGCTGGGCCGGAGTAGGCAGGACGAGGAGGATGGGACCTCGAGGACGCCATGCGAACTGCGGATGAGCAGTGAGGAAGAAGAGGACAAGAGGTTGAAGATGCATCTGCCATGCGGGTCCCATCCGTCAGTGGCAGGAGAGAGGGAAAAGAGATGGCTAACATGAGGATGGCAAGGACAACTTGGTCATTTCGCACCCCCAGTCCATGCTGGCGAGGTGAGTTGGCACGCCATGTCCTCAAAAGTGGCAAATATGTAGCATCATTTGTGCAGAAGTGGCAAATCTGTAATGTCAACCGGAAGGATGGCAAACGAAGGAGCGGCATTGGTAAGGATGGCAAATAGTTAAATATCCCGCTGTTGCTGCCTTAAAATCCACTCACGTACACACTTGCATGGGGGTAGAGACACACATGTCATCATAATTGATAAGGATGTTAAGACACACGTCATAAGGTAGACATTAGGGACAACGCTGGACTTGGACACATGCGTATGCCTGCACGATTCAGCGTACACCAGGTTGTATCAGTTATAACCTTCCCGTCAGTTCAAGCTCTCCCAGTCTCGCTTTAGGCTCAAGGCTCCAAACAACAAATACAACCAATGTTGCAAACCTTCCTTCTGCAAGCCACATCGGACAGGGATCAAAGAAGCTAGCTCATGAGCTAGAACCAAACACGTTTCTGGCTTCTGCAGTGAACAAAACAAGTCCTGCCATTCCGTATTAACTCACCAAGTCCCTTAGACAAGAAAGAATCTACCAAGATGTACCAAGTCTTTTGCTCAGGCTAGTCAAAAAGTATTCATCGCAAAATGCTGCACCATCGAAAGTTCAAAGTAAACAGCCCAAGGCGATGGCATCGTATGTGCAGTTCAACATCATCTATATATGCTACAACACCTTTGGGATGTACACTCAGTATATGGATCATTCACTACAAAAGCAAAGTCTATCCGACACTTGTTTATCTCTCTACAAGGCACAGTTTTGCTCCGAGCCGACCAGGCAAAGATGTCTTTGTTCCTGAGCATCTCAAAGTTGTTGTATGACAGCCTGCAAGCGATGCATTGAAAGTTTGCTTCAGGAACTGGTGACTACTGACATCAATTGTGCTAAAGCGTGGAAGATTTACCTCAAAAAGTTACATGTCCTATTAAATGTATTTCATCCCAGCAATTCTTATCCGCCTTGATATCAGGTACTGGGCAAGAGAGTACATAGCTCCTAGCAATCCTAACACCCGAATAGCAAGTATATCCGTCATTATAATCGAGGGCAAGTTGAGAGGTAGTGTCAACAGTAGCTTTGCATCTGTCTGTCTGACATAATCCCACATGAAGCGGTTGAAAAGAATGTGATTTGGTAATGTCAGAACAAGAAGAGCCACATTTTTCACAGCGAATAGCCAGCCTGGACCCCCAATATGAAGACCCCATCCTCCATTGCCAGGCCAAGTCTCCTCCCATATCCTATACAATGCTGTCAATAGCAAATACCCAGAAATAGAAATTGTTACAGGGAAATAGCGCTGCCTGTCACCAAACCCTGCAAAGATATCTGAATCCTGGTTCAAAAGCAGAAGGATGGGTGCTAGGAAGAAGATAGCACGGTTCGAGCCACCAGTGAGTGTTATATTGAGAACAAGGCAGATGATGAAGCACAGCACGGTAGAAACGTTGCCAATCGCAGGCATCCAAGCTGCCTCAGCTGCCAATCTCTTGATGGTGAATGTTGGTGCAGCATGAGCTCTTCGTTGCTGGAGCAGCCTTGCTTTGGGTGGGAAGGCAGAGCTCCTACTAGATGGGCCATGCGTTATGCCTCTGTCCGCAGCCTTGTCACGCAGTAGCAAAGCCAGTTCAAACTTAATCTCTAATGCAATGATCATGAAAATAGCAGCATAGAGACCCAAAAGTGACATTCTTGCCCCTTCTATAGCCAACATGTTGGTGAACTTCTCTGCTTCATCCTCATCTACAAAACTTTTGGCTCTTAATTGCCCTTCAAGTAGATAGGTGACTGGGAACAAAGCTACCAAGAAAGAGAACACCCATGGCAAAACCCTTGTGCTTGATTCAGAAGGAAGATGGGTGAACACAACAAAGACTGCTGCAGAGACTATTGTTGCGACAAGAAGAGGATACAGAACAACTGCCTGGAAGAAGTACTGAACAGATATGTAAATGCCTAGTGTGACCCCAACCGCCACTGCATACAAAGCCCTCAATTCAACAACATACTTCACTGGGATGATGGATGTAACTGCAGCCAGTGTAAGTATCACAGTTGCGATGAGCAGCCATGATGGCCACGTGGGCTTCGATGCTATAAACCCATATATTGAAGTGTCATCATCAGTTAAATGTGCTGCTGTGATAAAATCTGACCGGTATACCCATGACAACTTAATAGGAGGCTGCATAATAACAAAGAGAAGGCCTGTAGCCACAACAAGGACCAAGAATCTCTTTGCTGACTGCAAGGAAATATTGAAATATAATCAATTGGTGCAGCACCAACAAAAATTTGTAAGATGTAGACTGATATAGAGCAAACAGTAACATAAGAGAGTGAAAACACAAAATATTAAACACCGAGAGGTATGGTTCAATCATTAACTTGAATATGCTTTGTGTAATGAGTAATCACATTCATTACAAAAACAAAAGGCAGAAATATTGTTTTTCATTGACTGGTCATAAAAACACATAGGAAATAGATAACACCACCTCTTGATAAAATCAGAAGCTACGAGGACCATTCCTAACGTTGGGTTAAGGAAGCAAAACCAAGAAGTGAAGACTACACAATTTAAATTATTTGTCTGTGCAAGCATTACAGCCGTTTCAGGTTATGAATATCTTTTAGCTTCATGAAAGTAACATGCTGATCATCTGAAATTGAACTGTTTAGTAAAAGATAGTCTAAAATAGAATCCATCGCATGAAAGGATTTTGATGTACATTCTCTTTCAGGGAAACAAAATAATGTCAGCTATTCAGCTCATACGTGCCTAATATTTAAGACAAGTAGGCTATGTTTCAGTTCAAAGTTCAGAATGCATCCCATGAATGAACTATTTTTTCCTTTAACTTTGCAAAGTTCAAAAAAAAAATCCGGGAAAGTAAGATAAGTTTGAACTTCCAGATTGCAATTGAGATTTTGAAACATTTTTGTCTGACCTTGCATCTATGAATTTAGCCATGTGGCCCTAACCAAGTGCACGTTCTGTCAGTCTAACACTAAATGTGGCTGCAAGTAGCTTCTATTTCTAGCATTAAGAATGAGTGAATTATCCATAGTCAGAACTAACATCATGCTACAGCTCTTAAAATGAAACATACCTTCATGAGGTATTTGTTAAGAATACAAACAATAACATCAGAGCACAGAAATATCACAAGGTGCTCTAAAGGATGGTTGGTCATTTTAACTAGAGCAAAGAGGTAAATTATCAACTACCTGAACATGAGCAAAGTGGAGAATGACTATCGGGATGCAAGCGACTCCTGTCAACAGAATATATGAACCCAGTAAGAGACCATCTGAAGGAGGTCTTCCATTCCACCACTGTAAAGCTTCAAAAATTGTTTCCCGACAGAGCCAGGCAGAAAATGCTATGACAGATGCATGGAAATGAGCTTGCCAGACCTTCATCCTAGCAGCTCCTTTGGACTTGTCTCTGAAATCACAAGCAAGAAGATCTTATCAACTTATAAAATTGGCAGCACTTTAATTGATACGCACAGCAAAATAATATGGATGATCCAATTAGAACACTAGAGTTGCAGTAAATACCTGTAAAGAAGTAAAGGGGGAGTAATAGCAAGTAGCAAAACAGCTGAAACCCATATAACTGATCGTGATGTCATAAACAACATTGACAGTTTTGATGAATATAGACACGTCAAGATCCAAGATGCTTTGGGCCCAACCCTCTGATCAACATATAATCTCCTTACAAGAGCCAAGCCCAAAAAGGTTGTAACTAAAACCATATAACTAGGATAGATGATATCCTCTTCAAGTCCAAAGTAATACATGGAGGCATAGTTGAACAATCGGTTCTCAATGTAGCATAGCAACAATGTATGACCAATAAGACCAAGTTCCAGAAGAAAGCGAAGTTTTGTAGGTAGAAGTGCCAAACCAGGAACAGCCATTGCCATGATGACAGCTGCAACAACATACTTAGTGAAAGACTTCAATGGCATGCCAGCAATCCAAATATTCAGATCCCAATAATTGTGCACCACAAACCAAAGGACCATCAAGCTTGCAATTGCCACAAAGGTGAAGTATGATGACAAGCTTTTCTTAGTAAAGAACCTTGCAACATAATAGCCCGAAATCATTGGCAGTGGAAGGAACTGCAAAAGAATTAACCAAAAAAACACTTAGCACGGTCTTACACAAAATACCTGTTTATGTGCAACCAACAAAAACTAGTTAGAAAAATGTTGCAAGTCGAGGGCAGGGTTGCTTATCAAATTCAACGGCATGTTACTTAAAAATTGGACATTAGGTTAAATTGGTAGCAACAAGATATGTATTTATGTTTATGACATTGCAGAGAAGCTCGATGACGGTTAGCTTATGCCTTTATGTCTCTAATGAGACAATTCCACCTTATAACTCACCAGTCACCACACAAAGGGACTTCTCTCTGCTCACCCAAAGACTGCTATTCTACAACCAAGTGATTAAAAGATACCCATGTTGTTACTGGACGTGTTATATTATGAAATTTGAGTACCCAAAGAGTTTGACAAGATACAATAGAGGGCCCCTTTATCTCTCCCAATCATAAAAGCAGCTTGAGGATTTCGTGGATCATGGATACTTAGCATTATATTCATATGTGCCAGTTGAAAATCATATGGCAGAGGCAAATATCGCCCAAGCACATATCTATCTACTTTTACAACATACATCCTACCTCAGTATAGTTTTTGCAGTATTTCTTCAATTGATATTTTATATGATCTAAATAAGTTCCGAAACACTCGGCAACACTGCAGTATTTCAAAAACCTTGATCCCAGCCAAGGAACTCACTAGCATCATCACAACTATAATTCAAGCACTAAGCAACATAGATGAAAATATTCTGGTGGAGGATGACACAACAAGTTGTGGGGCTATAAAGGTGTAAAGCATTCAGGTAATCAGCTACAGCGTTTCAAACAAAAAATGCACTAGTGGTCAAAACAAACAAGGACCATCAGCTAAACATGAGCATCTACCAGCAGCAATGGTCAAGTACTATTAAGTGAGAGATCATGTATGGCAATACAGTATCACGTTTACTTTCACTGAAATATGAGCAACTATGTTTCCCTATACCATAATTAGCCCTCAATTGCACAACATGCTGCTGTGCACTGATTAAAAAGCCACTGCAGTACTGATTAAAAAACAGTCGAACTTGTATCAAGAAGCAGATATAATATTCTAATTTTGAAAAGGTTCTAGTTGGTTGGTATGCTCCCCCAAGATTCTTTTATTTATTTTATTCATGTAAAAAGAATCGCATGACAAAATACCATAAATCTAGCAAAAGCTTTGAAAAGTTGTATTTCTTAAGTTTGGTGATTGGAACTTTTGAAGACGATCCAAGCCTTAATGATGTCATTAAATAAACGAAGTACTCCCAGATTGATCTAAAAAGACCATTCTGATATAATGTTATTAGTTCTAAATGCTATTGCTGGAAAAACAGCTAAGGCACCAACTGAACAAAAGAACTTTAATTCTTGCAATACAAATAGCCCAAGCCAAAAAGCAAATACATGATTGGTTTCGCATAGGACAGTTCTAAGTGTACAGTATTATCTTGTAACAAATGTGACAGAAATGAAAATGCTGACAACAATCGCAATACTAAATTTATGACAAGGGTAACACATCATTGAGTATTAAGATAATAAGTTCACAAAAAAAGAAACAATCATGAGTTTTAAGATTGCGAGTTCAAAAAATTCAACATCATTGAGGGATTGTTTTAAGCCTGTACTAGAAAACTCATTTAGTCACTGCTAATGCTGGTGAAAACTTTAACAATTGCAAATAGAAGTTGTAAAAGAGGTGTCAACATACCACCACAGGGAATCCAATGACTATAGCTCCTGCTCCACTGACTAGCACTGCCAACACTGTAAAAGCCGCTGAGCTAACCGCATCCCCAACCTTGCCCGCAGCCTGCGCTGCGAGGCCCAAAGCGCCACCAAGCATTGTGACCGTGACGAGCAGGTAATTAAGCGGTGGTGGGAGATGAATGTACCTTCCAAACGAGTGGAACACAACTCGGACCTCAAGGCACAGAACCACAACGACCAGTGCAACCAACCCATTCGCGATCCTTATCTGATCCATCGCACGGGCATCCCTGGTGACCCACCACAGCGCGCCCCGGGTGGATGCGTAGAGCTGGAACAGGAACGGTACGAAGAACAGCAGCAGCAGCTCACACGCACTGCCCCACGACGTGAAGAGCGTTGCGTGATGTGACGCGGCGTGGAACAGCACCGGCACGAACAGCAGGTACAGCGAGTGCACGCAGCTCTCCAGGGGCCCCAGAATGCCGTCGCTGTCCTGCATCGGAGCGTCCTGCTTCCGGTTGTTGAAGCTGGACTGGCGGGGTACGGAGAAGAGCCAGTAGAAGACCATGCAGAAGGCGGCGAAGTAGTAGGAAGCGTTGGCCATGCCGACGGCAGAGACGAGTGCCCATGTGAAGAGCGCGGGCGCGGCCACGGGCACGCACGCGAAGAGCAGGCGCTCGAGGGCGGCCACCATGGTGGGGTTCTCGAGCTGGATCCATCGGAACTGCAGCGACGCCCAGACGCCGATGAGGAAGGAGGTCTGGGCGCAGAGGAGCAGCGCGAGCGCGGTGAGCGGCAGCGAGGCGGCTGCGGCGGAGGAGAGCGTGGCGGAGAAGAAGAAGGCGACGTCGGCGGCGATGAGCGCGGCCCAGACGGTGAAGAAGGCGCCCTGGCGGAGCTGGAGCGCGTCGAGGAGGTAGGCCGCCGCGAGGCCGACGGCGAGGACGGCGAAGACGGGGAGACCGCCGAGGTCGAGGAGGAAGGCCCCCGCGGGCACCAGCGCCGCCGCGAGGCGCGCGTTGTGGGCGAAAGCGGAGGACGACGAGGAGGCCGAGGCCGCCGCCACCCCCGCGCCGCCGCCGCCGATGGAGGAGCGGGGCCTGTAGGCGGCAGCGGAGGAGGAGGAGGGGAATGGGGCGAGGGGTTTCGGGGAGGACGTGGAGCTGCGGCGCTCGTGGTGGTGGTGGTGCGGCGCGGGGGATTGCGACGGGGAGCGGGTGGTGGAGGAGGAGGAGGAGAAGGTCGGGGTGGAGAGCGACGGCGAGATGAGCAGCCGCCCGTGGCGGGGCGCGGATCCGTCCATGCCGGCGGCCGCCGGCGGCAGGGCGAGATCTAGGTTTTGCGGCGGGCTGACCTGGTGGTGATCGGATCGGCGGGTCTCATGCTTTGGTTGGGCAGGTTATCTGTGGCCTTCGGCTTGATGGCAGTGAACACCCATCTGAGTATCTGACCATGAACTGCACGGTCAACGCAGTAGCTACACTACTGTTATAAAAAAAGAAAAAAAAGAAAAGACGAAGCAGCAGAATTTTAGATACAAATTTGAAACAGTACTTGATAAAAGGAATTCTTGGATCACAGTCGCTGGCTGTGGCACTTGTATTCGAAGTGAGTATTCGAATATAGGCATAACGTCCTCTGAAGTAAGTTTTCACAGCCTTTTGTTTCAAAAAAAAAAAGTTTTCAGTCTGTAGAACAAGAAAATCGAATAACAGCAGATCAGATCACTCAACCCAACACGCTAATCGATTAACTGGTTGATCTACTTGCTCCAACAGAAAACAGGATGGCACATAGGAACCATCGGACGGCGAGATTAAAGATTTGTTCATCAGCTCAGCCCTCCAGATTATTTTTCTCACAGAACACTATTGAATCAGGCTCAGAATCAGTCAAAATTAATAGACTTTTCAGCCCAGTTCTGCCAAACGAACAGAGGTAAGACTGGAGCACTGGAAACAACTCAGGTGCAAAAATTCAAGTATCTACTATGTATTTCAGCATTGTCATTTTTTTTTCTTTTTGCCTGATGAGGCAGCATTGTCATTTGACTACCTGAACATTCGTAAAGGTTACAGCACCCATTTCTATTGATAAAATTGATGACATTCTTCGTGACATCCGAACTTTTCACCTTCGTCGATGCGGAAGCGTCTCATTTCTAGAGATCAACGAAGCCCAGTGTAGAATTGACGCGCAGCAAGGTGAGTTCCCTACCGAATATACATGTTTATAAAGTAATTAAATGTGCAAAAGAGCTGCAAAAACCACACAGTTGCTCAGGTTTACAGGACAACTTTAACAAATATGTAGACTTCTAAATTGAAAACATATACTTAATTATTCTGAATCCAAATCAATAGATGATATGGATTCCACTCCATAACAACAGATAAGGCAGAAATTCTTGGAGTCATCTCCAGGGACATTGTCAGGTTCCTTAAACATCATAAGTGGACTGTATCTCAACCAACGAGCTCGAGAGCAAGTCATTCCGGGTGCTAAGTTCACATACAGCCATACTCGGTGAAACTGCTTTGTGTTCATCTATCAGTACCCTGTCATATGGAGAGCATGACTGCACGAGCACGGATGACTTGTATATAGGGAAAATGCCAGACTGGAGTTGGATGTGCTCAGGTCTGTGGGACAGAATAGCACTTGGTGCTTTAGCATTGCAAGCTTCATCTGTATAGATACCCCTAAAGTATAGAAGAATGCGATGTCTGCAAAATCTATTGTAAGTAGCACAGTGATGTTTTTAGCAGGGGCGGCCAGGGTGGGCCATGGCTCCTCTTGCATTTGTGTAATCTCCAGTTGATGCTACTGCAATTACGTACAGTTTGCTAATAAAGCTTCATCAAATGGACAATCATGTACACCCTAAACTATGTCTGCCCCCAATTTTCCTCCAAGCTCTGCCAGACCGCCACTGGTTTTCAGTATGTGTAACATGTCGTACATCGTGACATAGGCCGTGCTTTCTTACTGGAAAGTATGTGTTTCATCTAATGCAACTTTGCCCTCATTCTTCTTTTCTACTTGAAATGAAATGTAGTTCTCCTACAATGTTCACAGATCACAAGGGAAAAAACATTAGATGACAATTATGATTCCAACATTAGATGACAATTCCTTGGAGGGGAAAGGAAAATTTCCAGAGGTTGGAACACACAAGTTTCCAGTAGAACTGTTTATGATATAAAAGATAGCTGTACCTCTCCAATCAGATTGTGCAGATGTTGGGATTACTGCGTAACAAATCGACCATCAAAAAGACAATTTGGTGGTTATGTGCTCCAAATGAGTTCTACAAGTTCACTACGACTTTTGTACTCGTTTTCCATGTAATCCTTGAACTCCTTTAGAGTAACAGCACACAGAAGCCATTATATCTTGAACTGTTCAATCAGTCTGACAAGGCTATATGTCTCAGCATCAGGCGTTGCCCCTCTCAAAATCATTGTCCTCAACAAATCTGGCTCATAAACTTTTGCCTTCACATAAGCTTTTAGGAGGGTGTTGAACACAAAGGAATTCCTACAATATTTTGATTCACTCAGTTCTCCGTATACTCTCTTTGCATTTTCCAAGTCACCTATTTCTGCAAAGTTCTCAAGCAACATATGTGTAGTCTCCAACCACGGTGTAGAACTTCTCACCTTCTTAGTGACAACTTCTTTCTTTCCCATATCCATTGTGTTCAAAGCTTCTTTAACAAGACCCGATTTCAAGCAACCTAAAGTTAAGTGGCGATAAGTAATAGCATTCGGCTCGCATCCACTTGCTCTCATTTCTTTGAACACAGCTGTTGCTTTATCCACAACACCGTGCCTGCAGTAAACGGATAAAATGGAATTGAACTGTTCTGTAAGGCTTAACTTCTTTGTGGAATTTATGTTGACCCATATCTTCTCTGCCTGGTCAACGGAACCAACCTTTCCAAATGCTTCAATCGCTAGTATGAAGCTTTTTGATCGAATATGAGGAAGACCTTGCATGATCTCCCATGTTCTCTTTAGCTCCTTTTCCTTCCCAAGGTATCCATATAAGATCAAAAGAATCTCCAGTGTCGACCAATTAGTACCAGTCATGGAATTCTCAATGGCTTCTACATATGTTTGGCAAACAGTATACAGCCTCGCTACAGCATGCGCAATAGCTAGAATGCCATAAGTGATCTCATTGGGCTCAATATTTGCTCTTTTCATATCATTGAAGACCCTCGCTACCCCATCAATGTTATGCTCATTGGCCTGTATCTTCAAGAGGATGTTGTAGGTTGATGTGTGAGGGGTTACACGATCAGCTTTCATCTGAGAAAGGATCTTGGATATAGATTTCCTGCGCCCAGGTGAAGAATGGAGGATGATCATGCGGTTGTAAACATACTGCGAAATTGGCAGGGACAATTCCCTCATCTTCCTCATGTATGCATAGGAATGCTTAATCAGACCCAGATCCAACGCAGCCATGACAAGGTTGTTGTAGAGCAGCTCTTTCTGGTATTCCTGAGGCACCCGAAGGAAAAGGCTTTCAGCTTCAGAAATGCCATGGACTTTAGCCGTGAACTCCAGGAGGTATGAGTAATCAAGCTCACTCAGCTTGTAGGGCCTCTCTCTTATGATCCATTCCATGACCTGCGGCAAGAAAATGATTGCAGAAATGCAGTGTCAGTTCTTGAATAAATCATCATTATCCAAAACAGCTCATGAATAAATAAAGGGTGCTAAGGAAAATCTCACACAGAGTAGCAACTATCCATACATTGTTAAACACACAGAAGGTAACTACATGGTAATCGTCCGAGTGGTTATGTAAGTAAACAAAATCAGGTATAACTGAATTATATACTAGCCAAACGCAGTAAATTTTGGTCATGTCTACAGATGAGCAAGTAGAGCAATCAGTATTAGCATAATAACAGGCCTTTCCTCACAGCATCTAAACTGCATTGGTACACAAGGAACATCTTGTTGGAAACTCGGAGGCCGATGGAATCCAGGCCAGGAAGACCGGGAATGCGAGAAAGGGGAAGAAGAAATCGGGGAGGACAGGAGTACCTGGAGGGCGGTGCGGTGTAGCCGGTGGCGTCGGAGGCGGTTGACGGCGTGAAAGACGTGCCCGCGGTGCACGGCGCGGCCTTCGGCCATCCATCCCCGCATGGCCGCGCACACCGACGCCGCCCGCTCCACCCGCCGCGCCAGCGAGTCCTGCTGCCCCAGCTCATCGTGGGTCCCCTCCGCCGCAGGGGGAGCCCGCGGCAACGGCGGGGGAGGAGGAGGAGGCGTGAGGGCGTCGCATCCGGAGCTGGTGAAGAATCCTGCGGCGGGTATGGGGGCGGCGAGCGGCGCCCTGCCGGCGCCGGAGCAGCGCCCGCAGCAGCAGCATCGCGGCGGAGCAGCTTGGCTGTAGCCAGGGAGCAGAACACTGGACACTTACCGCGTCCGAAGCCGTCGGATCGGAAATCAACGCTCCGGATGGCACTAGAGAAGTTTTATGGGGGCATGGCCACCGGAAGCTCCCTCTGCAGATGCATATGATCTGGAATGGAATCAGTACCAAACCTGACGAACCGATCCTCTCAAAAGACTTAAAAACTGACAAACTGATGGAAAATTTGAATTGGCATACTTCGATAAGGTGTCAATCTTTGAATGAACATGACAAAAATTACCATGTCGATCGAGACCTTTGAAGCCCAGAGTAAAAGCTGAATCGCCCGTCGTTCATCATATTCAGGTGAAGCATGCAGTCGCCACACCATTCAACATGACAAATGACAGACGTCACGGCAACAAATCAAAGATTCAAAGCGTTCAGCAGGCAGAATGATTTGCCGAATGTTTGATTTGATTTTTATCATCCGTAACATCAGCACGAAGTGTCGCCACATTGTTCGCTATAAACAGCTGTCACAAAATGGGCAGGATGAAATACATCTTGCAAGGTCGAAAGATTTACAAAAACATTATTTTTGAGTTCTTGAGGGTACTGCAACATTAGGGGGGAAATGGAGAAATATAGTGTGTTGATATGTTTTATGGTGTATTTGGTTTGTTCTCATAGTGTTCGTAAGGCTTGCACGTATTTTTGATATGGTCTCAGGTTTATTTTTTGGAAGTACCGTAGTAGTGGAGGCCTACAGAAACTTGCTCAATGCACAAGATGCCAAATGATTATCAGGTTAAAAACACATTTTTAGAAAATAAGTAGTAAATCCATGGATATGCAGACTGCCATGCGTCTAAGTATTAGCCAAGCAAAGCCGCTGGAGTTCCTTCAAGGAGTGGATTTTTAAACTTTGAGCGACAGGAAAACACAATCACTCTCCTATAAAACCATGTTTGGTAAAATCAATTCACATACTGCGCAAACATCACCATCCAACATGCCACCACATTTTACTGTACAAATTCATAAGCCCAAAATAGAAGAGGAAAAAGGAACATCTAAGACATCGCAATTCACAAGCTCGAACCAGGAAAAGCTTTACAGAAATGATTCAAATGAACAACCACCTATGCCCCGGTCAAAAAAAAACAACCACCTATGCTACCTTCCTATACTCCTAGCTGTTTATCTTTTCTTTTCCTTTCCTATCTCCTATGGTCATAACATTCTTTGTGCCAACATATTCAGAACCGAGTCACGCCATCCACTGATCAGATGTCAGTTTTGTTTAGCGACTGCCAATACATTTGATACTGATCCATCACTCCAGCACATAAACTGAGCCATCATTCATGCCAATTGCTATCTGGTTAGGAACTGAAGGATGTGCAGCAACAACTATGGGGTAAACGCGTCCAACACTGTTGGATAAGACGCAGCAATTATGAGATATTGGTCACTTGAATAAAACTATTGGATGCCAAAAGAGTGTGGTAGACTATACATACCTAGGCATTGAAGGTGGGATGTAAGGAGGAGCCATCCAGGACAATAATCTGAGAGACTCCGCTTCAAATATTCCAATTGCGCCATCACAGAATCCAGCATAAACCAAGAGACAATCACATGAGTATACTGCACTTGAAATTGGAGCTGGGAGTGCACCTTTTGGGCCCCACTGGATATAATAAGATACAAGGAGAAAATCAATGGGATGATCACACCACCCAGTGTTCCAATTTAAGAACCTTAAATCAAATATGTATTACATTTCTGATTGCAAAAGTGACATGGGGGGTTAGGCATCTAATAAATCTCAAATTTCAAATTATTTAAAAATGTTCATAATACACATTCATTTCAAATGTGAATACCCAAAGTGACCTAGAATAAGAAATAGGCAAATAGTTAGATTAAAAATGAGGAAACATCAATTAATCAAGAATTGTTCTTCTGTTCACCGTACAAAATCAAAATAGGAGTGTACTAAACGACAGAATTTCAGAGGACTAACAATGCACAGTGCTTCCAGCTTCACATCATAGATTGCCAAGTGGCTGCTGTGAACAACCAAAAACTGTGTGCCGTCACCATGAAACTGCACACGTGTATCACCAGACCGTTTTGCTGGAGGTTGGATATATCTTGAATTTATTTTGTCCCAACTGTCAATTCTCCAAATGCATAGCTGCAAAATTTTATTCCAGAATCCACTCAGAAACAAGTAATTATTTGAGAATTTTCAAAACATATAGATTGAAGCAAGGCTTGCCACTGTAGTATGGAACTGACAAAGATGGAACCTATGCACAGCTCGAGCCTTCTTAACATGTACTTTGCCATCCATTAGGATTCAGTATGGTGAAATTCACAGAATCATACCTGAGTATCAGCACCTGAAGATACTAGCACATTCAATGATTCAGAAAATGCCAGTCCGGTAATCATCTTCTGATGGCCTGTGAGCTTCATTTGAACCTGATGTAATTTGATGAACACATAGAACGATGAGTTTAAGTATATGAGTGCACTTAAAAGAACAAAATGTACATGATAGACATCAAGTGTTAATGAGACAGCAAATGTCGACATCTAGCTGAAGGTCAGCAAATAGCTAGTCAACCATGGCTAAGTGTTGTCCTAGATGGTATAATAATTGTAAATCAAAAAGGAATTATTAAAACTAGCAATTTAGCATCTAAAACATATACCAAATCAGATACTAAGCAATAGATGGTTCAAGTGTGAAATGTGAATGCATCATTTATTGTTCCCTCTGTATACAAATGCAATGCAAATAGGGAAAAGGGAGAAAGTAGAAGAGAATAGATGAAAGAGAATACAAGACAAAAGGCAATAGGTTAGCTGAGAATATAAATGCATTATACTTTACAAGTACGATGATTTGAAACAGAACTAAAAGTGCTATCTTCACTCCATATTCTTCTGAACGGAGAAAGCAACAGGAATATTTCACATGTGGAGAGGAAAAATAGGTATTAACACACACCTGCTCAACATTCAAATTGTAGATTTGAATAGAAGAGTCCTCCATTCCAAGAGCAACGATATTAATGTCTCGTGGATGGAATGCGATGAAAGTTGCAGCAGGTGGAGGTGCCATGAAAGTATGAAAAATCTGTGAGGGATCGGACATATTAATCTCAAGGGCCAGAAAATGAAGTCATCTGTAGTCATAGGTTACTGTTGTAGACGCTAGAAAAGAGATTTACCTGGAATGTCATTATATTGAACATCGAGACTTTGCCACCAGATGCAGACATAACACAGAACTTAGTTTGGGACAATGCAATGCATGGAGTTGCTTCTTCAGGATTAACATCACTAGTGTCATTTTTCAGTACGATCTCATTTGCTGGTTGCCATGACTGAGGTGAAGCAGATGCAGTAGAGTAACAAAATGTTAAAAAATATATTTCAGAATATAATCAAACAAGATTGAAATTGAAAATGAAGTATCATTCTCTAATCTAACCTTGTTATTGCAACCTCTTTGCCATTTCCACAAATTGTGAACAGCATTGGAGTGAAGAGCCAACAGCACATTTCCATTACTTGTATATAACAAGCCAACAACCTGTCAAACAAAGAAATAAAAGCACATTCCTTGTCAGAAAACTTGCATTGCCCTAAATATACTTTGTAGACTACGACGTCGATAATGGCATTATTGAACCACAAGTGATCCTGTAACTCCGGCTGTACCCTGTCTAAGTGTCTATATACTACATACATATGAAAGCCTCCTCAGCTCGCCTATCTTTCTACATCTCTGACACAGAAGAAGGTCAGCCACAGTTCTTTGTAATATAACTACGCAAATATCAAATTGATATATTCACTCATCCCTCTTCTAACCAACAAAAAGGTCATATTTTTCAGGCTTGCTATGCATGGTCAATATTTAAACTGAATCAAGATATGCCCACGTAAAAAGATGTCCAAGAGAAGATGCAACATACTGGCATAAAAATGTGCAAGAAAATATAGATCAACTGACTTTGCTGCATGTTGTTGCACTGTCTGGCATGCCCCGTGCTAACTTCGTAGTCTTGACCATTGGAGGTTGCTTGTGTGTTTGTTTAAAATTCTGAGTCCTGCAAGCACCTGTAGTCTGTTCTTTTGTTCCAGATCTTGCTCCATTGCAAGAGGTATCACAAGGCAGATCACTGAATAGTGTCCAGTCACGGACTAGTTCAGGTTTGTTGCCAAGAGAGTACTTCTGCTCAAGACTGAAAAGCATAAGACCAGAATGAAACATAATTAGCATCACTCTTTATAATCAAGCAATGTGTTTCTATGTTATATGAAGTATTTGCTTGTGTGTCATGATAACACCAAGTATAGCATTATGGATATGACCTTATGATAGGAAAGGATGCTATCCGCTGTGTGCAGATGAAGTTAGAATTTCATTGTCAAACAAGACTATGGCATATGACCAACTTTCAGGTCGTCTTTACACAATTGTGGATTATGTGACCATACAAAACAATCTTCAAAGCAAAAAATTTATATCAAGAGACTTTCCAAACAAGCGACTAAAAGAACCAGGTGCACTGTGAATTCCAATAGTCCAGGACCTAGAAATTAAGACACAATTCCCATCCTCTCAATTTCATCACAAAACCATTTCAAAAAAAGTACCAAACAGTGCATATTTTGTTAGCCTTTCAGGCAACCCAAGTTTAAACTTGTTAACTTTCATGTACTTTGTTGGAAATGTGCATTGGACAGTTTCGTATTTAGGAGCTACTAGAACTCAACACAGTGCCCCTTTTCTATGCATCCATCATTGTTTCAGCGACATACAGAAAACACATCAAATGTCTAATGTACCAGAAATAAACAAAGAACAGAAATAGAAAGCCTAACTCATCTGTGCCAGCATCGTAATTCGTACAGTGTACACCTATTTATACCAAAACCAAAACTTTCTGGTAGCAGTTCCTAATTGTTAACGAAAGAATACTAACCAATGTCAAGCACAGATAGTGGCCCTGACATTAAAAGGAAAAGGTTCATTATCATGGAGAATGTGCCAAAAAATTCAATGAAGCAAACACCTTTGACGCATCATCGTCTTCAGTCTGAAAGGCTCAATCGATGGGAAATCCAGCTTGCTCTGGAGCAGCGGGTTTGCCTGGATGAGCTTCTTAATCTCCACGGCAACAGCATTCCGGGCTGACGCTGTGTCCATGCTCTCGCCTTCCCTGCTCATCAATACAGCACAATCAAACCCGAATCTCCCAAACAATGCGATAAACATTTCGCTCCCAGACGAGCCATTTCGATCCCGTCGTACCTTATCTCCTCGATGGCCGCCGCACGCTTGGCCCAAAACTTATTGAAGGGAGCGAGCGCCTCCAGATCGTCCGCCACAACCTGCCCCTCCTCGCACGCCATGTGCCTGCAAGAATCAGCGAGTTCAGGACAGGACAATCGAGAATCAATAACCAAACCAAGAGCCAAGAATCCGGCACGAATAAGAATCTAGAACCAAGCAAGAACCGAGAATCACGCACAATCAAGAATCCCGAACCTAGAACTCAGTGCAATCAAGAATTAAGAACTCGGGCACACCTGAAGAATCCAGAACCAAGAACTCAGCACAACCAACCTGTAGCGGGACTCCAAGTACTTTTGATAGCGGATAGCGAAGAAGATCTTGGCGGAGTAGATGTTCCCGTTCCAGTTGGTGAAGCCGACGAGGTAGCGCTCGGCATCGTCCCACGCGCCGCATTGCACGAGGTCCTCGAGGTGCTTGGCGTCGAAATAGAGCCCGGACTCCTGCTCCAACCTGCGCCAAGAAACGGAGAGGAACGAGGAAGAGGAGAAAGCGTCAAGAACCATCTCCAAATCACTAGCCCCAAAAAAGGCCCTGCCATTTCGATCGTCTCACTCGTGAGCCGCCTCCGTGTAGCCTTCCTCGTGCAGGTACTGAAGGACGAGGAGCCGCAGTTCCTTGGTCCTTTGCGTCTCTGCTGGGTCCGGGTCCGGGTCCGCCATGGTTCCTCTTTTTTCGCTGCCTTTTTTCCTTTCTCTTTGTAGAAAGAAAATAGTTTTCCGAACAATAGTGGAAAAATAGTTCTGTGTAATGTGGAGGTCGTATGCGTGCTGTCAATCCTTATGCCTGCATACCGATATATATAGGTATAACTATACAATTTTCTCAAAACAAATAAAAAGTAGTTTTATGTCAATTTCATATTTTACCTTTAATATTTTTTATTTAGAAACGGTTAGCTTCTAGCCGTCTACATACGGTTGAAACCAAGCATCCGAAATCGAAACCGAGCGCTGGTGAGGTTGACCATTGCTCGGGACCAAATAATCCGCAAAGACCATTCCTTAGAAGTAATCAACATTTCGCCGATATTTCACTGTTACCACTGGAGAAGGCTTCGTAAGAATTGGCTGACGAGTACAGTGGTTATTAATTTTTGTTTAGTATACATGGCGCCAAATTTCCATGTGCCGTTCCATTATCTAGTTCTCCCTCAATCCCAATTAGCATGGTCTTCGAAACATAATTATTATCTTCGGAAAGTACATTCAAATCAGTCTTTACGAAAAATGAAATTTATATGACACAAGTCTAAGCAATTACAATTTACAATTTCGGTAATGCCGGAAGTCGGCGTCCAACGCATCGGACGCCCGACTCCTAGGATATGTGCCTCGCGCTCCCCTCCGCACCAACAAACGCCTGCTGCTGGCCGTGGCCGCCTGCTGCTGGTCGTCGCCGCCTGCTGCTGGCCGTCGTCGACGCCGCGCCACCGTCCGACACCAGCAGCCCTCTTCCTCACAGCCGGCGGCCCTCTTCCTCTTCCTCCACGCCATGCCTCAGCTCCACTCCATCTCCTCCCATGGCCGGTGACGCGAGATCTCCCATAAAAAACGGAGCGAGGTCATCTTCCTCATGGAGACAGCGAGCTCCTCACCCTGCGGCGTGAGCTCCGTCTTCCCTATGGACGGCGGCGAGATCCTCTTCCTCTCACCATGGTCAAGGCGGCACGAGCTCCCTCTCCCCCCATGGCTGGCGGCAAGAGCTGTTCTCCCCCTTCCCCATGGCCGGGGTTGAGCTCTCCCTCCCTGTGGCCGGGGTTGAGCTCCCCCCGCCATGGCCGGGGTCGAGCTCCCCTCGTCCCCATGGCGCGGTGAGACCCATGGTGTTGCAGTAGAACTTTTTCAATGTTGCAGATATATGATAGTAATGTTGCAATAGTTTTGTTTCGATATTGCATGAAACATAGCTCCGATGTTGCGACGGGAATTTTTTACTCCCCCGATCCATATGTTTCACTATGTTTCAGTAGGATCTTTCAATGTTGCAGTTGCATGATACTGATGTTGCAATAGCTTTGTTTCGATGTTGCATGAAACATAGCTCCGATGTTGCGACGGGAATTTTTTACTCCCCTGCATCCATATCACTATGTTTCAGTAGGATCTTTTCAATATTACACTTGCATGATACTTGTAACGTCCCGCCTCCCCGAGGCCGGGCCCGCTTACCCTGGCAGCTCTCTAGGACCTCTAGACTATCCTCACAGACTAACACATGTCTTTTCTGCGCACTTTGTCCTCACTCATGCACACCCGGGAAGTACTTCCCGGTCGGTCACCCATCATGAAATTGCTCCAGGCCAAGCACGCTTAACTTTGGAGTTCTTTCGAGCTGAGCTTCCGGAAAAGAAGTTGCAACTTGTTGGTATGAGTATTCTATCAATCCTATTAAGCCCTGGGCTGTCACAATACTGATGTTGCAATAGCTTTGTTTCAATGTTGCACAAATTGAACGGTGAATTAACGATGTTGCATGCAACAGAGCTCTGATGTTGCGACAGGAATTTTACTCCCCGCATCCAGATGTTTCACTGTGTTTCAGTATATAATTTATGATGTTGCACACATGTATTCCTAATGTTGCAAAGATATATTTTCGATGTTGCAACGACCGTCCGATAGAAATTTTTCCATCGTCCAGGCGCCAGCAACTCCCTTACAATTTTGCCCAATACAGACGATTTCACAATCACAAGAAATACTACTCCACATGCCCAACATCTAGGCAACTTACAATTTGCTAGGTAACTGCAGTATCAGTGATATCTGATATTTCCTGCAACTTCAGGAAACATATTTTCAAGGTACTCGAGTTGCAAAGACATCAGGGTGCTCTTTCACTCTTTTAACTCCAGTATATAGGAGAATATACAGGGCATTGCACACGTTTTTGGATCTCTAAGGTGGAGATTTAAAAGAAGGCTACATATAGAATTTACCAATTGCGTCGCATCATGTACACCGGCAAACACATTCAGAATCTGGTATGTAGGTCGACGAGACACCAGCAAAGCTCAATATGAAACCACGCCGTGTCCTCCAAGGTGACAAATTCAGAACACGGCAGACGCAAAATAAATCTGGTCAGCAAACACCATCAAATCGACCCGGGGGGGATCCATCATCACACGCGACGCAAAATATCACCATCCGACATACCACCATCTTTGTACACTACAAATGGCTGCCCCGATAACAGGGCAGGAAATGAACAATCTAAGGTACCACTAATCTCAGAGCAGGAAAAGCTTTACAAAAGAGGAAGACAGTGCCAGCAGACCATCTCTGCGGATGCGAAGGCGGTGCAAGGTCCGGTCAGGATTTTCAGGGGTGGAAAAGAACCAAAAAGACCTAACTTAGCGATGTCATCATCAATCACTACCTGCACTGCCGCCACAAGCAAGGAGACGCTGTCGACTTGATAAATATGACCTCCTCTCACAATCTAACTGTTTGTCTTTTCTCCCTATCTCCTACAGGTCCTACCATTCTTTGCGCTAACGAATCTCAGTCCTGCGGGTGAGTCACCTTGTCGGCTGATCAGATGCCTGGATGCTAGCAGCTGATGGCGCAGCTGATATCGCTGGATGGGCTCCATTGTCCTGAGGCGGTGCTGTCCCCCACTTTGGGTCCGCATCTAGTGGCTCAACCACATGGACTTTACCGTCGCTCATGCCGAGTGCAATCTGGTTAGGCTCCACAGGATGAGCAGCAACCACCAAAGGGTAAACGCGTCCAGGACTGTTGAATAAGATGGATTGGTGAGCAATAGCAAGCAGAATGGGTCACTCGCAAAAGCTCTAGTAGACAACATAGACGAAATAAGTAGTGCAAGTGATATACATACCCAGGTAGTATTGAAGGTGGAATGTATGCAGAAGGTGCAATCCTGCAACGCAATCTTAGAGATTCCGCTTCAAAGACTCCAATAGCACCATCACAGAATGCGGCGTAGACCAAGAGACCATCACAAGAGTATATTGCACTTGAGATTGGAGCTGGGAGTGCATCTCTTGGGGACCACTGCATATATATTCAGATATCAATAGAAATTCAATGGCAGTATGACAAGACCCAATGTTCCAATTCATGGAACAATAAAAATACCTAAATCATCCACAGTAATATACAAAAAAAAAGAAATTAATGGCTAGAATAGAAATGAGGAAAAGTCAATGAATCAAATGCTATTCACCCAAGGAAGATTGGCAAAGTCAGAACAGTAATAGATTAATAGAAGTTGAAAGAAACTAACCGAGCGCAAACATTCAAGATTTCCATCATAGATTGCCAATTGGCTCTCATGAACTACCAAAAGATGTGTCTGGTCATTGTGGAACTGCACCCTTGTATCACCAACCAAAGTGCCAGACCGGTTTGGTGGAGGTTGGATATATCTTGATTTCTTCTTCTCCCAACCATCAATGCTCCATACACATAGCTGCAACATTTTAAATTAACTAATCAGAAACAGATAAGTGATCTATTCTTACCAGAATGACTGCAAACAAGGTTTTGCAAAGTATAATAGTGGAACCAACATAAGCAAGCAGTTTTATAGCATATAATTTTATATCTATTAGAATTTGATAGAGCAAAATCCATATTATCATACCTGAGCATCAGCACCTGATGATACTAGCACATTCATAGATTGAGAAAAGGCCAGCCCAGTGATCTTTTTCTGATGGCCCTTGAGCTTACTTTTGACCTGATGCGATTTGATTAAGACGCATTAATACTAAGACTAACATTAGAAAAATGCACTGAAGGGTAATAAATACATTAAAAAGTATAAAGATTCAGCAATGACAGGAATCAACAGTTAATGACAACAAATTCCCAAACCTATATAAGTCTTGAAGGTTGGCTAATTGAATACTGCTGAGTGCTCGTAGCGCGTATTTGATTGAAATGTAAGTATGAAATTAGCATTTACAAGGTCTGCCAAACTCCACTACGAAACACCAAAGACATACTTATTACTCCCTTTTATTTGATTAGCTAAACAGTCCCCGATAAATAGGTCTGACTACATATTCCACAAAATATAAGTACATGTAATTAATATGAAATGTAGTGCCATTTCCCCAAATCAAATGATCAAGCAAGCTTTGTAAGTTTTATCAGTCAAAAGTCCTGTCACTAAACTAGTATAATTTCCATGTGGAGTAACAGTGAGGAAAGGGGGAGCAGCAATAGCATACATCATCAATGCGGACATTGTAGATTTGAATGGTAGAATCCTCCATTCCAATAGCAATGATATTATTGTCTTGTGGGTGGAATGCGAGAAAAGTTGCAGCAGGTGGTGGCGCCATGAAAGTAGTCATGACCTGCGAGAGATCCCGGATTCAAAGCCGAAGAGTCAGACATCACTAATGGCACAATCTAGGAATTGGACTTCGTATCTTGAAGTTATCAGCAAAGAATATGACATGTTAAACCCATACTGATGGTCTATAGAACAAAATATGTAATCACATAATAAAGGAATGGTATCTTTTATCTGCAAGTTGCCAGCAACAAAATACGATGCATTATAACCCATACTCATGGACATTTATGGAACTAACAAAATTGTTGTGATAGTAAAAAGGACATCTACCTTGAATGTCATCATATTGAACAAGGACACTTTGCCACCAGAGGCAGACATAACATAGGAGTCATTTTTGGACAATGCAATGCAGGCAGTTGCTTCTTCTGGGTTGCCATCATTAGTGTCGTTTGTCATCAGAATCCCATTTGCTGGTTGCCACAATTGAGGCGCAACGGAAGCAGTGGACTAACAGGGCATGAAACAACATATTCAGAAAGCAAGCAAACAAGATTTTGCAGTTAAATTGAAGAAAGTGAAGTTCTCTGATCAAACCTTGCCATTAGGATTTCTGTCACTCCTTTGCCATTTCCACAACTTATGAACAGCATTGGAGCCAAGAGCCAACAGTGCAATCCCATTATTTGTATATAACAAACGGACAACCTGTTGATCAAAGAAATAAGCATAACCATTATCACAAATTTCCATAACCCAGAACATCAACTTGCTTGATTACAGTCTATCGTAGCACATAACATCAGATACCAAAAACAACTATGCTATGCAACAGTAAGACAGCATATTGTCTACTTACCCTACTTTTAATATAAAGAACAGCTCATGTGTTAGATTGATTGTCTGATCAAACTGTGTAACTCACTCACAATACCACTCCATACAAAAAGATGTACAAGAAAACATAGGTTAGCATACCTTGCTTGGATTTGTGTCTGTGTCTGACAAATGCAGGGCTCGAAGATGTCCATTATCAACAATGTCAGCCAACTTCCAGGTTTTCATCTTTTCAGATTCATCTGTTATTCTTGGTTTAACATCTGGAGTTCTGCTTGCGTCCATAGGTGCCTGCGGTTTATTTACCTTCAGCAAACCTACATAATGAAGAGAGGGCAACAAGGAAGAAGCCAGAAGGAACTTACCAAGCCACTTGTTGACACTGCAGGCAACATCCGATCAGGCCGGTCGGCATTCACTGCTATAGGACTGGAGACATTTGAAACAGGACCAAGGGCAACAATTGGAGGCTGCATTAAAACCAAATGTGAGAATAAGATAATAACAAACCTTGTCAACATTCACTAAATTCCGAACGAAAGCTAGCAGAAAAAGAAGGCAGCTAAGTGGTGAAGTTCCTAGTCAAACGAAATCAGCTGACTACTTAACTCAAAACCCTTCTAGTGTATCTTCTCAATGAAACATAAGTGAGAAAGAAACAGGCACCTTTTGCCCGCCACAAATGTGGCAACAATTGCTAAGTGACTATGCCCTACAGTAGCTCACCGACTCTAGAAGCAGAAAGCAAGATACTAGCATCTGATAGGCATGTTCGCCTGAGTTGTGGCAAAGTGCAGCATTGAACCGAGTAGGATAAGGTCTAACAAATTTTCAGCATGACACGGAAGGACAAAAGTAAATGTAACCAAATTATGCAATATTCAATGAGAAGTTTACGTATCATTACCTTCGTATTAATTTGTTGAGGAGGTCCTCTAGAGCCCTCAAATGCTCTACTTTCCAGCATCCTAAGCAAGCGCTGCCCATCAGTGTTGGCAAGTATTTTTATTCCATTATCACTTGTTGTAACAGCAAGTAATGAGCCTTCTCTATTGAATCTCAAACGAGGGCTTGCCTGCATGATCAGCAAAAGAATGTTAGGCAGATCTTCAGTATGGGCAAGTTAGATATAATAGACAAAAAACAAAGATACTAACAGGCAGTCCACCATCACAATCTGTTGTTGTTAGTATGTTTGTGTTATCCATATCCCAGAATTTAACAAGAAATTCATCTCCAGCAGCCAAGAAGCGGTTTCTGGTTGTGTCAAACTGAACAACACCGAGCGAACGTTTCCTGAAGCCATTGTATGTCCTTTTAATAGCCCCTTCAGTTTCATTCCACTCAACCAAGTGTGAATCACCTTCTTTACTAGTACCACAAGAGAAGAGCCTGCAAGAAAAAATCATAAGTGAACAACTGAAATGGGTGAAAACTGAAAATCAATCAAGATGCCCACTTATTTTGTTTCTCTTTAACAGCTATTAAACTCTATTAACAATTGCTACGTCTCACCTTGTCCCATCGGCACTGTAAGCCATAGTAGTACACCAATGTCCAGGAGCATCATAGTCAACTCTTGAGCCCAAGCAATCATATAACCATGCTTTGATTTTTCCATCAATGGCAGTAGAGAAGATAAACTACAGAGAAAGCCAGAAAGCTAAATAAGAAATCCATAAACCAGATCACAACTAGTAATGTTTGCATGCAGTTGATGCAAACAGGAATGCAAAATATGGAAGAGTTGGCACAATGGTCAGAATACTAATAAATACAACCTGCAATGGCAGGCAAAATAAATAGAAGAGTATCAAGAACATCAGCATCAAAGTTGTTCCAAGGATACCTGAATGGACTCCTTGTAGTGCGGGCACACGGAATACACTGGAGCTTCATGGCCTTCAAACGTGTATTGCTTTTGTCCTGTTTGAGCATCCCACACCTGCCAAATCCAATGTATAAATATACTACAGTCTAGTTTGTTTTGAGAAAAAGTAAAGATCATACAATATCCTCACCTTAATGAGTTTGTCATCACCACATGTAATGATAGATAGAGTCTTGTTGGGGTGAGAGAAGGCTATGTCATTAACCCCACCAATGTGCGCATCAATCTGTTACATTTGCAAAGGGTTAGAGACATTAAAGGCTGTTAGTATGTATTCCCCAATCAGTATTACAATATGTACACACCTCTGCTTGCTGCCGTAGGTCTCCATTAGGTACGAATGTGTATGTCTGAACAATATGCTTTGAGAAAGCAACACCTGAAAATCAAATCACACTTGTATGAGACAGGGGGGAACTCAATATCTCCATTAGTAGGATCCAAGAGAAAATATAACACTCCTAAGACCCGAAGTATACCATAATGACCAGTGTCTCATTACAACGATCACATGTCCAAATGCGGATAGTAGCACTGAAATGAACCACTACGTACCTAGAATGGTTCCATCAGTGCTCCACAGACATCTATTGACAGATATTGCAGCATCTTTCATCAGTGCAGCCTGCAAATAGAACACAAATTGTGCATGAGAACGCACCACTTCAGGACACCAGGCTGCTACTTGCAGCAGCATAAAACATGTTAATAACAGTAACTTAAGTAGTCACCTGCAAAGGCAATGTGCAGGAACCAATATCCCAAACTTTAAAAGTCTTGTGAGCTATCCTTTCGCGTGAGCCAACCTCCCATACCGCAATGTCACCAACATTTGTTCCAACTGTGTACATCAGAAGACTAAATGTAATGAACAGTTAACCAGAGTAACAGTTCACCGGTCAAGGGGCATGTTTCCAGCAAGTACCTAAAAGAATGGTTTGTTGAATAGGATGGAAATCCAGGCTCATAACATTAGAACCCTGATTAAGGGTACGAACCACTTGTTTGGGGAGGTCTTCCTGTGTGTACATATTGGCAGGATGGCTTGCGCCAGAGAAAGATACCTGCCATATTTTTAATCAATCATAACTTACTCAGTTATGAAGTCCAGAAAATGTGTAAGGCTAAACATAAATATGTCTCTTGAGTTCATCCAGTACCTCATCTGGTTGCCCGACACGCATTCTTTTCATGAGATGTTCTGAATCTGCAGACTGGTAATCAATACCAGGTGCACTTGTAGGGGTTCTTGGATGCTTCAAAAATGCCGCTGCGAGCAAAAAGAAACATTGGAAAGCGTGAAACACTGTCACTAGTGAGAACCACCATTTAGCTCAGTCACTTTCAACTTACCTGTGTTTGGAGCCTGAACAAGACCAGGAGGTCCTTGTGCAACAGCAGCATGAGGCAAAGAGGGATTGGCATTTGTCATCCAACCTGCAATTGCGTTTGGAGATGGCGACACCACAGGTTGAAATGGCTGCAAGATTGAAGTGTTATAAGTAAGTGATGATTTGAATAAGTAAAATGGACTGCTTGTGACAATACTTACAGCATGAGCACCCATTGGTGGAAATCCAGCTGACTTAGGGATGGATCCAACAAGGGGCCCATTGGCAGGCGGAGGAGCTCTTGCTCCGTTTGTAGGAGCAGCACAAGAGTGGTCAGTAAAGAGTGTCTTGATGTCAGGGTTTGGTCTGGGGTTCTTGCAGAGCTGATGCTGCCAGTTAAGACTGAAAGTCAAAAGGAAACAACCCCCGGTTAGTATAACCTTTTACAAGCATGGAATACGTTTCTGGAAGCATTTTTAGACTTGTATGTCACGACAAATAGATAAATTCCAATTATGGCATGCATAGATACGACATTAGGATAAGAAAGGGATGGTGTCTGCTATAGGCATCTAAAGCTAGAACCCCTATAAAAAGACAAAAATTTGTTTGTATATTGTCGTATAAGATAAAAGCTATGGGATAAAGAGGTACAGATGTCCAAATAAAGAACTATATCAAAAATATTCTGTAGTCCCGAACAACCAGAAGTAAAATTCCAACAAGTCAAAGAGCCAAGGAAGCATTGATTACATTTAATCGTTCTCTCCATTAGTAAAACTCAATGTCAAAGTGGCAGACAGTGCTTATTTATTATGTAGTCTGTGAGACAACCTTCACCCTTTATTCCCAAGTGTTAGCTGGGGTCTAATGAAAATCAGTCAGTTATGTAGCAGTTAACATTCTGATCCATTTAATCTTATTGATCCACCATTCCCAGCTCTTAAAAGTTCTTCAATGATTCAGTGCTAGAACCTAACATTCTGCTCCATTTAATCCTATTCATCCATCATTACTAAGGGAAGTCACATAAACACATTATTTAGCATCAGAATAACCAGAAAGAAGATAAAGAACAAAATTAGTAAACCTCCGCATGAAGCAGTTATGTGACAGAGCTCATTGATTTGCTTTCTAGCGCACGTGAAAATTGAATGCTAGCATACAATCTAACTAAATTTATACCATAGAATTTATATTCACAAATTGCATTCTGGTATTTCAAATAAGTGCAATGGTGTGACTAAGCATATCAAAATTAAATCAACTGAGCACCTCTGATTGATCAATGTGCGAAGCCTAGAAGCTTTGAATGGCGGGAAATTCAGCTTGTCCCGAAACAGTGGGTTTGCCTCAATGAGCTTCTTGAGCTCCAAGAGCATGATATTTCGAGCCGACTTGGTGTCCCCATACTTGGATAGCTGCTCATTTTGCCTGTTTTCATCATCGATACACAATCACATCCACACCGACCAAATGCACTCAACATTTTGCTTCCAAAAGGAGCAGGAGCATTGCCGTACCTAAAATTCTCCAAGGTCAGCAGCTGTGTTATCTCCTTAAACAGCTCCTCATTGAAGGAGGCGAACACCTTGAGATCCTTGACAAGAATCTCCACGGCCTTGGCCCTATCATGCCTGTGAAACCGATAGCAAATTCAGCACAAACCAACCTTGACAACGACCAAGTACCATGAGATAATTAATGATGAGTCAGCCACCTATCAAGGGCCTCGAGGTACTTCTGCTTGCGGATCTCAAAGAAGATCTTCATGGAGTAGCGGTTGTCCTCCACCTTGGTGAAGCCGCTGAGGTACTTCTCCACCTCGTCCCACTCGCCGCCCTGGACAAGGTCCTCAAAGTGCTTCATGTTGAAGTAGAAGCCCGACTCCTGCTCCAACCTGCACAAGCAACCGAAAAAGGCATCAGGAATCTTCGTTCGCCCAACACGCCAAACCTCCAAAAAAAAAAATCACGATCATGGCGGACACTCACTTGTGCACCGTCTCCTTGAACTTTTCCTCATCGAGGAACTGCAGGATGAGGAACACCAGCTCCCTGCTCAGAGACGACATGGCTCCCCCGATCCCAGCCGGAGCCTCCAGCTCTCAAAAACCCTCCTAAACCTCAGGCCTTCCCGGCAATCGGCAGATCCCTCCCAAATCCCCCCCACAAAACCCGCTCCAAACCGCCCCCAAACAGCACAGCAAACACCCACAGCGAGCTCAAAGCCTAGCTCGCGAGCTCAGAGCCAGAGCCCAAGGACCAAGCAAACTCACAACCGAAGCTCGGGCCCCGCCGCGCCCATCCCGCCGGGATCCCCGGCCGATTCCGTCGGCGCGACCGCCGATCTGCAGCTGCCGACGCCGGCGGCTCGAATCCGGCCGCCAGGCGGCGCCTCCAGGAGCTCCCGCCTCAACACGCAGCCGCCGGCTAGGGTTTGCCCACGCCGCCGTCGCCGCCTGCGTCTCCACCCCTCAGCTCCAGCCGCCGCGTTTCCCTTCTTATCTCTCTCTTTCTTGCTTTCTCTCTCCGAAAACTTCTCTCACTCTATTTTTTCTTCTCTCTCCTTTTGGGTTTTTTTGGACCCCATTTTATAACGCGCTCGACCAGCAACCACATTTATAGCAACCCAGACAAACCAAGAAATGACAGTAACACCCATACGAGAGCGACTGTATTCACACAAACTGCCACTATTAAGGCAGCGGTCCAGGGGCAGTCTCGTAAATTTCTTTGTGAGGGCAGAAGCGGAAGTGGGGCGGTCGCGCGGTCGCTTTCAGGCCGGGGAGGGGTGTTTCGGTCATTCGGCACGGGGAGTTAGGGGAGCATCTGGGGGTGGTTGCGGGGCCCACAATGATCATGGGGGCGACGAGGGTGGAATGGTCATTTGGGCGTCAGCTACTGTAAGTTTTCCCTGCTGCCACGTCATCCTTCCTCGTACCCATTAACTCCTTTTTCTTGCCAGTTTTTTCCTCTCGCTCTATCGCTTTCTGGCGCATCGCCGGTTTCGAATTTTGAACACGACCAGTTCGTGGTAGGCGCACCCAGTGCACCTACCCAACTTTCCAGGCGTGTACTCAGTTTGATAATGACAGGAGACAGACCAGAATAGTGTGCTTTTGTGAATATATAGTTTATTGGTGTAGAAAATTTTAGTGATATAAGTTAAATATCCTGTGCATCAGCCCAGTATAGTATGTGTTTAAGGGTTCTAGTTTTCATTCAACTCCCCCTTTCCCATGGAAAATATCCTTCTGTGCTGATTTTTTTTTGGTATTCTTTGTAGTGTGTAGACAATCTACAACGCACAACACCGACTAATGCAACAATCATGCTTTGATCTTTAAGGAACATTTCCCCAACCTCTATTAATTTCTTATAATAGCATGACAAAGACGAGCAAGACAATTTATGCCATTTCCACAAATGCATAGATGCATATCTGGAATGAGCTAAAATGTCTATGATATAAGAACAAAGCCATGAGAAATGCATATAAATAAGAACACATGTATGCAAATTCTTAAATTAGCATGCATGTATAACAAAAAGCGCATATATGTTACAAAATACCTATGTGTCATTTGGATTGACTCCAATAGCAATTCTTGCAAATACGTGTTGCTGACCAAGCAACGTAAATGGTGTGTCCATGCCAGTCGATTTTTGGCTTACCCGCATGAGTACGCCTCACGGCAGTTGATTGCAAAACTACGACTGTCAAGTGCTAACTGATTTGTGCCTACATGAAAAAGAAAAGGAAAAAGAAAAGATGATTGTTGGCTTCCTTTGCATACTTCACACGTAGTTGATTTATTATGTGCCCATTAATCTACAGAGATTATGGCGGCTACTAATAAAACCGCAGCGGCCAACTGATTAGCGCCAACATACGAACAAAACTACAATGGACAACTAATGTGCGCCGACGTGTGGAAAAAAGCACATCGGCTATCTTATCCGCGCTAACAAGTGGACAAAACTACAACATGCATCTTATCCTCGTGGCTGGCTTGGCTAGTTAACGTGCGGACAATTGCGGCGACAAATTGGTCAGTGCTCATGCCCAGACAAATTGCACTGGATAGTTTGTTTGCGTTGACGTGCGGACAACACCGCAGTGGCTAGCTTGCTTTGCGTTGACGTGCGGACAACATTGTGGCGGCTAGCTGGTCGGCGCTCGCGTCCAGATGAAATCCACAATAGCTCGCTTGTTTGTGTTGACGTATGGATAACACCGCGGTGCCCAGGCAGTTGGCACCGACGTGCGGACAAAACCGCAGTGACTAGCTTGTTTGCGCCTACACGCAAACGAAACTGCGGCGGCAAACTGGTCGAGGCATACATGCACACAAAAATAAATTTCAATGCGAGTAAATTGCTGGTTTGCTCACATATCTACACCTCATGTACAGTACCGGCAACGATCAAGCTTCCCATAAACTTATCACTACTTGCAACGAAACGTGTTGTTTTAAAAGCGTCTTTCACACTTATTGCTTGGAAACTACGTAGCACAACATGCATATATTGTGCAGACTTGTGTAGAAAGACAAATTGACGAGTATCCTAAAAAAAGGTGACGACAAAAAAAAAGGTAAGGATATATGCGGTCCTCGAAAAGCTGAGAGGGAGGGAGAAAAAGGCATGCGGATGTCCCGGGTGCGCGTAGCGCGCTGAGATTCCGGTCGCAATAATTCTCGATTTCCAGACCTGTCCCTTTCCCCGCTGCGCGCCTAGCGCGCGAGCAGCTGTCCGTCCAGCCTTTAATAAGATAAGTCAATGTACCTATCAACACCACCTATATAAGGGACTCCACTTATCAGCCAACTGGCAGCGCAACTGGGTCCAGATTTTATTTCACACTCTTTTTCCGGCGACCGAAAAAGAAAGGGAAAAGAAATGCCCCGCAGCCCGCACCGAGATCCTCCTCGCCACGTCCCACGTGCCACTCGCTGTCCGACACGTGGCATGTAATGTTGACTGGCCCTGGTCACGTACTCCTACTCACGTGCCCGCCCCTGACGCGACTGCGCGGGGGACGGGGATGGACCGCAGCCTTGAAGACGCGGCGCGAGGTTGCCGCGTAATTACGGCGCTGCCACCGGCGAGCGTGGGCGGGATCGAGACGGGTGGATTGGAGGGGCCAGGGGCAGCGTGGGGAACCGAGACCCACGTCCGGCCTGTCTTGGGTTCCGCGCGAACGCGGCCGTCCGTATCGCGGCAGCAGTGGCGATCACATGCACCGGGACCACTGGATCTTCTGCGGCTGCACTGCGAAGGATGAGGCTGGCTGGGAGCGTGTGTTACTCGTTGCTTGGCTTGTGTCGATCCGTGCAAAAGCGTGTGCTGGCCTGCTGGGGGCAAAAGATGAAAGGATTACCACTGCTCTCGATCGGGAGAAACGTTCACAATATTTGCCTATAAATTTATGATGAAGTGTAACTATTGTTTTATTCCCATTCGCTACTCTTGATTAAATTATTTGAAATAAGCAAAAGGCGTTTTAACATAAGAGTTACGAATGGCCATTTTGTATTGACTGTTATTTGGAACTACGGAGTACTACATTGTTGGTTGGTCAGTGCGCATGGGTGCCATATATGGGTACACATTGAAGAACGGATGAAGTATATATGTGTGGATTACGTCAAAAGAATCGTGACATCAATTATACTAAATGGAGTAGTTGTGTGTAAGAGTTAACTATAATCTTACGCGAAACAGAATCATTCTATATAAAAAGTAACCTGGCAATGTGGCCCGTTCCATGCGGGGCCAACCATATACTAGATGAGATCAACTATCAAACCATTATATCGTATATCAGCATCTTCTGTGAAACAATGATGGATCAATGGATCGCATGAGAAAATTTCTAATAAATTTCACGTCACAATGAACAATGGTTTTTACTCATTTAAGTCTTCGTTGTAGTACTGTATTGTTTAGTGCTCGAACGTGGGCCCCGAGGAATACCAAGTTCATCAAGTGTTTCGCATAAATGTTCAGTTGATATTTACTCCCTCAATGCCTAAATAATTGTCGTTGTTGGTATGTGTACCATAAATTTGACTCGATCTGTAAAAAATACCTACAATATTTGTATATCCAAATAAATTTATTAAAAACTAGATTAAAAATCTTTCCAATAATACTAATTAGGTATCATAAATATTAATATTTTTGGTATATATATTTAGTCAAAGTTATTTCTTGAAAAGTGCAAACGACAGCTATTTAGGAACGGATGAATTACATCACAACAGTTCGTTTTTAAGCAATTGGAGCGGAAAACATCCTTAGGGTTGCAAGAGTATTTGAAATATTCTTTTGTGGGGAAACAAAAAGAAGCAAAAATGAAAAATTGCACCGTGAAATTTGGGATTTTGGGTATGATGAGGAGAGGGGAGAGTGAGAGCATGAGTGGTCGCACTCAAGCCGGAGAAGTCAGAGAAAGTGCACGTACTAGAGAGAGAGAGAGGAGAGAGGGGGGCTACTACTGGCGTAGGTAGGGAGGTGGTGGTGAATGGGTGGTAACTGTTGGGTACACCATAATTGGTGGTACGTCTAGATAGGCAGAGCTTGGTGGGGCAAGACCATCATGTGCGTGCTAGTACTCGTTTGTGTGCGCAGTGCAGGGGCCGGCTGAGGATATGAACTGCTACGCCCACACCCCAAATGGAGACAGCGCCATCTTCACAGTACTACACGGCAGCATTTAATTCTTCATTTCTTGACAGATGACAGCACACCTAAACAACATTTGATTGTCCATGACAACAACGTTTTACTTGGTCGAGGTGAGTTTAGAAATCGTGCAAATTAAAGGCAGATTGATTGGAAGGTTGAGTTGAGACTTGGTCACAAGGCTGCGGAACCACGATTCCACCTCTTTGTTGCTGGCTCTCAAACGTAGGGCAATAGATGCGGTAAGAAAAAGACGGGTCCGAACATGAGTTGAACCCACTTAGCTTATTTTGTTGTGACTAGACATGAAAGGCGACCAAGGGTGCACAAAAAGCGAGTGGTTAGGTTCACTTCCAACCATGCCACGCCATGATTTTGGCCATTGTTGACAAAATGTGTTGTAAGCTTTTGTCGAGAAATACAACTGTGAAGCAAATAGATATCTAAGCGATTTTGGCACGCTAAAAGTTTATTCATGAACCAAACAGTGGCCTAAGCGATTGCAGCACGCTAAAATTGTGTCGTGGTGACCTTGAGATGTCATCCGGACACGCCCTCAATATAAGGTATACAATATTTAATTAAAACAAAGTACACTGTTCTCAGCTATATTTAATTGAAACAATATAAGGTAACTACATAGAGATAATTCGACCTAATAATACATCAATGAACCGAACACTGAGCCATATGATGGCACAAAGCCCTGTAATTATAGCCATATAAGCACTATAGGATGGAGCCGCAGAGGAGCTAGGCCCTACCTTCCCATGATGCACGCCGTACACGAGCTAGTGGAGTGTACCAGTGCATAAAAATAGCCAAGCCCCTAATAAAAAATAGCCAAGCCCCTAAAGACCTTTCTCTCCCCGCGCCCCGGCGTCTCCATCTCTTTGTTTCTTTGCTTCAGAACGCATGCATAAAATAGTTGACACGTTACGACCCTTCACGAGAGAGAAAAAAACACAGGAGCAAACACAAGGAGACCATAAAGAATGGTCGAGCACGAAGCAATTTCTCACCTGTTTCAAAGGGCCCGCAGGAATCCACGTGTACCCACCAGTCCACCACCACACTTGGTTGCTCCCAGCATGGATGGGCACATTCAGGGTAAATCAGATAGGGATACCCCAGCCAGCCCTCCATGGAATTGGAAAAAGGGATAGCTGATGTTGACTCATCCAAAAATTAGTGGCGCAGGTTAGCTAGAAAAATGTGTTTATTCTAAATGTATTTTTGTTGCCTTCAATGATAGCGACGGCATTTGACATATATTTTTCTGTCATACCATGTGGAAAATAATGAAATTCTGGCACGTCATTGCGAGGCAAAATGTTCGATAAAGTCGTTGTCCTAGAGAATTTCGCTGTTCAAAGGAAGTACACTGTTATCCGCTTTTGTGAGACATGCCTACGTGTTTAGCTTCTCTTTAATTTGGAGGTGTATCTTGCTTGGGATGAGCAAGGAGCTTACCGTGCCTTTTGAAAAAAAAAGAAGAATCTTTAAAAAAGAATACTGTACTAATCAAAGAGCTACAAGCACTTGCTTAGCAAAAGGTATCTAGTGAGTTAAATAATAGATCCAAAAATGAGAGTCCTCTAACTATTCTACTACTAATCATTCAATAGCTGAACAAACCCATCAATTGTTCACCAATTATTGGAAGCGATAGTCGCGAAATGGATGTTCGTCGGGGCAGATCCCATCGTGTCATGCACAAAATAAATCCCACGTTTTTTCCTGAATAAAAAAAGATGCAAGGAGCTCACAAATACTCCGTAACACCGTGCCGCCATCAAGGAGTAAAATGCCATGTTCAATTCAAATGCTTATTACTTAGGAGTACAAGTTCCCTAGAAAAAATATGCAATATTTGAACAGATATTGTTTTTTTTAAGAACAGATATTGTGAAACGTGTCTTGTGGCGTGGCTGCACATTTCGAACAGACATTTAGTTTCTGGTGGTATTTTTATTTTGCTCATTTATGTCTGCCAAACAAGCGCAAAGCACATCACATGGGCGCGTCAATTCCGTCGGTGTGACGCCTACGGGTACTGGCCAGTCTACGAATCTCTTCTTCTCTCCCCTCCGTTTTGCTGTTTCCAAGAAGAGCACCCAGCGGACAACGAAAGGATGGAGGTGACACGAGTGGCGTCGATGCATGTGGATGGCCGTGGCCCCGCACCTTGCTTCTTTTGTCTGGGCCTCCAGTTTTTTACTGTGCCGGAGGCTGCTTCCTTCGTCCTCCTTCCGGCGTTTATTTCTTTTTTACTGAGAGGGAAAGAGGGTCACTATCAGGGAAAGCGATGTGGCTTCTTGTTGGAGGAACTATGATGGCAGGTTCCTTACCTAACCGTATTTATATATGCAAATGGGAAGTGCACACTAGGCGTGCACCATCAAAACCTGCTCCCTTCTATTTTGAGTTGCTGCTGTCTTCTGTAGAAGTAATAGAGTGCCATTTTTGCACGAAGATAGTATGAACCCACATCCATAAAGGTTCTTGAACATATAATTTATACGCCAAAAGTAGAAACTAAAGTGACAATAGCCACAATAGTACTACTCCGTAATATGTATAATGAATCCGGCCCTAGAATGTCGGTACAAAATAGGGTGCAATTGGACAACTACAAATCGTCACGATTAGTTCTGATGACGTTGCTTGCAAATAATACAAGCTAACTCGAACAAATGAATGACATATTTGATAATGATGTGGGCTTGTGGTTGTGGATTGTATAAATAAACATATCCATATATTTGTGTGTAGAACAAGGCGACAACTATAACTATTCTTCCGTTTGCGTTCAATATACTCGGCAGAATTGCATTTATTTTACTTCCTGAGTGGCGAGAGACAGTGTGTGTAATATTTGTTCTTCTTTATACAGTCCGTGAAGCTTTTTTTTCTCGTACAACTTTTTAGCTGAGGGGAGTACTCGGAGTAGGATGCAATTTGGGACAGCAGATCCGATCTTAAAATTCAATCTCCGCACGGGTTTCGGGTTTGACATACCACGGTGTACGAGACGGCAACGCCACGCAGTACGCCTAGCTTTAGCTACCCCCGTGGCCGTGGGCGTACGGGGGCGGTGGGCCCACCCCGGCTGCGGGAGCAAGCGGGCGAATCGAATCACTTGTGAGTTGTGACACACTGCACTGCACATCCTCCCCTTTCTCTCTCCACCTCCGGTCGCTTTCGCCACCGCGTCTGCGCTTCTCTTCTCTCTCCCTCCCTCGGTAGAGGACGTGCAGGGGGGGCCGGGGCCGGACAGTACAGCCGCGGGGATGAAATGACGGTCCTGCCCTCGGGGCGATTAAAATAGTCCCCGCGCGAGGGCAGAACCGTCCGTCACGTGGGCCGACGTCCTTTGCGTGAGGGGACCAACCTCCCCCGGACCGGGCCCTCCTCTGTCCTCTCTCTCGCTCGCTCTTTCTCTTCTCTCCGCCGCCGATATCTCGCGAGCCAGCAGCCAGCTCTTCTCGTTCTCGCACGCACAAACCTTTTCTCTCTCATCTCATACGGTGAGGTGAGCGAGGAGAGGACGCGGAGATGGAGAGGGACAGGAGGAGAGAGAAAGGGGAACGCGCGAGATGTCGCGGGATTTTCTCACGAGAGGAGAGGAGATGAGAGGGGGATGAGCGGGCGCAGGCACCAGCGCGTACGTGGGGCGTGGTGAAAGGGGGAGTCTTTTTAAAGGCTGGGGTTGTACGCATCTTTCATGTCTGCAGAGAAAGAGGTAAGAGAGAGAAACCAACCGGAGGAAGAGAAGAGAGAGAAAGGTGATAGAGAGAGAAGGCGTGCCAGCTAACGGGTCAAAAGTTTCTGGCTCCGCGTTCGCATCATCTGGACGCTTCCTTTTTGTAGCCGTTGCGGCCAGCGTAGAGCGCTGCCCTTGGCCGGCTGGAGCCCGGACTTTCTTTTCGGTTTCAGCAGCTGGGCGCGGGTGACCGCTAGCTACAAGGCTTGTACTATATATGGAGTACTTCAATTTCAATTTGTACAACATTAACCGAAGAAATTGCACTGCAACTTCAATTTCTAGATATCCGTTTTATAATGTATTGTAACTGTTTGTTTGAGACTAGGCCCGTGTTTAGTTGATGAAAAGTTTTTGGTGAAAAGATTTTGGGTATTGATTTTACCAATTTAGGAGTAGTAAATGTGGACGAAAAAGGTGGAAAGTTATATGGATAGGTTGGAAATCTCGAGACGAATCTAACGATGGTAATTAGAGGGTAATTAATCCATAATTAGCGGATGGTTACTGTAGCATTACTATTGCAAATCATGGATTAAGTAGGCTCATTAGATTCGTCTCGCGATTTACATCCCATCCATATAACTTTTCACCTTTTTCGTCTACATTTAATACTTCATGCATCTAAAATTCTCTTTTGATGTGATGGGTGAAAAGATTTCGGGTGGGAACTAAACAAGGGCTAGTAAACACTTCTTCCTTCACCATTTTCAACGACGAATGCCGTTTGACTACGGCAAATCATTGTACAACATTAACCGACACTTTGATCGGATCAAAGATACACTATTTATATTGAATACATGTATTTTTTTTCTTTTATTCGTTAACAAAAAATTTCCTATACATCCATCTCTTTTCGAGCTTCTACAAATTTACTAGCAATGATAGTCCCCATCAAGATACACCTAGCACAAGAAAATAACATGTGTAACCGCATTAGATCTGCATATGTGACGCCATTACATAGACCTAGCGATATAAATATATCTTTTTTATTTCTCGCAAATTATGTTATGCTATACCACACTGCTACTCTGGCACGGAACATAAGTTAGACACGTAAGTATCCATAGTTTTTATTATATATCTAGAAATATATTGATATTATTTAAAAGATTCTAAATAAATAAGATTTTTTCTCGATGGCCTCCTTAATACTAAATATAATCTTTTTAAGCCGTCCATAGAAAAATTCATAAATTTTTTTATGAGAGATGTGACACATGAAAATGAAATGTTGTAATCGATAAACGCAAACATCACATGTGTAAAACGCTCCATTATATTTGTCGTACATGTGATTGAATCTATTTAATTAAAACCTAAAGATGATAGCCATACCACGGTCGATGACGTCAAATAAACTACTTCTTCGTAGATACTGCATGGCTTCTGCTACGCTGATACGAGTAGGTGATAGCAACCCAAACCTAACGTAGGTGTAGGAACGCTGGTCGTGCACTCGTTCTACAAAGTAGAAACAGCAACGGTGGCCAACCCTACGTACAGTAGATAGACGGTCAAGGGACGCCGGCCACAGGGGGTGCACATAGACGGTTGGACGCATAGGATGCTCGCAAGAGGACAATCCCGTCCGTACTGCGCCCCAGGCCACACAGATAACGAGGGAGTGAGAGAGACTGTGACGGGAACTTAAAATAAAATAAAATTAAACCTAATAATGCAGACTGGTCCTGACAACCGCTTTCATTTTCTTTACTCAGAGCTTTCGCTTTCCTTGCGACGACACGAGCGCGCGAGATATCGCGAGAGCAGGATAAATCGCGCGATCTCGGGGGAGGTTTGCTGGTTGCTTCTCTCTCGGAAACCGACGCCGATGCATTAGCCATTAGTTGTTCCCAGGTCACCACCGTGCCAGGAGGTGTCAGGGCTAACGTGAGCTCCAGGACTCCCATCCCACTTCCCACCCTCCCATACTCATCGTTTTCTTTCTTTCTTTTTATTTTACAAAGAGTACTTTTTCTTTCTTTATTTTTACAAAGAGTACTAATTCTCCTCTTTTTCTTGTTTGTTGTTCTCATGATTTAGGGGAGATTTGGGTGGACCATATCATGATATGCAAGTGAAATCAGGTTGGCATAAGTGACTCCTTGTGATTGCAGAAAGGGCACAAAATTGCTCAAGATAAATCTAAATAGTTTTATGTTTGTTCTAATAATAAGCTAAAATTTCAACTTTAACCACAAATAGTTAAACATTTCTAAATACTTTTGCAACATAATATTGATGCTGCTAGATTTATCACGAAAAGTAAATTCGTGGTGCAATCTTTCCTATTTAAAATATAGTATATTTTTGTGAAGTTAATTGGTCAACGTACCATCGATGTCCTAAACTCCTTATATTTGTAACTAAATGGAGTATAATAACACCAATTATATTTTACTGCATCGAGCGAGTTGGATAGCTCAAAAGCTAGCTATAAATTACTCTTTGGTGCTTTATCGTGGTATCTAGATGTTTCGCAAGTTGCATGAGTCAATTTTGCAACGGCATAAACTATATGGCGCCAAAAGTGAAGTGGGAACAACATCAAGAGAATCTCAAAGGCTTTGCCTTTCTTTCAAAAGAAGGGTTAAAAAAAAACGGTTGCATTATTGCTCTTTCAGATGTGTATTATTGGGACCAACATTTCGCTTACCATCATCATCATGATCAGGTGAGGATCGGAGAGCGCCTTATTAGTTATTAGTGCTCTGATTGGAGAGGCGTCGCCGTCGGATCGAAAACGGTGCTAGCCAACACATACGGCGCTTTCATCAGGACCATAAAAAAAATCGAGATCAATTGCAACAAAACAAATCAAGGTGGATGCACTTATCGATCTGAGATGGACAACTGAAATCGACTTGTACGTGTCCTTGCTTTTGTCATGTATCCCATCAGGGACAGAGGTGTACGAGCGAGAACCCGACGTGTCGCTCGCTTCTCCACTTCATTTCCGTGTCTGGATCCAGCATGCAAATACTATACGTCTATCAACTCTACTATTTTGCACATGCTGTCACAGGAATATAACTGTACTCCCTCCGTCCCAAAATAAATGCAATTCTAGTGTTTGAAGTTTGTCTCATAAATAATGCAACTTTGATCTACCAACCACAAAAGACAATAGTCTCCGGAAGGTTCTTGTAAAAAAGACAAAACAATGTTTAGATATTTATCACAAAGGACAAGAGGTAATTTGGTAATTTTACATCTAGCATTGGTATGCATGTCTGAACCTAGAATTGCATTTATTTTGGGACGGAGGGAGTACCTGCTATGTTCAAATACATATATATAACCTTAAACTCTGATAATCCTGTATATGGTACACCATGAATAAAGTTAGTAGACCCTATAATAAGGTTTGAGTATTTGGTGGTCACAAATGCCAATAAATGAATAGATATAAATCGATGGTAGGTGTGGTGAGAATCTAGCCGTTGGATTGTCCCTTCTCTATTATTCTTGACATCCTGAATATTTCTGAATAAATTTCTAATAAAGTGATAGCGAGGACCTTTAACTATATATAGCTCCATTATTATTTATAGCTTGATGATATTGTCAGGAGTATGACTGTATCGTAGTTAGGTTTAACACGATACCTCATCAATCCAATAATCTGCGGATAAAGAACAAATTAATTAAAGCAAACCATATTGATATAATCACATATAGTTTGTTGCTTCCACGGCGCGCAACCTCTGGCCTCCTCAGCTATCTTAGCTTCTTTGAAATTTCTTAGCTGTAGTGCTGTGTTTTCTTTAAGTACAATCCGTCGTCTTTTCTTAATCCGTGGAGTCGTGGAGACTTTCCAAGTAGAGAAGAAAGATGGCCTGAATTAATTAGTGTTAAACCCAAGAAATCATTAGCGTCGCTGTCAGAGTAATTAACATGGTGGACGGCCACAACGTCCATCCGCACGATACCAAAGAAGGCTCTACTCACGCTAACAATGCTATTAATATGGGAAATATGGCTAGAAAGGAACGCGCGAGTCTTCAACCGTAGAGAGACCTCGGCCACTAATCTGTTTACAAAGATCAAATCGGAGGCTTCACACTGGGCCACAGCAGGGGCAAAAGGGCTAGCGGTTCTTTTAGCGCGAGAATAATTGGTCACATGTTTCCCCGGCTCGCCGGGCTCCTGTAAAAACTCTTCTCTATCAATGAAATTAGCACATTTCGTGCTGGTTCGTTCGAAAAAAAATTAACATCCACTTCTTCTATGCATGGTTCATGCACCGCACCAGACGTCCTTTTCAAGCTATAGCCCTGCTGAAAATATAGTTGACAGGCACTTCTCATACTTTTGTCTTATAATAAATATTCAGAGTCCAACCCATCAATTCAAGAGCGCCCGGGTACAAGTTCCTCTCTCGCACGTCATCTGATGTTGCAGTTTTTTTATTTTGAAAGCAAATAGCCATGTCTGACTATTAGTTTGGTTTGGCTGACCGGTACGGTCCAAACGATAATTTGTCTAATCCAGGTTTCAGTTTTCAAGCCCTACGTAACATAAGTACGTAAGCATAGTGAGGACTACGGACTACCGCATGATTGTGCGCGATTTCTTTAATTTTGTTACAGTTTGTTGCTTGGTATAAATATTTATGTGATTATTATAATAATTCAGTCTAAGGTAAATAAAGTGCTAGAGTATAGTAGTTACCTTCGTGCACTATATATATCTATCAAAGTTATCAAGTACTTTTTCTTAATTGACCAAAAATATGAAAAAAAAATCACTAGATTAAATGAAAAGAGTTCCTATAAAATGTCTTTCATAATAAATCCAGTAATAGTAGTAATGTTTTTATTTGTCAGTCTATATAAAATTATACATTGATGGTCATAATTTTTTAAAAAAAACTTAGACAAACCTAGATAGACTTATATTTTTGTTACCTAGAGAAGAAAACAATAAACGTTGTAAATATTGAAGAGTGAGTCGGACGTGCATTTTAACCTTATCTAAAGCTTAGTTGTGGATAAAGTTACACATCCTAAAGCTTGTATCAATACTAGGTGATACCCCGCGCGTTGCTGCTACAATTTTAAAAAGTTTATAAACAAAATTTTAAGTAAAATTTGAAAAGTAGAAATACTAATGTGATTGCACAACAACATTCTTTTGAAAATGATGACATTATACATGAAAACATATTTGTTTTATTGAGAGATAATGACTCTTAAGTGATTGATCATCTGTGTATTTCTATTGTGGGAATTTTGTAGTGTGGTACTCGCAGAGACTAATAAGTTGCATGTATGGATGCTATTAGTCATGGAAAATTGATGGAAGACATAAATAATGGTCCTAGTGGATGTTGATATGTTGTCAGATGTACTGGGTTCCTATATGACATGGATAACTTGCATGTCGAGAGAAATATAGTGAATGACTCTTAGTGTGATGCATCTATATAGATTCGTGAGACGGACAAGTTTCACCATAGTGGACTTAAATTATTATTAAGATATATTTTTGTGAGGTAAGAACGTGTTGTAGTTACCTTTTTTTTGGGGGGCTAGAGTAGTTACCTTATACTACAAGTTGTACATATATGTAAAAAAAATGCTGTTGCTTTGGAGTGAGTCAAACATTTAAACCTTACCTACTGATGTAAGAAAATACTAAACATGTCACTCTCTCACAACATACATGTATATTGACGGAGTAAGCTTTCTACGTTCATGTTCATCATCAAGCTACGTTACTAAAAACCAGCGGTAAAAGTTTGCATCTCGTAGACCATGCCGATGCCGACACATAGAAAGCATCCCGATCGAGTTCTTTTTTTTTTTCTTGTAGGAATTTTTGGTGCCGGGGATGGCTACCTTGACGCTGACTAGGACGTGTATCCTTTGGAATCACATGCGAGCCGCGCTGGTCGCTGTCATGAAAGGACGGCAGCGATGTGGGGAATCCTTGACAGGTCCCGATCGACCCAGGGCTATTTCCGGGAGAACAAAATATCGCGTTAATCCTCCTCTTGTTGAGTGTGTGACGGCAAACCACACGTCGATTCGCGAAAAGCAATCCGCGAAAGGGAAAGCCAGCGGCTCCGGCTTGACGTACAATTTTCAACCGGTCACTTATTCCGGCATTTTGCTTGTTTGTTTGTTTCCCTTCTTATAATATAAGCATGCATGTCAACATCAGTGAATGTCTTCTAAAACATCATCAGTAGTGTTTGTCATTCAAGCAACTGCATGACAGTTACAGTTTACACAGATAGAATAATGTATCCTAAACAGGTACTAAAGTTATTGCATAATGCTGCGGCATTTTTTACCTAGATATATATCACCTCTATCTAACCTGCAAAGGTCCAGGAGACAGGATTGTTAACTAAAAGCCATATTTTTTTGTCCTTCAAATTCGTTGATGTGGCATCTCGAGATATTGGTGTCATTATGCGTGTTCACACATATTAGAAACATGCTTGTGGAAAACTATCCATCTTGAATTGGGTGGCCGAGCCTTGCCATGTCGTTTAATTTGTTGATCGCAACTGGCAAGGTTCTTCCAAGCGCGGAACTCGCTTGTCGATAGATGTTGTGTGCAATTACAAACATACCCTTCACCTAGCCACCCATCAGCCCGGACGGCGCATATTTGCCTGCGAAATAATTGAGGGAAAAATTCTAATAAAAACTCTTCAACGCCCTGCTTTAGGCAAGGGTCGCCATCTGGACACGAAAGGGGGTAACCAGTGTGGGCAGCATCCCACCGTCCGTCTGTATCCCTGTCGCAAATATGACCAAACTAAAGCTTGGACAAGGACCTGGCCGTGCACCCCCATAAATGTCAAACAAGGGGAAAAGATTACTGCATATATGCCTTATTGGCAGACCTACGTCACCTACACACACTTTTTGGGGGGCATATAGGAGTTGGGTACACTACAAACACCTGCTGCTGCGAAAGCACTGATGAATGGTGGTGGTTGTTGGCACTTGGCAAGTGGTGTTTAATTCTTTCCTTGAACCCTAGTATGCGTGGCAAAAGGATATGCATTTTGTTGAGGATAGGTTGTTTCCTTGTATATGAGTGGCAAAAGCTAAAAACATTCTAGTTCCATGGTAGTAGTATATATTCTACTAATTTGGGACATAGAAAGTAGCATATAACTATATACTCTATTACCCCGTTTCTAATTATAGGTCGTTTTGGCTTTTCTAAATTTATCATCTTTGTTATGCATCTAGATAAACGTTATGTCTAGATTCATAGCAAAATCTATTAACCTAGAAAAACAAAACGTCCCATAATTTGAAACAGAGGAAGTGGTTAATTAAAGTCTTTTAATCTAGTATTAGCACTTAGCAGTGTCGTTTTGAGGATAGCCACGAGGTACAATCGAACATACCCGGGCAGCTAGCGACTTTATATTTCTGAAATAAAAAAACAGACACCAAAACTGTTCACGGCTGAACTCTACGGAGTAGTTCCATGGTAACAGTGGTGAGGTTGAAACCGGGTGCCCATGTCACTGCAGCCCGTGGTGCGGCCGGTGCGACACCTCCTTTACTTTTTACTTTGCCGGTACGGTACGTAGTGTGGTGGATCAGCTACAGGCTGTACAGCTTCCGTCCGGTCCGATGACCCATCCATGAACCATGATCCATTGGGCATCTCTTTCCTCCGTCTGCAGGTTTGCCCTGATGGCTGATGCTACAGTGTACTGCAGCAGGTTTGGCTGGTACGCACCGTGCTCCGTGCACATGCGCCTGCCTGGCCTGGCCTGCATGCGCATCATGCAATGCAAGAACTGAAACAACCTTGGCCTCGGGTACCTGACTTGCAATGTGTTTACGTGTTTCTTTATTGCTTTTAGCTTTAGGAGATGTTCTCTAGGCTTTTCTGCAACGGCCAATGGATACGTTTCCCTGCTTTGTTAACAATTTTTTCCCCCTACCTATCATGTTTTGCAATTTTTTTTTCTTTCTATAAAGCTAAGCTGATTTGCTATTCCTAGTAGTTGCAGTGGTATATATGGAATGGAAGTATCTGATACTCTCTTAAAAGCCAAACAATATGTGTTTTGGCTATGTTCTAAAATGAACAAACAAACTAAAAACCTAGCATGTCGTGTAACAAGACATATCTTTAGTACGTCAAAAGGACGTTATCGCAGAGGCTGCCTTCATCATAACTCATGCGTTGATATAATTGTCTCAAAATTAAAACTTCCATTTTGAAAAGCATCAGACCATTTTAGACAAACCAATCTAACCACGGTGGCTACCGAAAGTTCAATTGAAGTCAAGTTAGCATTCTCATACCTTTTCTAATATATTAAAAATACCTAACACTCTCTTGAAAATAGAATGGTGTTTTGGACTTTGCTATGAAATAAATAAATTAAAGACTCACTTTACTACATAATTAATAGTAAGACATATTCCGCCACCCTTTAAAAAGGATGTTAGTGCGTGAAGGCTAAGTTTCTATTTCCTTACTATCACTATGTATGCATTTTTGGTGTTTACATCATGACCAATCCAACCATGCTATCACAAAAGGCAAGAACAAACTCCGCATACATTTTGTTGTCATTCTTTTTCACTCTGGTACAGCAGAGCAGTGGCCTTATCGTTTCCTACTTTCCCTCCATGCATACAGTCCTCTGCCAAACGATCGAGTGAGTACTACACTGAAACAGTAGCTGCATTGTTCTTGCATGTTATTTCCCTCTCCTTTCGTTTGATTAGACTAGACCCATCTGGCCGGTACGCTTCCTGCCTTTGCCCACCTTTGTTCCTGCACATCTGTTGTCCGTCTGCCATTGGACCAAATTATACTGCTGGTCTCTGCTTTATATTTTGTCCACGGCCTCACCTGCACTATGGTCCTGCAAGAACTGTGTAATAAGCTGGCAAGTTCATGTTAATTCTGTCCATTGGTTATTTTGTCACGATTATGGCCCCCCTTTTTTTTTCAAAATTCTTGAAGGGTTCTCTCTAAAGTCAAACCTATGTTCAAAGTCCAAAAGTCTCGACATGATTCAAATCGTGAAAATGTACTACCAGGAAATTACATAAGTAACGGCCAAACCTTTAATGGGTAAGGGTCAAAGCATCAAGTTAGTCTTAAGAGATTTACGAGGGCTTGATTCATGGTTCTCTAAATGTACGTGCGAATAATTTACGTTAGTTTAATGCACAGTTCTATTGACCAGAAGCTATACAGTACCTTGTTACTCGTTCTGTTCCACTTTAACTTATTTGTCCACGACCTATGGGAAAAATGCTTCACAATATTTGTTCGATGAGGATATCAAAAGGCTACTTTATCAAAATATTTTGATTTATTATCCCCTTATTTAAATTATTTGAAAGAAAAGAACTGGTTGTATCATACTATTTAATATATGGTTCCACATTGACTTATTAACGAGACAGGTACTTTCTCGGTTAATGCATAGCATGCATATGATCTACTACGGGCAAGCATCGCAGAGCTGCGGGTTAGCTAATAATTCAATGTCTACTGTTTCCTGAACCAGTGGCTTGTGTCCTTGACCAAACACATTAAATTATCATTTACCTAAATCATGTAGGAGTGTAGGACCATATCACAAATTTGAGTCCATTGGCACTTGAATAACCAACATTGCATCTTGCAAGGCCAGTCCTGCTGGTAGTCTGGTACCCGTAGCATAACAGAGCACATTGGTCCCCAATCCTACACACACATGCACGCACCACTCTCGCAATGGCTATAGCTCTAACGGGAGAGAGAAAAGCTGTAGCAAGCACATAGCAGGGTCCCTTTCACTGTGTTTCTCCCTCTAAGGGAGAGTATAGCTGTAGCTCTAACGGGAGAGAGAAAAGCTTGTGTGGTGTGGAGAGCTGGGTGGGTGGGAGCACGTCAACATCGGAGAACGCCCCCTCACTCACTTGCCTAGACTAGACTATAGAATCTCTCTCTGTCCAAATGACACCATCTCTGAAAAAAAAAAACAAGGCCGTGTGGATTAGTGGTGTCATCACATCGCAATCAACCCATAAAGAAACGAGGGAACGGATCCAAGCCCCCCCAACAAATCAAGCTCGCATCCATCTCACGGCTCGTGTCGTGACGCTCTCTTCTCCTTTCTCTCGCGTCATTTGCTAGCGATCTCGTGGTAATTCGCGGAGATCTCGCGATTTATCGAAGAGAGAGCGAGAGAGCACGGGAACAACAGCACGGCGAGATGATGGGGGAGGTGCCTTCACATCAACTCCATCGCTGTCTTGAATTTTTCGTTCTTTCTCTTCTCCGGCTTCTTGCACGGACAAGGGGCCATAAATTTTACTGTTGGGAATTTGTTGTTTGGTGACAAGGACGGATGGGGTTAGGGTTGGCTGGACCGCATCTCTCTGTCTTTCTTGGACCTCTTCTCCTTCACTCTTCCTGCCTCCCCACCATAACGTGATTTTATTTTATTTATTTACTTTCCTTTGGAATATTTAACATTGACTGTTGAAAAGTTTTCAGAATTGACTTTTCGGTGAAAGGTAACAACCCACTAAGATCGGTTTTATGTTTTGCAATTCCTTGTAGTACGATACGATACGATGCGGTTCCAAGATTTGACACGTTGAGTTGTCACGTTTTGTTGCGATGCAAAATAGAGTTGTCACACTGAAGTGAGTAATTGCTTTTCTTCGGTCAAAAAATTAGGCGGTTCAGGTATTTGGTGCAGTTTTGTTATGTCACTGTTTTGATGTGAAAAGAACGAAAAGAGGCATATCTATCCATCTACTATGATGGAAGGAAGAGGAGAAAGGGAACAAGGAACCTTGAATCGGATAGAGTAGTACAGCACAGGCTTTGAAACTCGCAGACAAGAGAATGGCAAAATGCACGAGGAAATGCAACGTGTTGAGCCTTCGAGCTCGTCTTTAGGCTCTGGCGAAAAGATTTTGACAAAAAAAATTTAAAAGAAATCTTACTCATTTAGGAGTAAGTAGACATAGACTAATAATAAAACTAATTACAAATCTCGTTTGAAAATCTCGAGACGAATCTTATGATGATAATTAGAGGGTAACCAATTCATAATTAGCGGACTGATTAATGTAGCATTACTGTTGCAAATCATGGATTAAGTAAGCTCATTAGATTCGCCTCGCAATCTACGGCATATCCATATAATTTTTCATCTTTTTCGTATATATTTAATACTCTATGCATTTAAGATTATCCCTTGATGTGATAGGTGATTTTGTTTTGGAAACAAGGCCTTAAAAGAAAACACGCCTGTGCTACTGCTGCACGTTACTGTATACGATATCTATGACGAGATGGCTCATGATGATGTGACAGAAGTACCCAATGCTCCTTCAGCTGGCGATGCAAATGGCATGCAAAAAAAACGAAGTGTATATTTTTCAACTGAATCAAAAGGCCAAGGCATTTCTTTTCACTTTGTGAGAGGGTTGCTGTCACACCTATATGGCTATATTCGTCCTTCCCCTGCTTGTTTTCACATCTCATTTTTTGAGTCGCCTTTTACTTCTCTTCGCTTTATAAGCTCAAGAATCTCCCCGACACATGTCTTTTCTGGTTGTTTTCAAATTGAACCAGAGTATCTGATCTTGTGTCAACATCTCGAATTCCAACATCTCTCACACTAGCACAGAGAGAACAAAAAGATCTCTGTTCGGCGTTTTAGGCCCATTTTACTTTCCCGGGCCCATGTAACGTGCCCATCCATGGTTGAGCCCATTAGCCCAACTTTATGCACGTTCACCTGGAACTAAATCATCTGTGCATAATATTTCTGCCTGAAATCCTATGGGAGTTACCGAGAGGACGCCAAAGGAATGCTCAAGAAAAGAAAAAAACATGCTGAAAGGACATCAGGACACAAGCTTGGATCATCAGTGCGCGTCTAAATTTAGCAGAAACTGGCAAACTGCTCGTCTGTAGCACGTGCCAACATTAGAAACACAAGTTTTCAATGTGCACCTCATTTTGTCTACAGCATCACTGTGCCCGTAGGAATTGGTTGAGTAGGCCAGTATTTGAATCAACCATATCTGATCCACGGCGAGGGTCCGTTAGTGTTCCCTTTCCACTGGAAAGCAAACTGTGTAATCCTGACCGACCCAAGCAATAATCCAGGACATTGATGATACGATGTCTTCAGTCTTCAGATCTAAATGGACAATGGACTCCCTCCGTACCAGAAAGAATGCATTTCTCGCTTCCCAAAAAATTCCAGAATTTTAAGTTTGACCAATTATAAATAAAAAATTATAAATATTTATGATATGAAATACATATCATTAGATTCGTTTTTAAATGTAGTTTTTTAACAAATTTATTTAGAGTCATAAATATTAATACTTCACTAGAAAATTGGTCAAACATGAACTACTTTCATGGGCACGCACCCCAAACAAGCAAGCTTTCTGGGACGGAGGGAGTATTTTGCAATAGCCACCAAATGCATATGCAGATACCGGGACCTGTCAATAGGTCAGTATCCATTATTTTCAGTAAGTAGTACTACTTCCCATGGAATTATATTTTTAAGTAAGTCAATAGGCCAGTATCCATATCTTTGTCATGTTGACATCAGCAAAAAAAAAAAAAAAAAAAAAACCCTATAGTCCCCATTTGCTGGGCAAGGAGTCGGAGTCCATCCCGAGAAGCTCTTCGGCTAGGCGAGGTCCTAAAAAAAAAGAGGTGTAATAAATAAAGTAGCGCAGATAAACTATCATAAAGCGAAAGAGAATATTTTTACTGATTTTATGAACATGCACATAAACTATCAACTGTTAATTTTCTAAAATAAGTATGTGGTAAAACTATAGTGAGTGTTATGCTACAACACCGTGAATGTTTCATTACTATACTGCAAACTATTTGTGTCACTATAACGAGAGTTCAATGAATGCACCTAGTGTTAGAATTGAGAGATGGAAAATTGTATAGAGAATGCATATAAACTTTAAATGATGTGTTGAGATCACTTGGTTAAATTTAGATGAGGTAGCAGTTTATATCGACACTAAATAGCTCCTAGTGTTATACACGTACGAGTTGCATACGAACTTTAATTGGAATTCAGATAACGTATTATCTTAGTGACTATTTTGCACAATTTATATATAAACTATGCACAACTTAAAGCTATGCTATGAATACCACACTAACGGCTTAACTGGAGATTGTGTATCATTTAACTGTTGAATAGCTGAAAACAGTTTAGTTGAAAATTTGGTGATGACATAGATATAACTATTGAACTAGCTCAGCCAACCCGCTTTGTCACATATCACAATTCAAAAGCTCCCCCCTTACAAGCCCCTGAGAATTTCCCAACACATATCCCAATCCAAAAGCTCCCCCCTTACAACCCGCTGGATCCATTATATTTCTAAAAAAATAATTTATCATTACAAAAGTAATCTAAAGTATCCCTCTAAGTTTATATCTAAATTACCCACCACTATTATTATAAACGGTAATGCTGCTGATCGAACGTCCGGACGCGCGTCGGTCCTTCGGACGGTTATGTGTCGTAAGCTGAGCCAAGTTCTTCTCGTCCTTATCCTTTTGCTGCATCAAACGTGCGCTCACCCTTCCTCATTTCGCACGCCGCAACTCCTCTCCTTCCCGCACGCGCTTTCCCCTGCCACCGGTGATTCTGCAGCCCTGTGGAGAGCACCCGACGCCCGCATCCACCCGTCGGAGGCGCACACAGCCAGAGCTGAAGGTCGGCGGCGGCCAGGGGCGAGCTTCCCGTGGACTGGGGAGGAGCCCACTGCTGGCGCGGATGACCATGGCCGCGGAGGAGAAGCTCCAGAGAAGCTCTTGCGTGGCGTCGGCCATGGCCGGGGTAACTTCGGGCGGCCAGCGGCGAGCTCCTCTTCCTTCCCCCATTGGCCGTGGCGCGAGGTCCTTCCTCCCATGGCCGAATGACGGTCGACAACGAGCTCCTTTTCCTCTCACTATGACCATGGGCGACAACCCAAGCTCCTTTTTTCTCTCCCCCATGGTCGGCGGCACGAGTTCCTCTCCTCCTATCCTCCATGGCCGGGGTCGAGCTCCTCTCGTCATGGCTGGGTGGTCGAGCTCCTCCATGGCCAGGGGTGGAGCTCGCTGCTAACCATCCTCCTTCTCTTTTTCCTGCATCTACCTGTGCTAGGGTTTACTTCATGTTGCAAGCGTATGTTTCGCGTGTTTCATATGTTTCAGAAGAATGTTGCAACTATTTTATGCGAATGTTGCAAAAAATAGATCTGGATGTTGCGAATGTTGCATATGTTTCACACGCATGTTGCAATTTACTAGGATGTTGCATTTTCATCGAGAGGTTTTGACTGCGGCAGTGCATGGTTGAGAGTTGGGAGCACGCTGTTTTCAGTGTTTCAGTAGAATTTTTTCAATGTTGCAGTTGCATGATAGTGATGTTGCAATAGGTTTGTTTCAATGTTGTAAAAATTGAACGATGAATTAACGATGTTGCATGCAACATTGCACGATGTTGCTGTGGGATTTTTACACCTCGCACCCAGATGTTTCACTGTGTTTCAGTATATAATTTATACATGTTGCAAACATGTATTCTCAATGTTGCAAATATGTATTTTCAATGTTGCACCGACCGTCCGATGAAAAAAATTCCATCGGACGTCCGGGCGCCAGCAATCCCCTATTATAAAATAACCTAAAGAAACCTCTTAATGTTAATCTAAATTATCCGCTTATGCCATTATAAAAGCAGGCCAAATAACCCTCTAAATTTGCATCTAAATTATTGCGTATGTCATTACTAACATCTAACATAACTTAATTTAACATATAAATTGTATCTAAATTACTTACTTACGTCATTGTAAAATAAATTCTTAAACCAATATAAGATTCTAAATTACCTGTTTCTATTATTGTTGATATAGCTTGTATATATGCATGATGTGTTTGAACACATGTAGACCATGTCTGTACGTATGGAGAAATAAATTAATGAGAATAGCGATTTTCATATTCAACACATAGTTTAAACTAAAAGCTAAACAAAACACATATCAAATACATATGGAGGTGCGATGGAAAGTATAAAAGAAATATATACTATGAGTTATTTTGATGTGTGCTGGGAGAGAATGTACTGAGAAATAGCTGCCAAAGCAAATCGCCGAGTGAGCTAGCATTAACAGTCAATGTGGCTCCGATTCTATGTGAGAGTTGCACGTAATGAGCTTCTTGTTTGGTTGGTTATGAATCTATGGCCTTGTAGCTTTTGGCATTATTGACTTTCGGTAAAGGAAGGGGGCGGAGGAAAGCCTAGGGCCATGGCCCTAGACGTGGGCCTGATTTCTCCACACTGTAGGTTACCGTAGCAAAGAGGTCAAATGTAGCTAGCGTTTTCATGTTTTCAGCTCAAGGAGTGGCCCTAGATGCTGGGCCGGCCCAGCTTCGCCCCTTAAAGGATATGTTCTACTCTTTTTATGGGGATGGTGTCAAAAGAATAAATTAAAGATGGTGCTATCATCTTGCAAACTAAGGCCATGTGTTTAGATTCAGAAAAAACGTCCCCTTTTCACGAAAAAATATCCACCTAGAGAACCATGTCAGTTCATTTATATCTCTATCTGTAATTTCCATCCTTTTTCTCGATAACACACGTCCTAAAGTAGCTTGCCAGATTGTCGATATGTATGACTCCAAAGGCAATCTGCTCTCTCCGGCAAAGATGATTCGTTTGTCCCATGGCCTTCAATGTTCTAAGCAGATCACTGGATGTTTTGTGTATTTCAATTGAGTAAGGCTGATACCACACTCACCGTGGTTACTGGTTAGCAAATCACAATGAGAGAGATGCAGCTAATTGTATGCACAGCTTCGTCAGCGATTAAACGCAAGGCTCTTTATGATGAGCAATGCTATATTTGCAATATCATTATCATAAATTGCCAAAACCTATAACTCAGTATTTAAATTGCCAACACACCACTAGCGCCATGGTCATGCTCTTTAATCTAGCAAATACCAAGGACAACACCTGTAACACCCTCTTTTTAGCTTTCATATAAATTTTATTGAAAATTTGAACTTTTGAATTTTCTCGCCATACGATTCCTCTGAATGGGCAATTATCATTTTTTCCAAGCATTATAAAAATCCTCTATGGACAAATTATGTTAAATTTCAATTTAAACATGCACAAGTATACTGCATTTAATTGGTCCAACCCTTGATCCACCTCAAACTCTGTTCAAATCTGAACTAACTAAAACCCCAGGGTCCTGCTAGGCATTCTAAAATCATTTTCGAAAAAAATAAATCAGATTTGGATCGAATTTCCCCTCTAATTCAGCCCGGCCTATGAGGCATTTTTCTTTCTTTAATCAGAATTTCCCACCAGGACGAAACCATCCTTTTTTTTTACCCCCAACATTCCCGGCCTCTTCTTTCCAATGGTCTGAGCTAATTTTACTAGCGTGCTCCTTTCTCTCTCCATCTGTCACCGCTGCCATGGTGAAAACCGCCACCAGCGCTGGTTAATCCTGCCACCGGAAATGAGAGGACGTCACAATACCTAGAACTGCCCTGAACCAGCTATACTATCAGAAGTTCAAGGACGCCTAGAACTGTGTTGTAAGCCAGCTTATACTAATTGCTGCAAGGAGTGAAGCGAAGAAATAAAAGTAAGTCACAAACTCACAATACCCTGACATATCCCAAATAGTTAGGACAGGATACCAGCAAAGCTGATAGGCTACAAAGGCCTTGTTTAGTTCCAAAATCCAAAATAAATGTTTAGACATATGCATGATATGTTAAATGTAGTTAGAAAAAACGCATTACATAGATAGTCTGTAAATCGCGAGACGAATCTAATGAGCCTAATTAGGTCATGATAGTCTTAGTAGATTCATCTCGCGATTTACGAACGAAGTCTGTAATTGGTTTTGTGATTAGTTTATGTTTAATAATTTAAAAATGAAAATATTCTGTTCTGAAATTTTTTCGGAATGGATCTAAACACGGCCAAAGAAGCAAAATAGCATAATTGTACAAGATTAAGTTGACTTGCATGGCCTATAGGAATATGGGTACATAGAAGATAATATGATAGCCTAGAGGCGGGATGCTTTGGTAATGAGAGGACCGGATTGGTAATTTGCCAGAGTACCTCTCATCACGAAAAGAACTATTTTTTGGTATTGGGGACAAGGATGGGTAATATACTAGAGATGCTCCAACACACTGGTTGACTGAATTAACCATTTTCAGATCACATCAAGCCATTTGCAGACAGCATTAGCATGCTGATGCATCGATTACAAACAAATTAAACATTGTGTCCATTTTTCTTCAGAAGCAACAACAACCTCACACCTAAGGGGTTACAATAATTCTGGGGGCGCATCAACCCAGCTTCTTATTTCAAGCACACACACATAACGAGGCAAACCAAAGCAGATCAGTAGCCTCGAGACTCAACAGAGAGACACGGATTCAAACATATAGTATCAAGCACACACCAATAGAACAAACTTGGTCGATGCAAAGACGGTAGCATCAGAAACCAATTTATTCTTGATGAACTGAAACACACCGAAGAAGTCTTGGCAAGACACCTTAGAACCGTGACACTGGATATGATGGAGGCACGCAACAGAAACAGAAATTAAAGCAGCATTCGTCATCCCGCCGATCCAACGCCAGAGTGAACTACATATAGGCTAGCTCAATCAAAATATATAAAAGTCATCAGTACTCCGTTAGTTGGATCAGAATATATATGAAACAGACTTAACGAGAAACAAAGAAATTACTGCAAAGGGAGAGGAGAGTACGGCGTACCAGGAGAGTTATGGTAGCAGAAGCAGCAAGTTCGCCGTAGCATCGCTGAGATCACCGGAGGACCGTGCTTCGCAGATGTCGCTTCTTGTAGTACTTGGAGTGGCGCGGCTGGAAGAGCGAGGGGTGGTGGCCAATCTCCATCCCGTCCCACTCCAGCTTGTCCCACCAGTCCTTCTCGCAGTCCACGGCCACAAGGCGGCCTTTCTGACGGCGGCGGCCGTCTGTGGCCGGGAGACGCCTGAGGTTCCAGCAGCCTCTGATGTAGATGGTCTCAATGTTGGGAGCAAGCATCTTGACCTCGCATATCAGTTGCAGACTGGAGAGGTCGTGCAGGTACAGATCCTTGAGCTTTGGGAATTGCAGCATGCCTCTTGTCTCTCGCGAGGTCTCTATCTTCTCTTGAAACTCTTGCTCCACCGGGAAGACCTGCCTGAGGTCGCCGCAACAGAGTATGTGGAGGGTCTCCAGCTTGTCGGACAACTTGTAGCCTGGTGACAACGTGAGTACATATAGGAGTCTGGGGCAGAAGTGAAGGTGAATAGCCCGCAGTGCGCTAAAGGATGGAAGAGTCCAGGATGATGATCTTGTTCTTGGGCTGCTGCGCCAAATAGAATGGGCCATCAAGAGATGCGCCGCCCACAGGTTTCCAAATTGATAAAATTCTGGGAAGAATTGATGGTGAAGACAGTTTGCAACCCGGGGCATTTCTCCACGCAGCACCACTTGAGAAAACTCATTCCTCCCCAACCAGGTTGCAACACAACGTGTTCAGGGGTGACAGTGGTGATGGAAGAACTGTCGTGCACGTGCAACGACTCCACCTTATCCATCATATAGGTTATTGCTTGCAGTAGTCGCTTTGTGCTGACTGGATTTGTGACATCGCTTATTCCCTCCCCAAACTCCACATGGAAGTCCAGTGGCTGGAATTGCATCGCGCTGCTGCTGCAGCCGCCGCCATCAATCACTGCGGTTATCTGTTGTTCGGTGGTGCGGTCATGGTAGACCAACGGCTTGGGCAGAGGCAGACCAGCAGCTACCCGTCCGGTGATGCTATACGGGCGGCTCATCTTCTTCTTGTAAGAGGGTCTTGCGTCGTCTTTTTTGCTAGTAGACGAGAAGCAAAGATCAATCTGCTTGTTTTCGTGAAGCCTATCCCATTTCCAGCTCAAGAGAAATCCTATGGACTGAAGGAACCTCATGTCTGCCATGGCAACAAACGCATTTCCTTTGCCTTGAAAGACCAAGGAAGAATCAGGTTTTCTGACCATCAAAGAATCACCTCCTTCTCGAGTGTCAATGCACAGCAGCCTTATTTGGGTACTCCGGACATCACAAGGGTACTCCGCTGCTTGCATCCTACCAAGAAGACTTTTCCAAGGCGCCGCACCGCGGCCTCATCTGTAAGGTCAAGCATCTTGATGGCTGTGCGCGAGAGGTCCAGCTCCTCAAGTTCTTGCAGCGACCCACGTAATATGAAGCCCTCTAGTCTTGCACACCCAGCCAAGCTGATACGGGATATTCTCGCTTTGTTCTTGTTATCCCTGCCTGCGTCCAAGGAGAATGATTCAAGTGATGGCGGGAGTCCTTGAGGGCCAACGTGTTCCAACCCAACACAACCATCTAGAACCAGTGTCTTGAGATTAGTTGCACCCGAAAGGTTTGGCAAAACTTGCATGGTGCTGTTCCTAGACAGGTCAAGGAGCTCCAGCTTCACCATATCCATGAATTCATCTTGTCTTCCTGTCTCCCAAGAGCTTGTGGGCTTCACCACAAGGAGCTTATGAAGGTTCGGCAGTCGTCTCCACGCAAGGTTGCTGCGCCAAATTCTTCCCTCGTTTATATGAACCTCTCTAATGTCTGTAGCCACTACTGGCTCCTCTGTTTCTGCGGGAAAATCCAATTCCCAATCCGTGTGGCTTACATCCAGCACCCATAGCCTCTGGAACGTTTGCACTGCTCGGGCACCTGGCTGCTTCTCCTCCTTACTTGGTTGCTGTTCATCCACACAGCTGTCTAGTCCAAGGAATCTTAAGTTGGGGCAGCAATTGAAAGGAGGTGATGAAAAGCTGAAGCTACAGTGGCATAACTTCAGTACTCGGAGTTGGCCTGCTTCATGAAACTTGTTACTTGGGAAACGTTTGCTTGAGAATGAGTTTAGTACCAAGAATAGAGACGTTGTCCGTGGAGTAATATCTCTAAGATGGTAGCTGCTGATGCTTTGAAGAGTAGACTTAACAGAAACCCAATGTCGTTTTGTGAGAATAGACAATATGCCACCTAAAGATCTAGCCTGTCTATTAGGTGAGTACTCATCTAGTCTCATTTGCTGCTGCAGAGCACGAGCAAGCTCCCATGCTCGGTTGTCCTGGCCTCCTTGTACAATCCCATCACAAACCCAGTAGCTGGAAGCATGGGTTGCCCAGTTGTAGTCAATGGCGGCCCCATTATAAGTAAGGGTGCCGTAGTCTAAGAAGCCACTACCATAGCAATTGAGTGGCAGGAGATACATGCAGCACTCTGTTGCTATTTCAGGGGTGACATCAATGCCAAGCTTATGTGTGTACAAAGCGATTTCCATAGCCTCTTGCACTACTAATGCACTACAACTGAAAACAGGAGCAGCGGCAGCAGCATAAAGGAAAATGTGTGTGTTGCTGTTGTCCACCTTTCTGCAGATTTGATCATTGAGGCGAAACCGTCCTCTAAAGGACCACAATACCTTAGTATTGAAGAATTCAGGTTGTGGAATGCCAAAGTTAGTCAAGTCAACCATGCCATCACTTCCATTGTGAAAGACAACTAAACATCTGTATTTTACTATGGATTGAGCTATCACTCTCGCAACGCCTGCAATCTCAGCTCTGGAGCCTTGCTCGACCCCATTAAAATCATCCTCCTCGTCTTGCTTGTCAAAATCAGCTGCTACCTGTTGAGTAAGGTTAAGCTCATCCGCAATTGCCCTTTGCAGTGCCCTTCGGCTCGTCCACCTGGAGCAGTCAATGTGGATGATCTTGTCGAATTTCTCCAACAGAGACGGTGGAGGATGCTCAGCTATAGCTCTAAGCACGGCAGAAGCAGCCAGTCCTCCGAACCATCCGTCAAAGTAGACGGACTTGAGTGCATCATTGCTTGTATCCTCCAAGTAAGGAATTATTTGCTGTACAGCCGACTCGACGTCATCCGCGCTAATCATCTGCCTTTTCTGTTTGATGCGAATAATTAACTAGTTAAAGTATGTTGCACCCAACAAATGCAGTGATATATTCTAGGGAATATTACCAGTAGTATGTAGGGTAGCAGTTTTTTTTCCCCTTTGGTTGGAACTCAACATGTGGTCACAAGACACATTAATATGTCTAATTAATTATTGCGCTGGTGATGAGAAATGTTTCTCCACAAGATTTTTAAGAATGTGAGCCAAGATCTTTATTACATATAGGATCTGGCTGTGGGAGGTTGTTCCTTAATGGTTCGTGTCACTCCCAGAGGCTATTAGCACAGAAATATATATATATATGCTCGAGTTACTCTAATTTTTATAGGTTCATGTACGTAGCTAGCTACAGATAGTACCTATAGGCTTCTCATTTGTCTTCATAGTTTGTACGTTTACAAAGATCACTGATAATAAAAAATTATTATACTTGTGCATGTTCTGAAAGTATGAAGCAGATATCTGCATAGTAATAAGGAAAAAATACGCACCGACATGATGATTTCTGTGCGGGAAGGAGCATCAAACAGAAGAAGCTCTCGAAATCTAACCCATCTCTCCGCTCGCTTTCCAGATGAAATCTAGCCCATCTCTCTGCTCGCTTCCAGATGCTCCTAATAAGATAGCCCATACAAAAACAAAGTTAATTATATGCCCGCCGGCCAGTGAACATACACCTATATCCTTGAAACACTAGTAATAAACTCAATGAGAAGGATAGACGTTATATTACCTTGGCTAAAATGTAGTTTGTATCCTCAGCTGGGGAAAAAATGTATCCTGAGCTGGGAAAAACAGCAGCAATGACGATGCTGTATATGTAGTGTATTTGCTAACTTTCTCCAGAAAAATTAATGGCGTGCGCTACAACAGCGAGATGCAGCACAGAGAGCTAGCACTATCTGCATTGTGCTCCTCGATCAGTTGGTCCTGAAGTTTTGTATGTAGCTTTTGGCATTGGCTTTCAGAAAAGGAATGGCGCTGCTCTTTGCTTGCGACTGGAGCCAAAGAATATATTAAAGATGGACCTGTCGGTCCTGGAAACTAATTACTTAACGGCTTTCATCTAAGAGCATTAATACATAATACAAACACATCATGTAGTACCAAAATGACAGTAGATGAGGTCATTTGCATTGCAGATGACACCAACCCTTTCAGCTTGCAAGACATACTTGCAGGTTTTGAAAATTTTCTAAAAAAAGTTCCATACATGTAGATGAGATAGTCAAATATATATACATGAATATAAAACTCAAGAAGAAATTCAACTCCATTTGTTAGGTCTTTTTTCCCATCATTCATTAATTTAACATCTCATAGATGAAGTTGACTTTGGTACTTAAATCTTGTATGCTTGTGTGTCACCACCTACCCTAAAATGGACCCAATGCAAAGGGAGACTCGATGGGGTATTTTCTTATGGACCAATAATTCTACATATATATTACTCTCTATTTCTTTGGTCTTTGAGCTCAAAAAATTGCATGCCTTTTAAATAGCAAGTAGCCGGGTTATCAAAATAAAAGACAAAGTGAAGACCCCATCTAATCTCCCTTTGCATTGTTCTTCAATTTACTCCGGCGAATTTTAGAATTACACCCTGGACTGTTATAAATAGAAATAAACAAATGATCGGCTTTAGTCATCCCTTTTAATTTATACGACTTGTATTCTCTAGCCAAGTCCATTTTAGTAGAGTATTTCTCCAAGGACAAAAACTAATGCAACCAACAAGTTGTGTTGTATAAATGAAGGAATTGAATCTCAGCTCTGTGTTTGACCATCCCAGGCTCTTAGCAGTGTGGACAGAGCCAAAAGGCCAGCTGGTCACGTGAAGGTTTTACACTAGAAGTCAAGAACCTAACTTCCAAATACAACTCACAGCAAGGACCTCAAAGGCCAGTCAGCTACAACCGCTGCATCAAACCTTGAAGGTTAGCTTTTGTCCCCAGTTTATTTCAAAAAAAGCTTTTGTCCCCAGCGGCCGGATAAACAAAGGCCACACTAGGCCGGGCCGCGCTGACTGCCGCCGCCGAGAACACAAAGAACACCATGATTGCCGGCACGACGAACCTTCTTGCCACGGCCATGATCTGACCAAAGAAGATGACAACTGCGACATGGCGACCAAAGAAGGTGTACCCGGCGCCAGAACAACTACAGGGCAGATTCTGGGTTGAGTCAGATTCAGAGATTGATGTAGACCTTGGTGACGTTGAAGACTCTGCTCAGGTATGTTCTTCTGTGTTTGCAGGCCATGAAGTACCTGCCGAACAGATGCAGATTTGCCAAGATGGGGAACGGCAAACAAGCAGGCAGCAGTCAAGGGGGTGTTGGCCGTGGGACAAGAGGTCTGGATGGAAGGGCCCTCTGCCCAAACCTCGCCAATCACCTGCAAGAACACTTGGAGATTTCCTGGTGCCAAAGCTTGTTGAGGTTCAGCGGCGGCCGCGTTCCTCGCCGGCATCAACGAAGATCCGACGTAATCAGCTCCGAGATCCAGCGTTGAAGGAAGTTCAAAATTCAAACGAGCAAACTCTTGGGCCTTCAGCTGGGCTGGACTCTAGCTTTGGCCCAAAACAACTCTGGTCCTTACGCAACCCTGGTTTGGCGTCCCTGAGCCGGCGGCTGTCACACAAACGCATCATGCAATCCTACGCACAGGTGCTAATGGCTGGCGGCGGTGCGATGGCGGCGAAGGGTACTGGTGGCGTTGGGGGCGGCAGAGGTGATCAACGACCTGGACGCAACTATGGCGGCCAATTTCGTGCCTCACGCGGCAGCGGCTATCAGTATGGTCGGGGGCGCGGTCGTGATCGTGCTGATCGCGATCTTGATCAAGGAGGACGAGGCGATGGGCATTCTGGCCGTGGACATCGTGGCCGGAATGCCAGTGGTGCTCATGGTGCTGGTCATGGTGGCCCCCAAAGTGACAAAGCCACTGCCGATGATCACAAACGGCAAGAAAACGAGAAGGGTGAAAGCTCTGAATCTATGGCAGGGAAGCACAAAGGGCCAGCTGGTGAACCGGCATTGAAGAAAAAGAAGTTTGTGCTATGCTGTGAGATATGTGAAGAAGAGCATTTCACCAACCAATGTCCACTTTTGCGTGGCCCGAAACCAGCGGCTACTTTCTGTGGCCTTGCCGGTGATGGGCTTGGCTTCTTCCACATTCCCTACACTTCAGCAGCAAAGGCTCCTCGTAAGGTTTCAGCTACTGCTCTCATCAGGATCATTGAAGGTGATGTACCGGCTGACCTAGTCAAGAGTGAATTAGCTCGATCAATTCCGATAAAATGGGATTGGGTGGTCCGGGAGCATGGCAAAAATGCATATATTGTGCCATTTCCGAGTCCGGTGGAGCTCCAAAGAATGATCAGCATGAAACGTCATCGGACGGATAATAATGAGGGGGTGATGCTATTTGAAGAATGGAACAATGAGATCAAGCCAAAGAGAAAACTACAGAAGGTATGGGTTAATGTGTATGGTGTTCCATATGAGATTAGATCCTTTCTACCACTTTGGGCAGTAGGCTCCATACTTGGTGCAACTCAGAGAGTGGACATGAGGTCCATGAAAAAGACAGGGGTAGTCCGGCTAATGGTGGCAGTTCTTGATGCAAACTGTATCCCTAACGATGCAGATATTGTTGTAGATGATTGCCTTTATGAAATTTTCTTCAAGGTCGAGCAGGTGGTTACAGATAATAGTGGTGACCCAGCAGAGGACTTTGATGAGGACGATGACTTGGATCCGGAGAACGAGAATAAAGATAAAGACCAAGAGATGGAGGATGTGGAAAAATCCCAAAAAAATGGGTCTGATGGTTCTAGTTCTTCGGCTCAGGCAACTAACCCACAATCTGGTCAAGCACCAAATACTGGAGCACCAACTGATTTTGAGAAACAAGTTGTAGAGCAAGCAATTGATATTGCCGTGGACAAAATTTTGGAAGAGCTGAGTGCAAAGGTAGTTGCTGAAATTGAGCTACCTCATGAATTTGACTTGGTGGGTGGATTACATACCAGCAAGGATGATGATTCAGTATATGAAGACATGGTTTCAGCAGAGAATAATGATGTTGATAGGCTGCTGATCCCTCAGGTCTCGGGAGCTGCAAAGGAAATCGTGAACTTGGAATTAGAAAAGGATGAGATAACTGTTGTCCCTAGCGACTTGTATGGAGTTGCATCAAAGTTGGGAGCAGATGTTGTTGATGGAGCAGATGGCACGGAAGTATATATGACTCCCCATACTCCTGATAATTTGAACAGCGACATGTGCAATCAAATTGCATGTTCACAGTCAATGGAAGAGGATAACATACAGAGGGCTACTGGGGATGCTATGCCTTCAGAACTGAATACACAGGTGACCAGAGAGACTGCCAATCAGAGTGAAGGCTTGGTTGCAATGGGGGCTGCTCAAGAAAAGGCCAACAACCATATATTTCTCGGACTACCTAGACACATGCTCCAAGCGCTTTCTAAAAAGAATGGAATGCGAGCTAACCTTACCAATGTGGCTATGGCAAATGCTCTCCAAGCTCTTGATAATGTCATTGGAATAGATGTGATCCCTAATGCAAATAATGGGGGTAGTGAGTTGACGAAAAGATCCAGTAAAAGGACCTCTACAATGGATGACACAAACATAGTAGAGAAGGCAATTAATTTGGTGGCCAAGAAAAATTCATTGGAACCAGGTAATTGCCCATCTTTTCCATCTATTTCAAATTCCAACTTGGTCTCTAGAATTGCCAACCTAGGTGTTTCTATGGGTAGAGATAATAGTATTATATCTTCTATTACTTCTCTTAAAAACATAGAAATAGATAGACTTAAGGTAGCAACAAAATGCTCCGTTGGTAGCAATAGGTCTTCCTCTCCTAAAATTAACTTGGATGAGGAAGAAGAGCACTACTTAGATGCACATCTACACCACGCTTGTGGGGATTTTGATGAGAGTGTGCACGAGGAGGGCCTAGATCACATTTGCAATGATCTAATTGCTACACCTCGAAGGAAAAAATCTAATTCTAGGAAAAAGAATAATAAAGTGGCCTCATTGCCTAAAAAATCAATTACACCATCTAAGCCAAGTTTCAAATGAAAGGGGTCTTCTGGAATAGCAGAGGTCTTGGGGACTTGGCTAAACATGGGTACTTGGAGGATTTGGTTAAAGAGGAGCAAATCGATTTCATTGCCCTCATGGAAACGGGTCGGGATCACTTCCCAGATAGGACCCTTAAAAAACTATGTGGTGGCAAAGAATTTATTTGGCACTGCATGGCACCGCACGGTCGATCCGGGGGCATTCTCCTTGGAGTTGACCTTACAGTGTTTGACATTGGATCCATCGATGAGGGGGACTTTTATGTTAAGTTCACACTTCGGAATAAGAATGATGGCTATAAGTGGGCTCTATTTGTAGTTTATGGTCCTGCTCAAAAGGAACATAAGGAAAATTTCTTAATAGAGATGGCAAACATATGTAACAAAGAATCTTTACCATACATAATCGGTGGGGATTTTAATATCATGCGCTATCCTCATGAGAAAAATAAGGACAACTTCGATGCAAAATGGCCAGACTTATTTAACATGGTCATTCAAACTCTTGATTTAAGAGAGATAGAAATGTCGGGACGTCAATACACTTGGGCGAGTAGTGGGGACGATCCAACCTTTGAGAAGCTGGATAGGGTCTTAGTTAGTACTGAGTGGGAACATAAATTTCCCCTCACAACAGTACATGCTAAAGATAGAAGTAATTCAGATCATACACCATTGTTATTAAACACCGGTGCTTCTTCTCACAATAGACAACAATCTTTGTTTAAATTTGAACGCGGCTGGCTAATTAGAGATGGTTTCTATGAATTGGTTGCTAATAAATGGCAATGTGAAACAAAAGGAACCACTGCAATGGATATTTGGCAGAATAAAATCAGAGCCCTTCGACAATTTTTAAGAGGTTGGGCCAAACATACAGCTGGACATAATAAAAAGGAGAAGAAAAAGTTAATCCTAATGATTGATGATCTAGACAAAATAGCTGAGAAAAGGGTGCTCTCTGATCAGGAGTTAAATATGAAACACTACCTCAATGAACGATTAGTTCACTTATTGAGGGAAGAGGAAATTAAATGGTATGAGAGAGCTAAAACTAAAGACCTGCTGGAAGGTGATGACAACACCCAATATTTCCATCTGGTTGCTAATGGCAAGCATAGAAAACACCGCATCTTCAAATTAGAACAAGAAGAGGGCATAATAGTGGGTGATGCTGAATTGAAAGCTTATATCACAAACTATTATAAGGGCTTGTTCGGACCACCAGAGGTTAATAATTTTACCATGGTGGAGCATGAAAATCATGACATCCCTCAAGTTACTGCCGAAGAAAATAATATCCTCACAACATATTTTACAGAGAGGGAGATAAAAGAGGCTGTGTTCCAGATGGAGCATAATAAATCCCCTGGCCCTGATGGTTTTCCAGCAGAATTCTATCAAGTATTCTGGGAGATTATAAAAAAAGATCTAATGGCGCTTTTTATGGAATTTTATGAGGAGCGTCTCCCTCTATACAGCCTCAATTTTGGACTAATTACTTTGCTCCCTAAAATAAAAGGGGCAACAAAAATACAACAATTTAGACCCATCTGCCTACTCAATGTGAGTTTCAAGATTTTCACTAAGGTGGCTACTAATAGACTCATGGGAGTGGCTAGCAAAGTAGTTAGTCCATCCCAAACGGCATTTATGCCAGGCCGAAATATTATGGAAGGAGTAGTGATATTGCACGAAACTATCCATGAACTTCACACCAAAAAACTCAGCGGTGTGATCCTTAAAATTGACTTTGAAAAGGCATATGATAAAGTCAAATGGCCTTTCATACAACAGACACTCCGAATGAAGGGATTTTGCCCACGGTGGTGTTCATGGGTTGAAAATTTTGTCTCAGGAGGTAGTGTTGGCATCAAAATTAATGATGACATTGGGCACTACTTCCAAACAAAAAAGGGTCTCAGGCAAGGAGATCCCATGTCACCTATCCTATTCAACATTGTGGCAGACATGCTCTCAATCTTGATTAAGAGGGCTAAGGATGATGGCCAAATTAAAGGGGTCATTCCTCACTTAGTGGAAGAGGGATTGTCTATTTTGCAATATGCAGATGACACGATCATATTCATGGATCACAATCTAGAGCAAGCTAAGAATATGAAGCTTTTGCTCTGTGTCTTTGAACAATTATCTGGTTTGAAGATTAACTTCCATAAAAGCGAAATCTTTTGCTATGGAGAAGCCAAACAGTATGAACAAGAATATACTCAATTGTTTGGTTGCGGACTAGGATCATACCCATTCAGGTACCTGGGCATACCGATGCACTACAACAAACTCCGTAATGCGGACTGGAGTGTTATTGAGGAAAGATTTAAACATAAACTAAGTACCTGGAAGGCCAAACACTTGTCTTATGGGGGTCGACTAGTTTTATTAAACTCTGTCCTTACTAGTCTCCCTATGTTCATGATGTCTTTCTTTGAAATTCCTAAAGGTGTCATGAAAAGACTTGATGTCTATCGATCCAGATTTTTTTGGCAAGGCAATAATGATAAACGAAAATATCGCCTAGCTAAATGGGATATCTTGTGCCGTCCTAAAGATCAGGGGGGCCTGGGAATAGTAGACCTATGTATTAAAAATAAATGTCTACTCAGCAAATGGTTATTTAAATTGCTGAATGAAGATGGCACATGGCAAACCCTACTTAGAAATAAATATCTGAGTTCAAGCTGCCTCTCTCAGGTTAAAATTAAACCTGGAGACTCACACTTTTGGAAAGGTTTGCTAAAGGTTAGGGAAGACTTTCTAGGTTGCGGGACTTTCAAGATAAAAGATGGTTCTCAAACTAGATTTTGGGAGGATAAATGGGTAGGCTCTAAACCACTAAAAGAGCAATTTCTCAATCTGTACAATATAGTATACTATCCTCATGTAAGAGTGGCAAATGTCATGAACGCGATGCCATTGGATATATCTTTTAGAAGAGCTTTAATTGGCGATAAACTGACTGCTTGGCATAACCTTGTAGCTAAAGTAGCCACTCACCAGCTTGCTGATGGGAGAGATACTTTTACCTGGGACTTGCATAGACATGGCAAATTTACTGTCTCATCTATGTATCAATATCTTATCAACCAGAATACTCCTTTCATGAATAAATTTATTTGGAAGCTAAAAATTCCTCTAAAAATAAAAGTTTTCCTTTGGTACCTCCAACGGGGTGTTATCTTAACAAAGGATAACTTAGTTAAGAGGAATTGGACTGGTAGCCAAAAATGTTGTTTCTGTAATTGTAATGAAACAATTAAGCATCTCTTCTTTCATTGTCATCATGCTAAGACAATCTGGAGAGTTGTAACTGTAGCTACTGGGTTAACCCCACCAAAGTCAATAGAGCACATGCTTGGAAATTGGTTAACTGGCATGAGCAAAAAAGATAAGAATTTGATTTTTGTTGGGGTTGCAGCCTTAACATGGGCAATTTGGTGTACGCGTAATGATGTGGTTTTTGAAAAAAAAACAATTTACCTCTTTTATGCAGGCTATTTTCAGGGGAGCATATTGGCTACGATACTGGTCCCTACTGCAGCGTGAGGAAACAAGGGAAATTGTCTGTCTGGCAAGCAAGGCGTTGGAAATTATCGCCTTGGATATCTTCGCCAATAATGGATGGAGAAGCAATAATAGACTATGCTTTTGATTGATTCCTGTCATTTGCGTACTTTTCCCTTATTTTTGTGATCAGCTTGTGTGCTGAGATACTATGTAAAACTTGGCTGTGTGCGGTCGCAGAGGCCGGATATTTATCCATTTTCTAAAAAAAAACTCACAGCAAAAGAAGATTAAAGCCCCCAAACATTGGCTGAGAGAGACAATCCCTCTATATACAATTTTGCCAATGTGACAAAAGCCACACCACGGTGAGGAACTCACCGCCATTGTTGAGTTGCCTGGCATGGGAATCCCTACTGCAGTGGTGGGCAGCGTAGCACAACATCTCCAACCACACACGAAAGATCACTTCCAACGTTGAATCCGAGTCCGTCGTGAGAAGCCAGGAAGCAATTCCACGTCCATGGAAGAAAGCAGGACCATTATAACCCTTCGAGTGGATCAAAACGTGTAATAAACAAATTAGCACCCATAAACTATCATAAAGCAGAAGAGATCGAAATGATTTTATGAACATGTATGCAAGCCCTTCAAAGTACTTTTACATACACTACAACAAATATGACCTTTTGTGACAAATACCTCATGACATTAGACTTATTCGTCATTATGGTGTTCGTTTTTATGACAATTTATATGAGGCACTGCATCTTAGTGACAAAACGACGATTTTCGTCATTAAGATTAACTGAAAATCGTCATAAACTAGTTTAATGTCAGATAATGACGAACTTCATTATGTCATTACGCCAAATAATTAAACGTCACAAGATTTTTAAAAGAAAATAGTATGGAGTTAGGGTGGGTTCTACTGCCATTTGAACAAGGGCGCCGTGCTGTGAGCATAGGACCCGTGCTCTTTTTTCTTTGTTTTTCAAACCGGTGACTCTTTTGTTCAAGCCAAATGGGCTTGATTTAATTTAAATTTCAACCCAACCTTCATGCTAGGCTTTTTTGTTCAGGCCAAATGGGCTAGATTTAACTTAAATTTTTAACCCAACCTTCACGCTGGGCTTTGTTTTGAATAGAGGTCTCTTTTGTTCAGGCCCAATTGGGCCACAACAAACCAGCCCAATTTTTATTCACAGCCTGTTACCATTCTGATATGGGCCAGGCCTATACACGTGCATGACACAGCCAGCAGAAAAATGAGCAAGGGCCGAATTCAAACCACCAGACCACACAAACGTGTTAACCAATGATTTGGACATTTTATTTCCTAACTATAATTGCCAAATAACTATCTACCCTTGTCTTCTCGACCCAACGCTTTCACTGCAACTACATGCATCTCGTCTGCTGCCGAGAAAAAATATTGAAAAAATGGTGGCTGCCACCAGATAAGACTCAAGATTCGAACACGGGAGCGCACGCAAACAAAGGAAGCAAGCCCACCATCAGGCTACGTTACAACTTGTGAGCTTCAAGGTAAAACATACATATATAATAGGCCGCAATCCACACAGTTCGTCTCAATTAATAGAAGGAAAAATTTGAGGATTATACTGGAGAAAATTGAGTTTGTCGAAACCGTTTTAATCTCAGCGAAAACAATCAATGTGGTTTATCTCACTCATGTGAAGCCCAAATTTGATGATTCTTTTTCCATCATTCATATAAAATTATCATCTACCATTCAATGACACTATTATATTTTGTTAAAATCATTTAAATTTTTTTATGGCAAGCTTATGGACCACAATTATGTTGCCACATTAATTTCTAAATAATTTGACCAAATTTAGATACTATTGTATTTATTACTAGAAGACAATTGAATTTTTCAAATATCTCCAAGATATAGAGTAGAACTGGAATGTTACATACGAACCAAAATATAATTTCTTTTACAATTTATTTTATCTTTGTTGAGAACATATGTTTATAGGAAACTCTCACATCTTTACTATTTTTCAAGGTGGCTCATTGTTACCTTTATATTACATACATGAAATTTTAATATAATCTTGATTTCATATGCACATTCATGAAAGCAATTTATTTATAACTTTTTTTTGTTATTGTATACTTACATCGGTATGTCTCTAAATGCACAAACTACACTATAACTCATGTTACAACAATTTTTCATGATTATTTTTAAGTACTTTGTGTCTTTTGTTTTGAAATGCCGGCTTAAGGATGACGATGATCACCATGTGCGTTTGTTGAATTTGTGTGCACGTGGTAGACGTTTCATAAAAAAAAAACTAATTCTTGTTCGTTCAAAATAAAAAACTAATTCTTTGGTGACTTTATATTGGCATATGTTCTTTGCTGCACTATGTACATATATATGTGATGTGATGATCTTGCCACACTATATTGTCGGAAGCGTTGAGGTATATATAGAACCTATAATATTAACTACACTATGACTATTTGTGACAAATAATGGATCAATAAAGTTAAATATCGAACATCGATTCATGGAAAATATTACTGTCAAAATACTGTTAATCTTGTTGAACATATAACACTTCAAGCGAATATAGACTTTACATATGACGTATGGAGGTGTAATTGCCATAAACAATATTGACCATTATTGTTTTTTTAGTAAAACATTTGGTGCAGTGGCAATTTTTTAGTAAAATATTTGTGGTCTTTTATAATATTTCTATTCCACCTCTTGTTAATGTTCTATACACCGGTAATTATGTATCTTTAGTTCAAAACAAATTGGTCGTGCGGGCGGTAAACCACCGTGCTGCACACATTTGGGGTGGTGCACACGAGTCCCCAGCGTCGTCCACACACACCTGAGCTGCGCGCACGTACACCCCTATCCCGTCTCTCTCTGCACACTGGGCCACCGTCCCATTCCAGGAGTACATTGCACCGGTTCATCAAACATCAGGCCTTGGCGCAGCGTCCGTGCTCCACTCCTCACAGTTTGCAGATCAGCTCTCGCTTTTCTCTGTTATCCCAACCACCTCCCCCTCCTAGAGGAAACCCACCTATTGATGCTACGGCGCAGTTTGAATCAAGGAACTTCAGGGGTTGAAATGAAATCTGCGCGCGCTCGTGGTTTCGGCGGGTCCAAGCCGCGCCAGGACCGAAATTTTCAGATGAAATGACTTTAGTGTCCATATTGGTCTCAGGTTTTTTCCTCCGTACTGAGGGCAATTTAGTAAAAGAAGTAGCAGAGCTATCTATTCCCGTGGTTGCGGAACCCTAGCGACCAAAATAATTCATTCTTTCCCTTCCGCGCCTCCGCGGCCGCCGGGTCCCCTCTGCCTCCACCCGGGTCGACTGCGCCTCCGCGCTTCTTCCAGACAGCCAAGCATGGAGGAGGCCTTCGCTCACGCAGTCGACGACGACCCCAAGCTCACCAAGCGTCTGGTCTTGCCTGGCGGAGTCGGCCTCCCCGCCGCCGCGCCCGCCGCACGGGATAGAGCATGACGACCCGGCCGCGGCGCGGGCCGCGTGGCTGCGGGGCCTGCTCCCCACAGCGCCCATGGCCTACGCCGTCATGGCCGACACGGGCGCCGTCGACAGCTACCTGCCCCACGTCAACGGTCGCTTCGACCCGCTCGCGCTCATCCCGCTCCAGATGCGGGAGGCGGACCTCCGCGTCGATGGAGCCGCCGCGGTCTGCGAAATGGTCGAGGTCATCCTCTGCGCTTGCCACTTCCGCGTCTTCGTGCCCATGGGACACCCGGCCCGTTACCATACCCCTTCCTCTTTTGCTACTTTTGTTTTCGATTGATTTCTTTGCCTGTTAACTTGTTGCATTGTTGAATCTGGGCTTGATATCGTTGGTCCGTGGCCTTACTCTGTATCTAGATTCTAGAGTGAGATTGATGCTAATTAGGGTAATTGTTTCCTAAATAGTCCTTGGCTTGTAGCCAGAAATGTGTCGATCAATGCAGTAGAAGTAGTAGGCTGATGTTCTTAGAATGTCAATTTGGGGAAAATAGAAGCTAGGGCCTGCTGGTTCTTTAGAGATGGATCAATTGGAGGTTGAGGTGTCCTGAAACAGAGATGGAATGAGTTTATGCATCACTGTTTTTTTAATCCAGTAAACTGCTTATTACAACAGAATGGTCGGTTTCCCCATTTGTTTCATTCAGTGCAAGTAGACCACTTCCAGACATCTAAAAAATTTATTGGATTGAAGAAGTGATACTTTATGTCTTCTAGTATGTTGACTGAACCGGAATTTTAAAGGCGTTGATAGTTCTTTGATATTTAGTTTTACAAAATTGTGTCCTGTTGCGAGTTGACTGAACTATGGGAAGCTCAAGCTTGCTATGTTTCTTTTTCTTTTTGGGATCTGAATGTTTCTCCAGATAGACAGAGATAATTGATGGTGTGTTGTAGTACATAACTATGTAAGCTGGTCACAGTTAGTTCCATTTTTTTCACTCTACAGATAGCTTGTCAAATGCCATAAGGGAATTAGTTTCTGTGATGGCAAAGGGAATTCTGTGTATTCATCTCATGATTTTTATTTCTTATTCTTTAACAGGAATTTTTGGAACAATCCACTAACCTGGGCATTGCTAAGAATCAAAATTCTTGCATGCCGTATGTTAACCTATCTATCAGACTGTTGTGGATGTCGCATGGCGCCAACAGCAGCAGCAGTTGCGCAAAACACTGTAGCATTCATGTAGCATTGAGCTACTGTAGTTTATGGATAATTGTTTTTAGTTGGGTTATTCGACTTTAGATACGTTCTGCATACTAGCGAATTGATTTTCTTGTTAACACAAATGGGTGTTGCTGAGATAGGATGGCTAATACCATGTGTATGTCTTGTTAACACAACTGAATTTTTATGTCAATTTGACACTTGTAAGCATATGTTCCTTGCTCAGTTTCAGCTATCATAGTGTCCATGCCTGCAGTTTGTTTTCCTGTCATGCTGCTAGATTTGCAAGCACTCGTAAGATGACGGTTAATTTCTTCTATGCTTATACAGAGGAGCTGCTTACAGAATATGAAAGAGAGAGGGCTTAAAGAATAATGAGGAATAATTAAATGTTGCAAAGCCTCGGTATCCCATTGTACATGGTGTGGTTGATAAGGTATTTGCCATAGGACTAATTTGTATTTTATTTATTCCTGCACACCTTGTCAGTAACTCATCTGTGCCCAATATGTAGTAAAACTAATTTTGTTTTATTTCTTTTCACATTATGAGGCCATTCAAGTTTTTAGTGGCTTCAAACACTTTGATAAGGAGTCTGCCCACTGTCCTAAAAAAAGAGTGTGCCCACTGGAGGAACAAGAGGCCCAAAGAGAGTCTTGACTGGACCTATTCAACAAGGCCTAGCTGCAAGATTGACTAGGAAGAGGACAAGGGAACAATCATCTAGTGAGGAAGGTATCAGTGGTACATCTACAAATGAAAGATGATAATGCATCATTGTTGCTCCTGCTGCTCGAACTTTTCCTGCACAAGTTGATGAGCAGGAACAGGTGGATAGTGAAGGCAACAAAAGGAAAGGTATCAATGCTTGAGTTTTTATCACTTCACTTCTCTGCGCCATGCTGTTGTACATCATGTCCTATTTCTAGAACTAACTCTTGTAAACAGTGCATGGTTTTTTATTTCCATGTTTGTAAACCGAATATGAGACTTTCCTGAACCCATAAAAAATATGAGTACCATAGGCTAAATTAAATGGAGTAGCACAGCAGGCTTTCCTTTTGCGCTGTTCCCAGTCTGTTGTTCCATGCCAAGAACATTAGTACCACTTACTATCTCAATGTTTCATGTTGTCCTACTGGCTTCTAGACTATGTTGCTCACCTCACAGATTATAAAGGAAAAACACGATTGATATTTTGACTGAACCATTCTAGCAAAGAGGGTATTTGGGTATTTTAATATAAACCTGAAATTTTGTTCTTGCTATACAAATATATTGTTTCCTACTTGCAACTGCGCCTAACTACAATGTCAATTTTATGGCCTTATTTGTTCATATTCCCCTGAACTAAAACTGGTTCAATAGCAAGTTGTAAGTAACTGGCTGGAATGGTAATAGCTAGAGATTGAACTTAGTGTCATCCATGAATAAGCCTGCTTATTTCTGTTTTTCATTTTCCATCCATGTTTGCCACAGGTTTGTGGAGCTATGTCCTTCAACTTTTTATTGGCAGAAGGCTGGCATGTTTAAGTGGTCACGGTCAAGAGTTTGAGTTGCCAAGGTATAATTCTAAATGTTTTTTTATCCTTGTATGTCAGCTCTGATTATGAAAGTATCCTTATTCAAGTAGCTATCATTGTTTCTAGTTTAATTTGTGTGCATCTGAAAGAAACTTAGTTTGTTGTGTGACTTGTGAGCTGCTAGACTGATTACACTGAATTGAACTAATATGAATTTCAAGAATAGATAGTTAGCTTTCTTCTTTTCTGCACTCAGAATTTTTACACCAGAATTTGCAACTCAAATTTCTATGTTCCTATTCCAGTGTTGCTAGTTGCTGCTACTCAAATTGGACAGAAATGAAGGATGGGCACTACATGGCTATGATGGCTCTCTGTGTTGTAGATGCTGAAATATTTATTTTTTGTTGGAGTGTCGTATGCATGGAGGTGTGTACCGCTGATCTATTGTAATACATAGAAATAATGTCTATTATTTGTGATAAAAAAACGAGTGGGCTGGCTTAAGATGTGCCGATATATTGGGCTTTAATTGATTACAATGTTGTGTTTATACGGGCCATAACAATGGGTTGCTTGCAAGTGAATCCATTCTGAAATTTAATGGGCCTAATAAATTTTCTAGATAAAAAATTAACACTGAAGACCAAATTGTATTGTATGAAGGTGTTGCCACGTCAGCTCCAAGTTAGTGCCATGTCATCCACGTAAAAGGTTTATGACGTTTTTTAGATCTTTAAATCGTCATAAACGTGATGCCACGTCAGCTCCAAGTTAGTGCCATGTCATCTGTGACGAAAAAATTCGTTTTCGTCACCTAATTCCTTTTATTACGGGGAATAGGTGACGAACGAGTTTTCGTCCCGCGAGTGTCACAAATTGCGTTATGTGACGTAAATTCTACTTTCTGTGACACAAATGAACCGTTATAAAAGCCCACATGTGTTGTAGTGATAGAGAAAACGAACTATTATGGCTCCGGGCCGTGCTTTAATTAAGGGTCCCCTCTGTAAGATAGGTGTATACTGCGTGGATTGATTGGTGTATTGCATTGAGCCCCTTGGGCGGTATATATGAGAGTACATGGCTTGGAGGGTAAGTAGCCTCTCCTAGAGATAAGGAAGGTTATCTCGGGATTACAGGAATCCTAATCTAACCATATCCAGAGTTGCCTAATACCCAATATACGCTAACATCCCCCCGCAGTCGTAGCGTTCGTAGCGTTAGCAACACGAACGGTCAGACTGGAGAACAACGGAGAGATACCCCCCCTCCCCGTAGTCGAAACGCTGATGCAAGCGCTTCGACTGGAGTAGCTCATGCAGATGATAGCCCCTTAATGCCGAAGTAGCCGAAGTCGAGGTGGTCGCGGTCGAAGCCGTGGAGGAGGGGTCGGGCGATCCCGACCCCAGCGTGGCCGCCCGGGTGGCGCCGAGTGGTCGACTGGAGACGCCGAGTGGTTGACCGGAGAGCCGAGTTGCCGCGGGTAGGCAGCAGCTTCTGGCGGCAGGTTCAGCAGGACGGTGCGGCTGGATGGCGATGGTGACGGCACAGCTGAAGAGCGCGACTTACTGTCCCTTTGGCACATCGGCGGCGGTGTCCGTGAGTTTGCGGCGTGAAGCACTCGGAGTAGGGGCGCTGAGTCGCCGACTGGCGGCGCTAGGGAGCGCCGAGTGGCCGACCGGAGGCGCCTGGAGACGGTGCTTAGTCGCCGACCGGCAGCGCTAGGGAGCGCCGAGTGGCCGATCGGAGGCGCCTGGAGGTGGTGCTGAGTCGCCGAGCGGCGGCGCGGGGAGCGCCGAGAGGTCGATCGGAGGCACCAAGTGGTCAGCCGGAGGCGTCGGGTGGTCGTCCGGGGGCGTCGAGGGGCGGCGAGGTGGTGCGGGCGCCGCCACCGCTGGAAGGCGGCGACACCGGCGGTAGAGGCTCGATCACGAGCATCGTCACTGCAGCCTGAGAAGGCGCAGCAATAACCTCGTCCTTCGGGGGTGTCGACGATGATCGGCGATGAACGGCGATGACGACGACGAACGGCGGGGCGGCGCAAACCGATCTTAGATCGGAAAAATAAAACACTGCAGTAGCAGCAAGACGAACCTCGGGTACAATCTCGGGTGCCCCTAGCAACCAGTTCCTCTGTCCCTCCCTTATCGCATCCCCGTCGCACAGGAAAAAAGAAATCAAAGAGAGCAGACGGAATGATTGGCCGAGCTCGCGCGTGGATCAGGCATCCGGCGGCGAGCGGCTAGGGGCGACGAGATGGGTGGATCCCCCGTTACAGCGTGGCTCGCCGACGACAGCGAGAGGCAGCGCGGTGGAAGGGTGGTGCCAGGCCGGGCGTCGCATCCTGGCGGCGACGGCAGCAGGCATCGAAGCCGGTCCGCCGCCCCGACGGCTCCAGCGACAGCCGTAGGCGGCGCGACTAGAGCGGGGGGTGAGGGGTGGCACACGGCCACCGGACGCCCCAGTGTGCGGTGGCGGCTTGGCGCCCCCATGGTCCTCCTCTGCAGCCACGCGAGGAGTAGATGGGAGGCGCACGGCCAGGCGCACGACAGGGGTGGAGCTCCGGCGGAGCTGGCGGCGGGTCCTGGCGGCGAGTCGAGGTAGGTCTTCCTTCCCTGCGTGACGACCAAGACGACGCGTGGATCAGGAGGATCAGAAGCGCATCCTACAGGGGCGCTGCCCCCGGCGGAGATCAATCTCCCCGGGGGCGGCGCGAGGGCAGCGGAAGCCGTAGGCCTAGATTTAGAACCTAGACTGGTGATACCATGTAAGACAGGTGTATACTGCGTGGATTGATTGGTGTATTGCATTGAGCCCCTTGGGCGGTATATATGAGAGTACATGGCTTGGAGGGCAAGTAGCCTCTCCTAGAGATAAGGAAGGTTATCTCGGGATTACAGGAATCCTAATCTAACCATATGCCTAATACCCAATATACGCTAACACCCTCTTATAGAAACACATAAATCTTCAATAATCCCTTATGTAGGGCCAGCTATTTTTTCTTTTTATAAATTAGGATTTATCTTTTATATAAGCATTTCTTGAGGATTAATGTGGAGGCCCCAAAAGAAGTCTCTAGTTATTAATAGTAAGATATTTGGTTTACCAATGTGTCATGTTTATGAAATATAATCAATACGACTTAAATGTGGAAACTGAACAAAGTACTGCCTACATTTATGTCTTAAGATGGCCACGCACTACAAGATTAAAGTTATCAGTATTTGACCACAATTATCCTAAGATTTGTATATTATATTTGTCCAGGTGCACTTATATTTCAAGATAAAGACAGTGGCACAGAAATATAGTACATCTAGATTTATATTCGAGTAGTTTCAAGTGTTGCCAATTTAGTACTAACGAGCAGTACAATATAAGAGGTTTTAAGAGTTAAAGCGTGGCCTAAGAGATTGGACTGTGACAAACCATCCCTTTGTTTTGAAATGGAGGAAGTGACGGCACCCATTGAATGCGGTTGGGGTTCAGATTTGAAATGTATCGAATACTTGGATTTGAGATGGCTGAAGATTGGGCATGTACCTCTTCATGAATTGTGTCAGCATCGACGGTGAGGAACTTGGTGGCAAGTTCCTTTCTCCGCTGCATCCTGGAAGCATCGGAAGCATTGGGTTTGTCACTCTGGAACAGTTTCTTGAGCATACTCCACTTTTGGGGAGGTTCCTGATTCTGATTAGCTGAGCAGTGACAAGCCCACATTCTGTCCAAGTCATTGAAGGTGTCAACGTACTGGCCTTGCTGGATTGGGCCGGTCAGCATCTCAGGCTGTGCAATCATCAGGAACATCATGTAATTGGAGAGCACCTGGATTGCTGCAACAAGTTTCTCTTCATGTTCAACCTTTGACTCAGAAAGGTAGACATCAGTAGCGATGTGCCAAAACAGAATGCTATCATCAAAGGCAAAATCACTAAGAGTCGAGTGAGCATACTGAGCAGCAGAGTTTTTGTATAACCCCAAGCTCTCCAGAGCACCAACACCTCTTAAGTTAGGGCGGAGGCAGCAAAACAGTGGCAGCATCCGATCCTTGAGATCTGTTGTTGAGATTGCTATGGTGCCAGAGTAATGGACTTTGTTCCACCAGCTCCGAAGCCCCAGCTTAGCAGCCAGCCTGCCGCCAAGCTCGGTCCTGTCACGGGTGCACAGGTGGAGCAAGTTGTACTGCCCCATGGAGCCTGACCACCTTCTCTTGCTTGCCGCCCCGATGCGTCGGCGAAGGTAAGGGTAAGTACAACAGTGCAGACAGCTGCCGTCTTTTTGGCACAAACAGTCAGCTTTAAACAGACAGCTTGTACAATAGGTTGTTTGTTTGGCTGTCTGTAAGGTGTTTAATTCATCCTTTGACACAGAAATCATGGTGATCTGGTACATATTTGATCCTTGTATCCATTTTGTTGCATACACGAGAGAATGCAAAAAACATTTGTAAAATAGTTCCGGATGACATCAAATTTAAGTAGCCCTGTATGGATCATATAAGTAGCCCTCGTACCTACTTCAGAGATGTGACCAACAAAGAAAACATAGACCAAAACAGAGTACAAGCATGAGACTGCAATTGCCTTTTCAGTGTTTTGCATCTCCATGGGATTGCATCTCCATGGGATAGATCTCAAAGACCTGAAAGCATATATCTAGAAAACACGAACAGCTATGCAAAGTGGCGAACAGCTTCTTCCACCCAAGCATTGAAGCAACCATAGATCATAGATGCTTAGTGGACATTCAATCTGCAGAGCTCTATAATAACGTTGTCACTCCTGAATTCTGAACAATTGGCAGACACAGGGATGCAACTAACCATGAACTATCATATAGAGGCAAGATAAAACTTTTGCATCTGATCCCACTAGCTATCAGCTATGTCCCTGAGAATTAGTAGCAGATTAGTTGAGAGTGCATGAACCATGAACCGCAAACGCATACGGATCCCGGCCGCCGCCGTCTCCCCGCGCCGTGTCGTCGATGGAGCTTGGGAGCACGAGCCGCGCCCGTAGACGAGCGAGGCGACGGCACCGTGGGGAGAGCAGCTACGGAGGGGTGTTTTTGCAAAAAATGATGCATGTCGACGGCAGGCGCCGACCCGTTGTACATGCCCTAAGTGACGGCACCCAGAAACCGCTCCCAACCACAGCAGTACATCAAGGCACATGCCCAGGTCGACCCGATGGCCCTGACCACTGATATGGCCTCCAGGGCCAAGGTCCCTGCTAGCAAGGCATAGGGGCGATACCAACATTGACCTTACCAACAGTGACGTGGAACAGTGAGTGAGCTCCCAGGAGAAGTTCCTCGTCACCAAAACTTTTGTCTTGATCATCTTGTCTTGGATATGGCCACCGCAGCTTCTTCCAATGACTACGATTGTACTTAGTCTCCCCCTTGGGATATTTCAGAGTGCTCCGGATGCTGCTCATGTTACCACAGAACGCGTGAAATAAATAAACATGCTCTCAAGCCTGAAATGCTTTACTAGTTCAAAGGAAAATGAGAAAAAGCAAAAGCTTATGTGAGGCTAAGGCAATTTAGTGGAACAACTTACCTTACTGCAAATGGATCAGACTGGAGGAAACCAGAGGGAAATCACCGATAGCAGCTAACATGAAGAGACTTATCCTCACTCTCCCCGGCGGTTAGCTGGAAGGATTGCTAGCGATGAAACGCGATGCTCCATTTCTAAATAAGATCAGTGCTAAGGACTAACAAGATGGGTCCCTTTCTCGTGGTCCAATCATTCTACATACTACGTATATATTACTTTCCGTTTTCCAATGGTCTTCTTAAAACACGCGTGCCTTATAAATAGCAAGTAGCCGAGTTATTAAAAATAAAAGACACCATCTAGTCTCCCTTTGCATTAGTCTTCAACTTACTCCGGTCAATTGTAATATACACTCCGGCCTGCATAATAAATGGTAGAAATAAACAACAGCTCTAGTCTTCCCTTTTAATATATATGGTTAGGTCAATTTTAGTAGAGTATGGCTCTCAGGACAAACACCAACACCACCAACAGGTGTGTTATATACATGAAGGAATCTCAGTTCCACGTTTGACCATCTTAGGCTCTCATCAGAGGCGTGGACACAAAAGGCCAGCTAGCCACATGAAGGTTTTACACTAGAACCCAACTTCCAATACAACTCTATTTACATTTTAATGACCTTTTAAATGAAAACACTGATATAGAGAAGAATTCATTATACCTGGCAATTGAATATGCCAATTTGTTTCCTGATATGGTATCCTACATTTTTGCATCTGGCACGTATCATTCGTCTCCAGCTAATTAGTACTCTCGCCAAGAGGCACATTTTCCTGGCGTACATGACTCAGCAGCAACAGTTGTGATACCTATAAGCACATTGAACCAAACTTTGATGCACTAATACATTAAAACTGTTAGAGAATACGCTTGCAAGTAATATAGTAATTTGTATGGGTGCAACACCTGATGCACTTGCGTGCATCCTTGTTCGGAGAGCATGGATTGCCTTTGATTGTTCTGAGAAATAACTGATTGATGATTATGGCATCTACAAGCGCGAACCAGGGTTGTTGCAGATTCTGGTAGCGAGGAAGGGCCTCCTCTGCAAGGCGCTGCAAGGCAAGGCCAGTTTTACCAAATCCGCGTTGCGGAGCGGAGCTCTGCCCTCTTGTCGCCTCCTAATCCACTTCCTTGTCGCGGATCTCGCCTAGCGCCGCCACGCAGCGCGGCCTCCGTCGCCCTGGCAAGGCTCCTGATTGCGGATCGACCAGCGCGCCACCTCCCCTCGGCACGGCGAAGGTGGCCGCCATCGTCGGGAGGGAGATGATGTTGACGACGTCATGTGAGGAGAAGGCGGCGGCGCTCGCCTGCTCGAGTTCGGTGAGGAGGAGCGTCACCCTCCTTGCTCCGGTCAGAGCCAATAATAACATGCCGCCGCCGGCGGAAGCGGGTCGAGCTCGGACCTGTTCGAGATCAAGAGAGCCTGATGATCGAGGCTATGCTTATGTTCAGTTTAACAAATAACACATGACTTATGCTTATGTCAAGGAAGCAAGTGATGCTTGCATGAACTCAAGCTTTGCTGTGCAACAGGTTTGTTTCATGTGGTATTGCTGGAGGTTCACAACAGTTATCAATGTTTTATTTCATTTATTTGATTTCACTGAAAATCATATCATGACGCATTTTGCGAGATGCGCTTTAATTTACTTATTCGTTTTCATTGGGCAGGATGTTGATGGAAGGGCAATTGATGCTGCTCTTGAACATGGAACTAGAAATGAGAAGAAGATGGAAATCCTAAAGTGGCAGGATTGAGTTTCTCCATGTGCAAGCTTCTGATGTGGAAGTGATGGCGCTGTTAATCCTAAGTGATGGCACACCAACCGAGCTATGGTCGGTCTGCAATTTTGTTTGTGTTTGGGCAGGCAACCAATCTTCACAGAGAGATTAGCTTAGTCTGTTTTGTGAAACAAGCAAATATTTTTCTAATCTCACTATATGTAGAAACCAAGTATTGGTGTATATATATGCTATCAGACATTACTGGAGCCTCCATTTACCTTTTCTGCAATTTGTTCTGGTGTTCGATAACTCTGAGGATGAACAATGAGTAATAGTATGTACAGTCCAGTTGCCAATGTGCTATACCATGATTTTGTTGATTCCCGGAATTTTACTGTTTTATTAAATGTTACTTTCATGTTGGTGCTTAATTTCATAATATTGTACTCTCACTATGTCATCTGTGTATTTTAATATAAAATTTTGCAGCCACGTAGCAACGCACGGGCACGATTGCTAGTCTAAAACTAAACTGTGAACGTCTTTGCATCCAAGTCTCTTTCTTCTGCAAAGTGCTATAGGGAATAATTTCTGTCCATTCTTCCAACCCTAGAAGGGTGGGCTGTATACTAGAGGTACATGGGCCACTAGATGGGCCTTTACACTACATGGGCTTTAAGTCCCAATATACACTAACACTCCCCCGCAGTCTGTACTACCGGCGCAGCGAAGTATAAGACTGGACATCAAACAACACAAGAAACACTCCCCCGCAGTCTGTAGTGTCGGCGCAGCGAAGTACAAGATTGTGCAAGAAACACCATACGTACAACACTCCCCCGCAGTCACAACTAGCCACTGACTACATTGAGACTGGAGCGGAACTCAGAGAACGTCGTGGAGGGGAGTCCCTTGGTGAATATGTCCGCGAACTGCGAGGTGGTCGGGACATGGAGGACCCGAACCTGGCCGATGGCGACTCGATCTCTGACAAAGTGCAGGTCAATCTCCACATGTTTCGTCCGCTGATGCTGAATTGGGTTTGATGAGAGATACACGGCGCTGACATTGTCGCAGTAGACGAGCGTGCTCTTGGCGAGCGGGCTGTGAAGCTCCGCCAAGAGCTGACGCAACCAGGACGCCTCCGCAACGCCGTTAGCAACAGCCCGGTACTCCGCCTCTGCACTGGAGCGGGAGACGACCGGCTGTCGCTTGGACGACCAGGAGACCAGGTTGCCGCCGAGGAAGACGGCGTACCCAGAAGTGGAGCGACGTGTGTCAGGACAGCCAGCCCAGTCAGCGTCGGTGTAGACGACAAGCTCTGTGGTAGGAGATCGGTGAAGAGCAAGACCGCAGTCAACTGTACCACGAATGTAGCAAAGAAGCCGCTTCAGCGCGGCAAGGTGTGGCTCTCGAGGATCATGCATATGGAGGCAGACCTGCTGAACTGCATACGTGATATCCGGCCTGGTGAAAGTGAGGTAGAGCAACGCACCAGCGATACGCTGGTAAGCAGTCGGGTCAGCAACAGGAGCACCCTCAGCTGCAGGAAGCTTGGCATGTGTATCAACCGGAGTGGAGCAAGGCTTGCAGTCAGTCATACCTGCTCGCTCCAGAATCTCAAGTGCATACTGGCGCTGGTGAAGGAAGAGGCCAGAGGGACGAGGCTCAACAGTGACACCCAGAAAGTGATGGAGCTCACCGAGATCCTTCATAGCAAACTCCTGCTGTAGGGACTGAATGATGCGCTGAAGCAGTGTCTGACTGGAAGCAACCAGGATGATATCATCAACATAGAGTAGCAGATAAGCAGTCTCAGAGCCACAGCGGTAGACAAACAGAGAAGTGTCAGACTTGCACTCGATGAATCCCAACGAGACCACAAAGGATGTGAAGCGAGAGTACCATGCCCGTGGAGCCTGCTTCAGACCATAAAGTGACTTGTTGAGGCGACATACAAGATCCGGACGACTGGAATCCACAAAACCTGCCGGCTGACTGCAGTATACTGCCTCTGCTAGGGTGCCATGGAGAAATGCATTCTTCACATCTAGCTGATGCACGGGCCAAGACTGAGAGAGAGAGATAGAGAGAACAGTACGCACTGTCGCAGGCTTCACCACCGGACTGAAAGTCTCATCATAGTCCACACCAGGGCGCTGAGTGAAACCCCGGAGAACCCAGCGAGCCTTGTATTGATCTAGAGAACCATCAGCCCGACGCTTATGTGTCCAAATCCACTTTCTAGTAACAACATTGCAACCAGACGGACGCGGCACGAGGTCCCACATCTGGTTGGCAAGAAGAGCTGCGTACTCCTCCTCCATCGCCTGGCGCCAGTGAGGGTCGACAAGGGCCTCACGGACGGAGGAGGGTACTGGAGAAATCCCTGGCTCTCCCCCGGAGGCAGAGAGAGCTGTAGACCGAAGAACGCCCGCCGCCCGCCTAGTCACCATGGGATGAGTGTGACTGGGATCCCGATGGATGACTGGCGGGTGGTAGAGCACCGGATCCAGACGCGCAAGGGCCCGAGCCGGGGCCGGCGGGTCCGGTGGAGGAGTCGGAGAAGAAGAGCTCGGTGGCGGTGGAGGTGGAGACGGAGACCGGTGCGGTTGCTGCTGAGCCTGCACCGACCGTCGGCTGTAGACCCGAGCAGGCTGCGCGAAGCGCGCAGGAGGGGGCGCCGGGGCCGCGCGAGGCGCTGGCACAGGCAGCGGCGCCAGGCGGGGCAGAGTGCAGGGCACCGGGGCCGCCCGTGGCGCGGGAGAGGCCGCCTGGGCCGCGCGAGGCGCTGGCACAGGCAGCGGCGCCAGGCGGGGCAGAGTGCAGGGCACCGGGGCCGCCCGTGGCGCGGGAGAGGCCACCTGGGCCGTGCGAGGCGCTGGCACAGGTAGCGGCGCCAGACGGGGCGGAGTGGAGGGCACGGGGCCGCGCGTGGCGGGGAGAACCTGTCGGAAAGGGAAACACAGAAACAGGTGGCTGAACCACCGGGTCAGTCAAAAACATGGAGTCCAACTCCGGGTCAGAAGTCGGGGTGGAGGAGGTGGACTAGGGGAAATTCGACTCGTCAAAAACAACGTGTCAGGAGATGAGAACCCGACGAGAAGTGAGGTCGAAGCAGCGGTACCCCTTATGATCAGGGGAGTACCCGAGAAACACGCAACGAGTCGACCGAGGAGCCAACTTGTGCGGAGCCGTGGCAGAAGTGTTAGGGTAGCACGCACACCCAAAGACACAAAGATGGTCATACCGGGGCGGGGTGCCAAAGAGGGCGTGGTGAGGTGTAGGAGCGGGAGAAGCTGTGGACGGAAGACGGTTAAGTAGATATGTGGCAGTGTGAAGCCCCTCAGCCCAGAAACCGGGGGGGGGGGGGGGGGGGGCAGGGAGGCCTGAAGGAGAAGCGTGCGAACGACATCGTTCGTGGTACGAATCATCCGCTCAGCCTTGCCGTTCTGAGAAGAAGTATATGGGCAAGACATGCGGAGGTGAACACCACGAGAGAGAAAGAAGTCACGAGAGGTGCGGTTATCAAACTCACGGCCGTTGTCACACTGGACGGCCTTGACAGTGAGGCCGAACTGTGTAGACACCCAGGCAAAGAAGCGGAGAAGGGTAGGAAAAGTGTCAGACTTCGCACGCAAAGGAAAAGTCCAAGAGTAATGTGAGAAATCATCAACTACCACAAGATAGTACTTAAAGCCAGAGAGGCTGAGTACAGGTGATGTCCACAGATCACAATGTATAAGATCAAAAGCATGACTCGCATGTGAAGAAGAAGAAGAAAAAGGAAGTCGAACATGACGACCTAACTGGCAAGCATGACAAAGGTGCTCATCAGCAGTCCTAGTACAAGGAACATCTGCACTACGACTAAGCTGAGCCAAAACGTCGCGGCCGGGATGACCGAGCCGGCGGTGCCAAGTAGCAGACGAAGGTGTCATGATGAAAGCAGCTGAAGGAGTGGAAGCAGTGGCAGTCGCAGGGAAAGCAGCGGAAGTAGGTAGGCGGATGCTGTAAAGGGGCCCCGAACTGTCACATCGGAGGAGCGGACGTCGAGAAGCCAGATCCTTCACAGTAAGACCAGAAGAGTCAAATTCAACCGAACAAGAGTTATCAGTAGTGAACTGACGAATAGAAAGAAGATTGTGGACCATCTGTGGAGCAATAAGAACATGAGGAAGACGAAAAGAACCCGTCGCAGTGCCCACAGAAGTGATAGGAAGACACGACCCATTTCCGACCATGATAGAGGAAGGATAGGAGGGGTGAGGTGGGTGTACAGAGGAAAGTATACCAGCATCCGGGGTGGTGTGGAACGAGGCACCAGAGTCGGCGATCCACTCGGTGCTCACCGGCGGCGTCAGGCCCATGGTACTGAACGACTGTGCCAGGGCAGTGGCATCCCACCCACTACCAGACCCGGTCGGTGGCGGGTAGGACTGTGGTGGAGGCGCCCAACTGCCCAAGTGAGTGGAGGATGGCTCGGCGCAGCGGGTGGTGTCCAAGTAGTCAAGCACTGCTGAGGAGGTGCAGCGAACATGGCCGCAGGTTGGCCGAACGGCCACATGGAGATGCGCCCTGACCATGGGTCGGTGTAGGATGGCCAGGGTGCACCGCCAGGAACGGACGACGAGGCCGAAGATCCCGGTGCTCCGCCGGTGCCGGCTCCGCTGGAGCCACCACCTCCGGAGCCACCACGGCCCCCGCGTCCACCACCACGGCCCCCGCGGCGACGGCGTCCACCACCACCACCAGAGCCACCACCACGACCCCCTCCACCCCCCGCTCGGGCCGGGAGAAGCTGGCGGAGGAGTGCCCAGGAGGGAGGTGGGAGGTGGCGTCGAAGAAGTCGGTGGAGCGACGAGCGCGGTGGAGGTGGACGAGGAGGACGAGCCAGGCGCGAGACCGCGCGCGATCTCATCCAGCAAGAGGTCTTCACAGACCTGGTGGAAGGTGGGAAAGGGCCGCTGACGGGGAAGCCAAGAACGCATGAGCTCGTAGTTGTCGTTGAGGCCGCGCAGAGCGTGGAGCACCAGGGTCCGATCGGGCACTGAAGACCCCAGGGCATGAAGGTCGTCGGCCATGCCCTTCAGCCTGCGGCAGTACTCACCGACAGAGAGGTCGCCCTGGACGAAGTTGCGGAGCGAAGTGTCGAGGCGAAGAATGCGGTGCTCGGCGTTGCCCAAGAACTGGCCCTCAAGGGTCAGCCAGGCCTGGCGAGCGGTGCCCCCGGGAGTCCGAACGAGGTCCTGAAGATCCAGGGAGATGGTCCCAAAGATCCAGGACACGACAACACTGTCGAGGCGCCTCCACGACAGGTCGCACTCCGCAACAGGCGTGTCGAGGAGAACGTGGTCGTCGAGGGCGTAGCGGCTGAGGGCGAGGAGGACCTGGTCCCGCCAGCGTCCGTAGGCAGTGGACACGGGGTCGAGGACGACGGTGACCATGGTGCGGATGCTCTGGACCCCAGCCGCCTGAAGATGGAGGTGGGCGACGACCGGATCGGTCGGGTCGGGGCGGGAAGCAGAACCGGCAGGCGGCGTGGAAATAGCGGGCAGCGCCTGGTGGGAGGAAGTGGCGCCGGCTAGGGATGGCAACGGGTCGGGTTCGGATCGGGTGGAGTGTCTGGGCACCCGAAACCGAAATCCGAACTTAAACCCGAAACCGCCCCGAACACCGATTCGGGTGAAAATCCATCCCCGAAATCGAAACCCGCGGATACGCAAAACCCGATTGGATATCCGAAACTCGTTTTGTATGGCAAAATATTAAGAACAATGGTAACTTTTTATAAACATATGCATGATATATGACATATTCACATGTATAAACAACTAAACAAGAGGCAACAAATGGTAAATAATTGCCTGAGTCAACTTAGAGTAGTATATAAGTAAACAAGTTATTATCAGTATATTAAAAAACATGAGTTTTAATTCCTAATGATTTATTTCGGTTATCCATTGGGTATCCACGGGTGAAAACCCAAACCCGAAACCGAACCCAATAGGTTTCGGGGCCCCGAACCCGAAAACCGTGGGTGAGAAATTCAAACCAAAACCAAACCCGCTAGACCCGAAACCCGCGGATATCCGACCCGAAACCGCCCCACTGCCATCCTTAGCGCCGGCGTCGGTGACGACGGGCTGCTTCCCGACGGAGATGGCGGAGATGTACTGTTCTGCCTCCGCGACCTGGCGAGCGAGGGCATCCGCCGCGGTGCGCTCGCGCTCCCAGGTGAGAGCAGCGGCGCGGACACGCTCCTCAGCGGCGGCGGCCTCAGTCTTCGCCGCAAGGAGGGCAGCGGCGAGAGCGGCGGCGGCCGAGGAAGAGCTTGCAGCGGGAAGGCCCGCGCCCTGACCCAGGCCCGCAGGCCGAATCTGGGCCTGGGCCCCGATCTGGGCCGAGGGAATCGGAGCAGAGGACGGGGCAGGGAGGGGCGGCGGCATCTGGGCAGGAATCGGAGCAGAGGGCGGCGGCGTTTGGGCAGGAGCGGCCGGCGACTGCTGGGCAAGGTCGGCCGGCGGCGGCTGGGCCAGAGCAGCCGGCGGCGGCATCCCCAGCCCCGCCGCAAGAGCTGCGGCTGCGCCCTGTGCCTGTGGCTGCGCAGCTGCGACGGCGGCCCAAGCCGCGGCAGCAGCAGGGGCGCCGCGGGCGGGCGCGAGGCCCTCCTGGCCGGCGCGCGCAGAGGAGAGGGACAGGGGAGGGAAGGCAGAGAGGGGGAGGAACCCAGGAGGAGGCTGCCGGTCGGCGCCGCCGGCGGCGGCGAGAAGAATCCGGCGGCGGCTAGGAGAGGGAAGAAGGGGAAAACCTAGTTGATACCATGCTATAGGGAATAATTTCTGTCCATTCTTCCAACCCTAGAAGGGTGGGCTGTATACTAGAGGTACATGGGCCACTAGATGGGCCTTTACACTACATGGGCTCTCTAAGTCCCAATATACACTAACACAAAGTTCCAGCGAACTAGTGTAGCATCCCAGTGAGCAAAACACGGGGTTCAGGAACAAAACATCACAGGGTAACATTGGGCTCATAGGATAAGAGTATAGATAGATAATACAGACATGCCAATACAACACGGACTCTGGTATCAGACTAACCACTCCTACCTACACTACATCCTCCTCCCAGTCCCAGGGAGAGATAGAAAGGTCAAAAGAAAAAACCGGGGGGCAGAGGTTCATATTGGGGATAGGGGCAGAAAATTCAGGCACAATCCATCAGTTGACGTGTCTCCGTTTGGTTCTGATTTCTGAAGCAGCCCCAGCGACAGCTACATAGGTGCCAGCAACTCTAGCCACAATCAAGGTTTACTCGCACTTGATGGAGCGGTAGATATGCCGCACAAAGAAGAGCGATGCGCGGAAACCGACGGTGCCTAGCATGAGGAAGAAGCCGTAGCAGACGCAGGTCATGTAGCCAAAGAAGAAGGATGTCTGCATGAAGCCTGACATGTCGGATCGGGCATGGTAGTAGTAGATGCAGTAGAAAAAGATAAATATACCGGTGGAGCCTCCACACAGGACAGACCTGCAGACAGAACTTTTGTTACCCAGGAAAGATCAAAGCGCAAGAGGGTGCATGGAAACGTAAATCCAAGAAATAGGAGAGCAGAGGCAGATTAACACATGTTCTTTTTTTCTACAAGCAAGAGTTCGAAGATAACATCTTTTCTACAAGCAAGAGTTTCAAGATAATATCTTTCATTATATGCCCACTTCATATTCATAATATTCATTAAAATCTTCTTGATTGTCCTATATTCATTATATTTTTAGCACCAAATGTCCAAACTTCAGTTGATATGAAACAACAGATGATATAGATAATTTTGGAGTGGTTGCTGAAAGGAGTTCTTAGAGGTCTGATGCTATAGAAGTTTATTTATGTTAATTCCTCAGTGGACGCTAAGTGTTTTATTAAGTCTCAGTGCAATAGCATAAATGCATTTTCTATAGACATCTCATGCAAACTCTGATATAGCAATCCATCTACTAAAATAACTATGAGTACTCAATAACTATCGCTACAAAGTGCACCTACCCTATGCTTCCTATTTCCAGTTTTGATAGTTGGCTGGTGCAAATAGAATTGAGTAGTAACCACACAAAAAAAGAACAAAAAAGGGGATAAGATGAATTGATATTTCAAACACTGACCTCCACCACCACTCGTGATCTTCAACAGCAAGCTGGAAATATGTGAGCGCCACTGTGACAAAGGCTGTGACGATGATGAGGATAATGAACACAATGAAAAGGATGCTGTAGATGGTGTAGATCTTATGCCCCCATATGCTAGCAAATATGTAGTACAGCTCGATGTAAATAGCACTGAAAGGGAGGAACCCTGCCATTGCCATCTGAGGAATGGTGCTTCGGTACCATGGAAGTTGGGGGATTTCCCTTGGGTATTTGGTTGTGCGGCAGGGAGCTTGGAATTCTGTGTTACTATTTTTCCCAGCAATACCACCCAACACAAGAAGTGGGGAGGTCACAAGTGCCCAGATCAGAATAATGACAATGATTGTGCCAAAAGGCAAAGCTGCTGTAGCACTGTACGCTATCGCAACAGTGTTTAGGAAGCAGAATGTCAAAAAGAGAGGGCCACAGAACAAGCAGCCAGTAAATATCAGATTCCTCACCTGAAATGTGTAAAGCGGATATTTAAACACAGAGCACTAAAATGGTTGAAGAAAGATGCACATTAAAGCATGACTTACCCAGTTTGTTCCCTCCAGTTGAAGATAGAAGGAAGTGGCTGTGTATCCAGCAATACCAGATGTAAGGGCATATATGACAACAAGGGCAGTGAAAAGAGCTCCCCTGTTGTATGGGTAGAAGACACCAACAAGTGCGAGGAGGAAGATGAAAATCGTGCTGTGAAACAAGGATAGTTTATTACTGGTCAGAATCATTTCAAAGTTTGACTCATAACATAATCTAAACTAACAAGGTCCTTACAGGGCAAGAAGCTGAGTTCCAGATCCAATAATTGCTGCAAAAAGGGACTTTTGCTTTGGGAAACGGAAGACGTCACCATGTATATACTTCCATCCACTCTCTTCTTGGTCTTCAAGGGACTCATCTTCATGAGAATACCTTCAATGGAAATCACAAAATTAAAAATGCATCTAGTAACTGCAACCTGGGTCACTACAATGGAATGCAATAACATAGGTCTTACTTGATGAAATCATTCTTGAGCACACGCATCAAGATTGTCGCCAGGAAACCAGTAAGGAGGAGTACAGTAACACATGAGTTAATTATGGAAAACCAATGGATCTCAAGATGTTGTGGCATAGAGGAAGACTTCGAGTACTTTTCCATTCTTTTCTCAAAAGGAATATCTGTCTTTTTCCATGTCACTGAATAAGAGAACTCTATTGGTACTTCCTTGTCCTCTGTGATATCTACAGCCACATTTGGATCAGTTTGGACATTGATTTCTATGACATGGTTATCGTTGTACATGATGTCAAAGTGGATGTGCTTAAAGAGTAGGTATTTCGCATCCCCCTGCTCTCTATCCTTGTCCATTTTCCCAAGGAATCCCCATAAAGGCAAATCATCATAGTACATCTGGAAGTAGTAGTCCTTGGCAACTGCATCCCGGAGCTTCGCAACTTCCTCCTTTGTCAATGTCTTCTTGCAGAGAATCTTGGAGTTCTTGTCTTCCTTGAAGTTCAATTCGTATGGTGCATCAACCAACCGATCACCATTTAGAACCTCTCCTAAAGCTTCCCTTTTGTCCTTCGGATGTTCTATTACAAGGCAGCAGTTAACAAGAAAGAAACAACACATGATCAGAATCAATCAAAGGGATTGCTGAAGCAAGCTAACAGCAGAGAACATGGCAACTGCATACCTGGTGCACAAAAGGGCAGATCATAATACCGATACGTCTCGCTGCAATAAATATCATGCAGCTCGATCATTATCATGATCAAACAGGAAGTAAAGCAATTTGAACAAGCAGCTAACATAGAAACATCGCATAGTTACTCCCTTGTAGATTCCGTTGTTGTGGTTGTGGCAATACTAAAAGTGTGAAATTGCAAAGGTCACGTGGCATTATTGACAATGTACGGCACATTTCTATTAGGTTGAGATATCCACACTGCTTACTTCTAGATTGTGCATGTGAAATCACAAAGACATTTTGAACCTAGAGCTTTCTTCCTATAAATGTAGAACACCACATTAGCTAATCCATAGCTACTACCTACTATAAGACAAATGAGATACTAACCACTAACACTTCTAAGTATGGTTGGCAGAAAGCCTACTCTGAGTAACCGTAACTGCCGACAGAAACGGCAACAGCAAAACTTAGTCTAAATCATTTATTTATCCCTACATATTATATGCAAAACTGTAAAACATAGCACAGCTCACGGAAAAATAAAGTTTGCACATACCTCGGATTGTGAAAAGGGCCGACTTTGTTCGCGTAGAGTGGGACATGATCTCCCTCCTTGTACTTGTGATCAGAGCCATCAGCTCTGGCTCCCAGCGCACAAGCCAGAATCAGCACCGCAAGAACAACACTCGCCCCGGCCCTTGCCATCGCCGCGGGCACCTGTTCGAGAGCACCCACAAAACAAAATTCAGAGATGTCTCCACCGCTCCAGGGAACCACCTGCAGACCCGAACCCTCCAACCCCTCAGATCCTTACCACGAGTCCAAGATCCACAGCGAGAACGCGCCCGAACCCCGCGGCGGGGCAGATGGCGCTGTTCCCGTGCCGCCCCGGCGCGGAGGCGGCGGATTTGGGTGGGAACCCGTCGGCGGGGGCTGGGGTTCTTGGGGGAGGAAACGGCGGGGGATCTGCTGGGATGGAAGCTCGTGGAGATTTTGGGAGGAAGAGCCGAAGAGGGGAGGAGATGGGTTGGAAAAAAAAAACAATCTCTTCTGGTCAGGTCAAGCAGCACGGGAGTGAAGAAAAATCTCTCGATCTCCTATGCAAGAAGAGGAAGAAGAGTGTAATAAAAAACCGGACGTGTTTGTCCTTTGACCTGGTTTCAGGAGACTTGCGGATTTCTAAATTCTTGCGTTCGGCACTCGGCATCGGCAGAGCTCGGAATGGAGTTTGCTTGAAGCATGGTTTGTTTGGTTAAAAGAGACATTGTTTAACCAAACCTTGCTTGATTAGGATAAAAGAGGTCGAATATCTCTCATCAGTTGCCTACTTAAGAATTTTCGGCATGTTGTAATCTCCTTGAGTGAGGACAGTGTTAGGATTAAGCATTGCTCGCCTCTCTTAGACATAGTAGAGAGTTAGAGGGCCAGTGTCAGAACGATAAGCGGTAAACAGAATTGAGACGGTAGGGGTGTCTCAGAGCAAGGCTAATGAAAAAGTCGGTAGCCGACGGTAACAAATGACATATCATTCAAGCTAGTGGTGTGACGGTGGCAAACTCTACTAACATTTAATGCTCTTCACAGTCCAGCAGCTATGCATAGCCAATGGTAACCGGAGAAATGGTGGAGGCAGGCTAAAAAGTTATTGAACGGTGCATATCACCCGCTTTAAGCCAACAATTTGCAAACCATCCGCTTTCATCTCTATCCTCCTTAGTCCTTTCTCTCTCGCTCGTCAAATTGTATTGATGTGTCCATTAATTTCGTCGAGTGAGCTAGCATTACTATACTTCCTCTTAGGTAGAGGCAACTAGGATTGTGGGATGACTCGTGTAGGGTGACATAAAAGTGTTAGGAGAAAATATTCATGGTGGAGAAAACCCTAGAAGATTGTATAAAAGAGGGTTGGGGTGGATTGCATATTAGCTTCCTTTTTAGAATTAATAAACTACACGATGAGATAAAAAGTATAATGGCCTCTTAAAAAGAAGGGAAAAAAAGATCAAGAGATACAAGTAGGATGATGCCTAGCATAGTGGACATTTGCGATCTAGGATTTGACAATTATCGTGCATTGCCTGAAGACTAGGCCAAACTGTGTGACTAGGACATTATGAAAAACATTCAGGCAAAGTATAGAAATTGCACCTAATAACGAAAAGTAAAAAAATAGAAAATTTCTATTTGTTATCCATCAACTTTTTATGTTTTAGTTTGAATGATGAGATGCTAAAACGTTATGGTTTGCTCGGTTAGATGAGACAATGCCTAGGAATATGTCTGGTTCGTATCCACAATTTGCTCTATCACATGGCTCAACAAACTTTCTTAACCATAGATACAGCATGTCCTAGAACCACCTTTTTGCCAAACCTTATCGCAAGTGTGACGATCGACTGACTATTTTTTGCTATACTTTCCTGACTATAGTCGTGACCCTTTTTTTTGGCATAGTTGTGGCCAAGCTAGGCCCTCCAATCCAACATGCTCATTGAAAGACCCTCAAATAAAACTCAATTGAGATATATGATAAATTGATGGTACATAATACTTAATAGGATCGCATTAGGTTTGTGTGCGCAAAAACTCATTATTTCTATGTCAAATTTGAAAAAAAAAATCATTTCACGATCTTAAGGACTTGGTAGTTGGTACTGCCCGTCAAGTATTTTGATAGTTCTAAAACACAACTTTGAATAGTATTATTTACAAAATATTCATCAAACATAACAAAAAGTATACTTTTATGAAACATTGTGGATACAACTATACTATTAGTGTTTTCAAATATGCAAACTAAATGTATAAAAAATTAAAATGGTTGACTTAAGACTGTTCAGCTATTATGCGGCTTATGCCTAGAAGCAGTAACCCTTAAAATAGCACTGATCAATGTGCTAACATGTCTTCACATAATTCTGATCCACTCAGTGCAGTTGTTTCTCTCCAAATTATAAAACAAAACCTATGCATGGCTACTAAGAGCATTCCCAACAGTTCCTCTATACCCTTTCCCCTTTCTACCTTTTAGCCATATAGGGGATTTAGGGGAGAAAAATTTGCTCCAATTGGTCCCTTTCTCCCTTTCCCCTTTCCCATATTTCTCCTATTTCCTCCTCCTCTCTCTTTCTTTTCTCAATCCGGCTCCTTCTCCCTTTCTTCTCCCTTTCCTCCTTTTCTTCCCAACGGTTGGATTCGGTCTCTGGGAGCATAGCATGGCCGCCCGATCCGCGAGCTGCTCGCCGGCGTTGCTCGGCGTGCTGACGCGCGCTGCTCGCGGCCGGCCGACGCCGCCCTGCTCGGCTCTGCGCGTCGCTCGCCCGCGGCCGGCCGGCCGGCCGGACGCTGCCCTGCTCGGCTCCGCGCGCCGCTCCCCTCTGGCCAGCCGGACGCCGCCTGCACGCGCCGCCGTCCAGCTCCTCTCCTCCGCTCCGGCCCTCCTCTGCGCCGGCCTGGGCGGGTGCGCCGGCAACCGGCCTTCCTTTGCGCCGCCGGTCAGGCCCTCCTCCGCGCCGGCCTGGGCGGGTGCGTCGCCGGCCGGCCCTCCTCCGCGCCGGCCTGGGCGGGTGCGCCGCCGGTTGGGCCCTCCTTCGCGTCGGCCTGGGTGCCTCCGCCCCTACAGCATAGCCTGCGACGTGAGAGAAGAGAGAAACAGAGGAGAGGAGGAAGAAGTGTTTGCTCACCGACAGGCGGGTCCCACATGTCAGGAAGGAGAAAAGGGGATTGGGAGAAATCAATCTGATTTTGGCACCTCTCCCCTATAGTGAAAATGGATTCCCCTATAGTGTGAGAAAGGGGAAAGGAAAACTGTTGGACATGCTCTAATATGATTGTCCTCTTCAATTCTACATGGGTATTCCCTTCAATGATATGCATTGAACCATCATTTTTCTAACTAAGTTCTGGGATCAGGAGACCGAGGACACCATGAAGGGAGGCTAACAATGTCCAGCGCAAGTTGCTCCAGTGAGGAGAAGGATATATCATATAGAGTATATAGCAACTACTTACATGTGTCTCTATAGTTTTTTTTCTTTTCTTTTTGAAAGAAATATGCCTCTAGAGTCTAGAGTCAATATATGAAAGAAATTGTTCGGTCCAATTTAATCGGTGGAGTAGTTTGTTTGTTTGTTTGGGAGGTCTGTTTGGATAGTGTTTGAGGTACCAATTACTCCCTCCATCCCCTTATGATGGGACTATTTCCAAATCTTAAAAAAACCCTATATGATAGGACTATTTGGCCATTGCCTTGGGTTCGATGCACAACAATGTTTATGTCGGTGTTCTACCGTCGATCCTACCGAGGGGTATCCCGAGGTAGTAGAGTTTCAGGTGGGTTTCGCCGAGATCAGGAACGCTAAGGCAAAGAGACTCAGGATTTAGACAGGTTCGGGCCGCTTAGAAGGCGTAATACCCTACGTCCTGTGTGGTGATTGGTATTGATGAGATCGTGTTTTGGAGAGGGTCCCTGCCCAGCCTTATATACACGGCGGGCAGGGTTACAAGGTCGGTTTCGGATAGAATCCTAACCAATTACTACTCGGAGATTACTCTAAAAGGCAATCCGAGTAGTTTACAAGTCATACGACTGGTTTCCAAATCGAGAAGAGTCCTTGCAGTACTCTACTCGAGTTCTTCACGCTTGGTACGACTCTGACTGGAGAATCCATGTGTCCTGTGGGCCCATGGTCGTACCTCCAACAGTTTAGTCTCACTCCTAATTACTCCACCACTTGCACGCACGGAAAAACAAGAATGAAGGGAGGAAATGAGATTGGTTGAAACGATTTTTAATGTGGGTCATGATGTTAATGTCGTTCGCACCGAGGAGTTTTCATTAAAATTTGTGATCAAATGTTTAAATGAGAGATAAGTAATGTTTTTCCCTTGGTATTTGAGTCAAGATCAAATAGTCTTATAAGGGGATAGAGGGCGTAATAATTTAGTTAGTTCGTCTGTTGTTAGTTCTAGGCAAACAGTGGATTTAAATAATGTGAGGATTTCAACTCCTACCACTGCACGCCCGAAATATAATCAAATGCATCAACTCGTGGTACATGATACATGTTATTCCACATTATATTTGTTCAAAATGTTTGAGTTATAAAATTAATATTATTATTATCTGTAGAATACAATTTTGTTGGAGCATCTATAAAGAATGTTTTTCATATATAGTCACAAGCACGACCGACTTCTGTTAACAACAGAGGAAGAGCTCCAACATAAAGAATTCCAATGCTGCCTAATTTATTTCAACTCCTGTTTTATTAAATCACAATAAACTCCAATTTGTTCTACTCCGTGTGATGATATTGCATTCTTGAGAGAGAGAGAGAGAGTAGCTACCCAACAAAAACGAATTAAAAACAATAGCTGAGATTACATGCATGGAAGAAAGAATTCTACAAAAGTCTATGATATGATGACAGCAACCTTCTAACGAAGGTGGGCTGTGTGCATCATCAATCAGTACACAATAACGAGAAGGGAACATACGAGACCTCGTGATCCCAAATTCCCCAGCTTGTAAAAGGCAGGCACCGATAGGTCGAGCATGTTTGTTTTCACATCTTCTGTACGGGCAGCAACGTGCAGAGATCCTAATCGTGCCTGCCTCAACTAGGCTTTCGTTAACCTCTCTTGCTACCGACACCCTCCATGCCTACCCACCGGCCATCAGCTGCAATGTCTATTGCTACGTCTGTTGTAAAACATTAACATAACGAACTTTTATTGTCATAAACATTTTACAACCATTGGGTCCCAAAAGGATTCTAGTTCGGAAACTAGACAAGAGAGAATGAACATTTATTTATGACCATGCTATATATGAATATATGAGGAGCTACTAATAAATCTTTTCATTTCTATCTTGTTTTGACAAACATTAGAAAAAATATCACCTTGTTTTGACAAGCTTAAGAAAAATAATATACAATATCAGTCTGAGAAAAATAAAAAAAATTACATACGAGCCTCACTAGAAGTTATGCTATTCTAGGGAAACTTATAAGAGTCTTAAAACCATACCGAAAATCTTTATCACATTTCGGAAAAGGAACCTATTTGTGGCAAATCATTTCTCACCAAAAACTGCTGCACAAAAATCGCTTCAAACACGCCTCTCACACGTACTCATCGACCATTCTACAACGAGGATGTCATTGTCCACTTGTCCTTGGACAAATCAAAGCATCCACAAGCTGAGAAGCACACAAAACAAACCTAGGAGCCAGGTGGGTCTCGTGGGACCCCACATGTCGGTCCCAGTGGTAACGCCCCGGGATACGTTCCCCCGATGGCGCGTAGCTATTTTGGTAAAACGGAAGCTGGATTTGGGCCAATAATAGCGCGTCTCCCTGTTCCTTCTCCCTGTCGTCTACGTCCCTTCCGGCCGCTACCTTCGCCTCCCAAGATCTCTCCCCCACGTCTCCTTCCCCCCGGCCATCTCCGGCACCGAATTTCGTCGCCGCCTTTCCTTGACCCCTTCCCGGAACATCCATTCCCCCAATTCTTTATGCCAAGTTGCTGCCTTCGCAACTTGCAGCGCCCGTGATCGGTTTCTTGGTTTGATTATTACCCCCCGGATTGGAGCCGGAGCACGGCGAGAGGTGGCGTCTTGGTGTGACGCGGACGAGCTGAATTGGTTGCCGGCGGCGGCGGTCCTGGTGCGGCTGGGAGCGGGAGAGAGGCGGCGGTGAAGGCTTCCTCTGATCCTGCGTGGGGAACTCTGGTGGGGAAGCGGGGTCAAAGGAGGCAGCTTTATTCCCCCTTGCTTGTCCTGTCCCAAATCGCATTTGGGCGCTTCGTGTGCGATCCCACGCGGTTCTGGGGGATTTTGATCGGATTGGTGGTGGGATCGGCGCGAACGAGGGGGCGGCGCTTGCGCGTGGATCGAGGAAGGATTTGATTTGAGTTGGGAGGAGGTGGCGGGTGCCTGTTGCTGTTCTTGGCATGAGCGTTGGAGATGGGGACGGATTACTACAATGTGCTCAAGGTGAACCGGAACGCGACGGAGGAGGACCTCAAGAAGTCGTACCGCCGGCTGGCCATGAAGTGGCACCCTGACAAGAACCCCGGCGACGCCAAGAAGGAGGCCGAGGCCAAATTCAAGAAGATCTCTGAGGCCTACGAGGTACGGAATTGCACACCGGTTTCTACTTTACTTTACACCTGGGCGAAATTGCAGCACCCACGTACAGTAGCTTCCAATGTGATCGCGATGGAATTTGGTAGATGTCGGTGTAGATTGCCTTTTGGTTTGTTTATCCTTGACCTTGTACTTTCTACCAGGAAAGTGCATTCTGATGGGGGATTGAGGGGTCATGATATTTGTTTTTTCTAGGGAACTGGAAATGTCGACAGAGATTTGTGACAATTGTGTGCATTATGCATTGCATCTTGCTTGTGCATTTCTGTAGTATGATGGTCGATGATGTTTGCATTCCTAAGTTGAGTTTACATTGTGGGTTATCTGTTGGTCATTTCTGCTCCTTCAGATGTGAAAAAAAAAATCTGGTAAAAGGACAAATAAACCTGTGAAACGAAGCTCTGAATACAGGTTTTCATGTGCATTGTTGACTGCTTTCAGGTTTTGAGTGATCCCCAGAAGAGAGCGATATATGACCAATATGGCGAGGAGGGTCTGAAGGCCTCTGCAGATGGTGGTGGTTCCTCATCCATGAATAATGGGTCTGCGAAACAACGTTTCAATCCTCGCAACGCTGAAGACGTATTTGCTGAGTTCTTTGGCAGCAGCAAGCCCTTCGAGCACATGGGGCGAGCAAAGTCAATGAGGTTCCAGACAGAAGGTGCTGGCACATTTGGCGGGTTTGGTGGGAATGAGAACAAGTTCAGATCATACAATGATTCAGTCGGCACGAGTTCGAGTCAGGCTCGGAAGCCACCGCCTGTGGAAACCAAACTGCCCTGCACACTTGAAGAGCTGTATGCAGGTTCAACACGCAAGATGAAGATATCCAGGAATGTTGTGAAGCCAAATGGGTAAGCATATTTCTAGATGGATTCTTCTAGCAGAATGTTTGGCAAGCCTATGAAAGCATACTACTACTCTCTTTAGTTGGGGCTACAACTAAAATTGTGTTTCAAATTTCAGTTAATTTCATCTCTATATGGATGCCCAAGGAGACCATAAACAATTTAAAAAAATGGTGATTTTAAGAGATCAATGCAGTCTGACTTCCCTGTCGCCTAATTAATTTTTTTCCCTCTCGCTGGCTGTTGAACAGGCAAATAGGGACCGAATCCGAAATTTTGACAATCGATATAAAGCCTGGCTGGAAGAGGGGAACCAAGATAACATTCCCAGACAAAGGCAATGAGCAACCAAACCAGCTTCCTGCCGATCTTGTCTTTGTCATCGATGAGAAGCCCCATGATCTGTATACAAGAGAAGGCAACGATCTCCTAGTCCACCGGAAGATTGCTTTGGTGGATGCATTGGCAGGAACAACAGTCAATCTGAAGACACTCGACGGACGTGACCTGGTGATTAAGCTCACAGATGTGGTGACACCTGGGTATGAGCTTGTGATTGCAAAAGAAGGGATGCCTATTGTCAAGGAGAACGGGAGAAGAGGCAACCTGAGGATCAAATTTGATGTCGATTTCCCTAAAAGGTTATCGTCAGAGCAGCGGCACAACATTAGGAAGGTTCTTGGAGGTCAACCTCAGCAGCAGTGAGCACACTCGAAAATAAAATACATCGTCTGTTCCATAGTCCCACGTGCAAGGCACACTAATTCAGATGTTCTTGATCTTTTTCTTCAGCTGGCTTGTATGTTTAGTTCATTTTCCTTTGTGGTTATTTTCTAATCTTCTCCTTTATTGGGAAAATAGAAATACTGAAGATCACATGTGTAATACAAGGGTGTTGTCTTTGTGCCTTCATTTACTGATTTCAGTGTTGTGCTTGTCTTTGTGCCTGAAAAAATTGAAATGTCTGAAATCCACCACTTAATATGTAGCTTTAGCTGCATTAGTTTACATCTGAAGAGTGACAAATGATTTGCCTTCTGTGCATTGAGGATTCCTCATGCAAGATAAAGGCTAGGAACGTGAAACCTTTTTAAATGCGAGAAGCTACAAGCTCACAGCATCCTCCTCTTTCCTTTTGAGGGGAAATAATTCAACAGGAGTCAAATCAAGTCAGCATCGCCACACATTTGCCCATCAAAAGACAAAATTCTTACAGAAATGTGGATATGCTCTCTTTTCACAAAATGCTCCAAACAATAGCCTATCGAACTTTTTTTTTTGGAATTCCAAGTTTTTTTCAGTAAATTTTGTTCATGCGCATAGCAACTTAACAATTTTACAAATGAATCATGCTACCCAACATGCACATTTCTCAGCAACAGAGAGCACCTGGCCGCTCCGTAAATAGCAACGGCCTCCCTCGAAATGTGGGGCCCACCGCGTTCTGGCATCTAAAAACCGTCGCTTTTTTCCGGTTTCAGTGTTCCAATCTGCCGGTCGTTATTTTCCCGCGTCCAAAGAAACTGCTTCTGCCCCTTTCGTCGCCACGGACCACGGCGGAGTGGATCGCAGCCGTCGGAGCAGGATCAGGCGGTGCCGATGAAGCCGGCGGAGGACGCGGCCGTCGCGGAGAAGGCGGCGGCGGCGGCGCAGACGGAGTGGTACGACCCGATGTCGCCGCCGGCGCCGAAACAGACGCCGGCGGTGGAGGCTGCGGCGGAGACCACGCCGTCGGTGAGCTCTGACGCGCGGCCTCTCAGGGTGTACGCCGACGGCATCTACGATCTCTTCCACTTCGGCCATGCGCGCGCGCTCGAACAGGCCAAGAAATCGTGAGATCCTCCTCACTTTTCCCCTTGTAAATTCTGTGTCAACCCGATTGCTTGGAGATTGTGTTAATTTTCTCTGATTGCATTTTGTTAGAGGGAACAGATTGCATGAAATGTGGCCTTCTGTTGCTAGGATTCATGGCCTTTAGATTGGTTCGATTTCTTGATCTTGTATTTAGCCACTTTTTCCTCAAAGATATTTTCTTAATTTTACTAATTTGGCTGGGCATGGAAATTTATGTGAATGTCATCGAATATGAAGCCACACAGTTCCATTTCCCTGAAAAGTTTTGAAAATAGATAAGGTTGATAGATCGATGTTCTTCCTTATATGACGAGTTATAGATAAACGCATTGCTTCTAGTGCCCATTTTGCCTTGCATAATTCTCTGAATTTCTTATTCGATTAAAAAATACTCCGAATTTCTCTCTGCAGATTTCCCAACACCTACTTGCTCGTCGGTTGCTGCAGCGACGAGATCACTCATCTCTACAAAGGAAAGACCGTCATGACTGAAGACGAACGCTATGAATCGCTTCGGCATTGCAAGTACACATCCACATCCCAATTTTTCAGGGTTCCAGTGGTGCCACCGAGACTCATGAAAATGCTCTCTGATTAATTTGTTCCCCGGGCTGAAATTGAAAGGTGGGTTGACGAGGTTATACCGGATGCGCCATGGGTAATCAATCAGGAGTTCATTGACAAGCACAACATTGACTATGTCGCTCATGACGCGCTTCCGTAAGTGTATGCTTGTGTAACAAGTTTGGCCAAATTGATCTATGGAAACAGGTAACTATCATAATGTATCTGTTTCAGGTATGCTGACACGAGTGGAGCTGCTAATGATGTCTATGAATTTGTTAGGACATCTACATCTCCCCACTGTTCAGTTAATCATCTATGGATTCTGATGATCATGTGAAGGAATGTCTGATTTCTGCATTTGTGCAGGTGAAAGCAATTGGAAAGTTCAAGGAGACGAAGCGTACCGAGGGCATCTCGACGTCAGACATCATCATGAGGATCCTAAAAGACTATAATCAGTATATCATGCGGAATCTGACCCGTGGATACAGCCGCAAAGATCTCGGTGTGAGCTATGTCAAGGTGATCTATTCGTCCATCAAAAGCTGCTTCAGAAAACTAGAGAAAGAATACAATTAGTCAATTGTGCCATTTTATTTTAATAATGTGATCAGGAGAAGCAACTGAGAGTGAACATGGGGATTAGCAAGCTAAGGGAGAAGGTCAAGGAGCATCAAGAGAAGGTGATCAAGTCGCTTCGCAATTATTTGGGGGCAGATCTTAACATGGTTTACAAAATCCTGATGCCGAATGTGTTACATACACAGTTTCATAGTGCGGCTAAGATAGCTGGAAGCAACCCCGTGGAGTGGATGGAGAATGCTGACCGTTGGATTGTTGGGTTCCTTGAAAAGTTTGAGGAAGGTTGCCACATGATGGTAAGCAAGTTACAAGATACGAATAATTTCTGAATTGTAGAAGCAATCTGTGATCATGGACTGTATATTATTTGCTTCTGTTAATTGGACAGGAAACTGCAATCAAAGATCGAATTCAGGAGGGGCTGAAGAGGCAAGGCAGGTCGGAGTCGAGCCTTTGTGGAGAGGACTCGGACTCAGACTCATAATGTCATGTAATATCCAGATCAAACTAGACAGAAGGAGAACTGGAGATCATATTCCTAAAGTTTGTGTAATAGTATGATATCAATTAGCATGCTATTGTAGGATATCAGGAATCATGATTTAGTTGTACCAGGAGATTATGCACTATTAAGAGCAATCATATTTCCGTATATCATTAATTGTTATTCCTTAATTAAGCATGCATCTGGTGCCCTGCTATGTATTATTGCCATTTTCATAGAACTATATAGATGGGAGAATATGACTGATTTGTTCTGAATATGTTTCTGTCTAGCTATGTGCCACGCCCCTTTGTATAGATAGGACGCAGTGACATTCATTCATCTTTTTCTTTACTCCAACATGCAGGAGAGTTGCATATTAATATATTAAAAAGAAGAAAGGGTGTAGAATCCGAATAGAATTACAGAGGTGCCATTCATTGGGCACAAGAGCGAGGAGGTGATAAATTCCTCGAGCCCCGGCCAAACACCAGAAATGCAGTTCTCTCACCATTAAATCTGGTGAGAGTCCATCAAACACACTGCTGGTCTGCGGTTGTGGTGGTTCCAAACAGACCAAGCCCCCAATATAATGACAGAGTTGAGACCTTTTTGCACCTGACAAAGTTGAGACTATTCATTCATCTGTTTACATGTTTAGGCACATACTGAATTTTCAGATAAACAGCATTCCATGCATCAGTACACAAGTATCAGTCGAGCAAGTTTTAAGTTAAATGTTCGAAGGATGCATCCTGTCAGGGCTAAACTTATTTGCACAGCATACTGAATTAGTCGCTGAAAACATAAATATATAGAATTAAGAAATGTTAATTGGAGCAACACATGCTACTTGACCATAGCTAACATCTGATCATAACATTTCCTCTGTACAACACTGCAAGCTAATCTTTTGACTTTTGAGATAAAAAAGACTAATACAAGAAAAAAAGTAATGAGGTACATATCAATGTTATCTAAAATAATCTTATACCAATAATAGACAAGGACTAGGCAACAGAAAACTCATTATTTTTCCAATCTTGAACTTTCTGTTTTACACCCGGATATTGGTTTCAGAGAAACTGCTTATGTGGACAATTTCATCATCTCATTGCTGTCCTTCACTTGTGCCCTCTGAAATACATGTACACTCTCTGCAGAAGAAATGGGAAGGATATCAAGAAACCAGTACAAACTTTTCGTTTGCAGTTCAACTGGTAATGACATAGCAAAAAGCTTGTCAGATGCAACGATCGAGCGAGGGATTCATAATTCAAAGAACATCCAGTAATAGAAACTTGTTTGGTCGCTACTGGAATGGGGAACAACAGTTCTTTTAAAGTTAAGAATGAAAATCCATGCACATTTGTCAAAATCAAGAGTTTATAAACGGTTGGTAATGAGCAGACAACAAAACAAGAAAGAGTTGAAAGGAATGGAGTAAGAAATAGGTAGTAACCTCAAGCACCCAGATGCTTATAAGAGATTCCAAGGTAAAGAGTACAAAGCCGATAAAATAAAGTACCTGCAATACTCCAAAAAGGACAGCTATTAGTGCTATTGGAAGGTTTCACTAGCTTAAAGGATCATGAACAATTTTCAGACGGAGGTAAAGTTATTTCAATGAGTAAAATTAATGCAAGACAACTTACCCCGGAGAACATATCTCCAGACAAAACTTCAATTGCGACAAGAATGCCCCTGATTTAGGTAAAGAAACTGGAATGAGAATTGTTGCAGAAGGAAACTCAGGGCAGAAGAGAATTTTACCGATTACACTTACGTAAGAGTTTTCCCCTTAAATATTATCGGAGGAGCAATTGCAGCGATGACACAAAACCCAACATGTATCTGGCAGATATCAAAGCCACTGTGGTGCTTAGTATTTAGAATTCCATTATATAAGATCAGAAGATACGGAGTAAAAAATATAGAAAATACGGATAGAAAATTTGCTGTCCTACAGTTTTCCGATGTTTTCAGATTGAGATTTTTAACACATGAAACAGCAGTGCACAAGCAAAGTTACCGTGTAGCAGACAAAAAACTGGCCTAAAGGTTACCACGCTGTCAGTTCTGGACAACAAAAGGCATAGAAATTACGTTCAAACAATTATCCATAGAACCATGTCTCATAATGACTGAAATTTGGAATTATAAGTTGAAGAGAAACCTCATTGCACGGTACAGAGGCCTGTACCAAAGTATGTATGAAAGAGGACACCCAGATATCGCATAGATTACAGCGAGGAGGAAAATAATAATATCTGCAGATCAGAAAATCCATAAGGACAACGTGTGCATATAGATCGAAGATTGAGTGGATGATGATCGAGATATTTAGCACCTTCGCTGTGAATTGACTCAGCTAAGACAGCGAAAAAGTTCCAAATGAGACATACAATCAGTCCTGAAAAACAACTAACATACATGATGAAACTTACAAAAATTTTGGTTGTTAAGGCCAAAAATTATCAATTGTGATATCAAGTAGTAGTGAAGTACAGGTAGATATATAGATTCAAGGTCAAATACCTAGCCAACTAGCAAATGCCGTGTATTGTAGCTTCTGGGCATGGATTGGTATTTCGCTGGCTATATCATGATGTATGATGGGATAGAACTCTGGCCAATTTCTCACTTCCACGGTGACACCGGCTTCACAAACAAATGTATCTTCAGTAGTCTGACAAAATATAGCATGGTTAAGCTTAAAGAAAATGGTCTAGTAGATCTACCTCTGTTCATTGCATCCTCCCTTCGTTTTATATCCTGCAGCAATTATACATTAATAAACTTTAAAACATGAGAAAGAACTCTATAGCAACTAGAATTGACACATGGGACTTGAAAATTCCAGATCAATAGCCATTTGGACCTGTTCCCGCCGCTTCAAATCCTTCTCCCATGACAAAAGCTCTCTCTCCTTCTTCTTTGGATCCTATATGCAACGACATGCCATAATTGAAGACAAAATCATATGTAATAATTCTTAAAATAACACCAAGAGTCCAAGATTATCGTGTGGAGTCAACTGTCGGTTCAAGAACAGTGAACAATTCCACAATATACCTCGAGGGGAATGTCAATCGTGGCACCAAGCTTGCCACTTCCTCCCAAGCCTGCCGGGAGCCATGATTTTCTGGACGGTATAGAAGCTGATGTTGTTGCCAGTGCTGCATCCTGAAAGGCATTGCAGATGATCAGGCTGGCAGTGTTATGATGCTGAATGAACACCCTGCCTAAACACATGATGAGTGTTGCGTGGATGTAGAACCCAAGGGGAATACAAGATCTGACATTAAACGCTACCAGTAAATTTCAACGAATCCTGACATGCTTACTAGAAATCAACATTCCCATCCAGGGCAAAAGCAGGCCAAATTTTGGCCCAAAAAAACAACAGAATATGAAGGCCAAAACGCATGGCTAATTGGCATTAGGAAATGGATGGATGTTTTTAGAGGAAATGTGCGGTTGCAAACAACAAAAATTGGATCCTAAAGAATATGAAGAGCAGAAAATGTTAACTCGTGAAATACCGCAGTAGGATTGATATTTTCGTCATCGAATGGATTTGTATTTCGAGGCATGAAGAGATCACTTGGCCTGAATAAATCCTGCCTCTTCTGGGACGACCCGGAATCTGAGCGGCAATTGATTCTCGTGTGGCCAGTGGAAGGAAAGTTATTTTCAGTTAATGGCTGTTTTTGCACTTTGATCCTCGACAGCGTCCACCTGTTCCCAACTTACCCCTCGATCTGACAGGCTTTGGCAATTTCCAATGCGTCTAGGGCCGTTTCGGACACTACCGTCACTTCCAGAAAGATAGAAAAGAAAGGCTTTGCAAGAGAACTAATCTTGTGTTATAGTAATCCACAATCAACTAGACCTACATGATGCATTATACTACACTCTTCTTTTGAAGTTTTGAAGGCATTGCAAATGGGAGATCGAAAAGCACGACGAACATGGAAGAAAATAGAAGGCTGAAACATGACAACCCAGCACACTGCATTAAAGATCCCACATGTATTTGAGGTCATTTGGTCACGCAAAAGTTTTCAAATATCATTTTTGAATAAATAAAAGTTTTCAAATATCACAGGAAATATGGAATTATGCAGAGAGAACATTGCAATCAGCTAATCTGGCTCAGCGAGGAAACTATTTGCGTTCAGATCATGGATCTTCAGAAAAGAAGACAAATATGTTTGGATCTAAACTGCTCTGGAATCAGTTTCAATCTTTGCATATATTCAAAAAACAAATGGAACAAAAGTCATCTGTAGAAAATCATTCCACAGTTAACATTGGATTATTATAATTAGTCACCCAGGAAAAAGGACGACCATCAAACGTAACATTTTGCCATCAAGCACAGTACAGAGTATTCTAGCAGAACATTGCGAATTAAATTTGGATGCAACAACTCCAAACTTCTGCATTGTAAAAGGGAGTATCTTCTCTACTTAGTGATGGTGAACTTGAACGTAGCGAAGGCCGCAGTACTTGCACACATTAGGTGCCTCCTGATCAAGGCAGATATACTCGATTGGGTGGCCAAGGCCAAGACCTTCAGAAGCTGAAACAACAGCATGCGTAGGGGTATGTCAACTTTGCATAAAATAAATGATCATGTGAATAAGAATATGTATGGATGAGTAGAGTTTGCATGGTTCAGCTTTGTTGCCTACCCCCTTCACAGACAGCTATGCGGCCATCAACCTTGATCGGAGGTACCTCGTTGATCAGTTCCATTGGTGACTTCTTGCTCGTGTCCTACAACAAATACAATGAATGTGGAAAATAATTTGGAAGAAAACTGATTTGTAGGACAAGGAGGAAAAACAGAACAAGTCCACAACTACAGGAAATATCATATGAATCAATGAGCTAAGCTTTGTCATGGTCTAACAATAACAAATTCAACAAGGACAGGTGGCAAAACTCTTCTCATGTGTGCGAAGGTCTAGGGTTGAAATCCTGGTTTTCCTTTCCAATACAAACAAGGATTTACTGATGCTAGCCACCAGATATAGACAACAGATCCTGGAAGTAGTTCTAAATTTCAAGAATAAAGGGAACTGCAGAATTAATAATCATTTCCAACAGTCATTTTTTTTTCTTAACATGGAACATTGGTCTTTACTCAACTCAAAAGTTTGCATTTTCTCTTCGGGAGTGTTGGTTCCAGCTAATGAAAAGGAGTCTCATTGGAAACAACCACCTATCTATCACATGTGAAAAAAAAATGATTCATGTTATCAACGATTGAAACTCATCGCAACACACGGGAACAGAATAACCTACAGACATGTTAAACCTGTGGCACGAAATTGAGCGATTCAAACATTGAATAGTGAGCTGCCATTTATCAGCTGAAGCAACTCCACGGCATTTATAAAATCCAAATACACAGTGTTAGATGATAATTTCCTTGGGAATCAAGTAAGGAGAGCTAAAATCTAATCAAAGGATAACTGAAGTCTGCAATATGAAACAAACCTTTACTTCAGAAAACAATGCTTATAGAAAAAGAGGAATATGCTAATCATATCATGCAGATTCTGGAATGAAACAGACTCAGATATCAGGACGTGTGAAGTGTGAACCCATGATAAACAAAGATGTCATATAGAAGCTCTGCCTACCGCATCTGCAAGTCACTAACATGGTCCTATTACCCACCTCATGGGCATCAAAGTATACTTGAACAGTTGTTCCCCGCTAGCAAGAACATGAGAAAACTAGTAGTATCTCAGAAGGATTCACACATACTAGCAACACAATGACGCCTAGAAAATCTAAACACAGGACCTGCAGATCTAGCATGGAACAGACAGAAACATCAACATGAAACATACATTACACGCCCTGTAACAACTAATCGACGGTCAGGAGCTCACTCAAGCCCATCAAAATGTCTCTACAACGCCGAGGCCGACGAAACTAAAAAAATATGGCAGCATAATTAACCAGCGCAGCTACCCACAGAGCGCAACCGCATGCGGGACCTTCAAGGCGCTATCTTTCAAGCCGAATCGGGCAAGAACCGCACGGAAATGGTCCGGATTCGCGAGGCCAAGGCGGATCGGAATCTAGAGACCGGGGGGCGCACGAGGAGGGGGGAGGATATATACCTGCATCCACTTGGCGGTGTGGCTGCCGACGACTGCGGCGGCGCCGACGGCCTTCTCGGTGGAGAGGCCCCGCGCGCCGGTGGGGGCTAGGGTCTTGAGGAGCGCCGGGAGCAGCCTCCGCGTCGCGGTCGCCATGGCTGGAGAAGGTTGCGAGACTGGGGAATTCGGGAGAGAACGAGGAGGAGATGAGAAGGGCCTTCTCTTTCGTTGGATTAAGCTGTCGAATGGGAGCCCGGCCCATCTTGGCCTAATACTGTAGATGAAGCTTTAGTGGGCTTCTCGTGCTGGGCTAAATGTTGGAGATGAAAGGTTGGCCCTGTAAGAAGAAATTTTCCTCTCAGAAGTCCAGAGAGAGAGGGACCAACAGATTTCTGGGTCCTTTAAAATAAAACAGATTTCTGGGTGATTTGTTAAGGATTTGCCATATGGTTTCTCTGCTTGTACTATTGTACATGCTGAGACTAGTAAAGTATAGGAAGAAATCAACCAGACTAGTGAAATTCATTTTCACAAATCTTGAATGCAATCTGAGTATGCTAGGACAGATCATGTACCTGCACCTGCATCACTCATTCACTTGCAAGATGTTATGGCAGTGACCAGAGAGTGTCAATGCTTTTCAGATGATGTTAGTATTTTGATGAGGAGGATTGCTCTAGTAGATTTATAGGATTCAGAGGCCAATACCCCTGTCAAAGATGTCCTAGAGGCTAAATCCTTGCATGCCCCAAATCATATTCAAGTGTAGTGGCCAAGTCAGATTATATGAAAAGAGCTTACCCATTTGCTAATTAAGGGATTCGTTAACTCACTGATAAAATGAAAGACAGGAGGACACTGTTTCCCACAAGAGGTCCCATCCATGCTCCATTTGCAGTTGTTGCTAAAGCCTCATTGCAATCCACACAGGCGTGAAGCATTCAGCATTTGCCATGCCCAAGAACTGCAGATCACAACGCTCACAACTTGAACTAGAATATTTTCTCTCTTTCTGCAACTCTCCTGATGGCAATGAATCGGTTGCCGCGCTGGTCTCGGTCTCCTGCATCTCCGTTTCTTGTTTGCTTCACACATCAAGGCATCAACTTAGGAGACCCGGACCCGACAGCCTCCTGCAGCAACACCCAAACATTTCAATCTCTCGTGATCAGATCACGGCTCCCAGTTTTGTCCGGTCATTTTGGTCCCATTTGGACTTGTACTTGTCTCTTACTATGGCTGATCAAAGTTGCTGATCTCGTCGCGCACGTTAGTACACGTGCGCACGAGTCCAGCAGCAAGTCGACCGGATCTCGAAGGGCCCACATGTCAGTGACACATTATATCGCAAAGCGTCTCCCTGATCACTGGTTACCCACATGTGTACCTACCGGTAAGTCTGCTAGGGTAAGTGTAATCATGTTATTACAATATTAACCCCACTTAGCAACTCTGATACCATCACTTGGTAATTAAACCGTTGGAAGATCACGGTCACTTTGCCCCATAGGATCCGATGTTGAGTGGCTCAAGGGGTTAACGATGCAAGTGCCCAATTTTTCTTTTCACGTTATCATGCATGCACCTAAGCACTTGTTTAAGTGGCGGGCCACATGTTTTGAGGTGTTGGGGAGGAGGCTTGGAATAATACCCGTGTCACGGTTCAGAGCAGGGGATAGGGCCTTTTCTCTATTCAATTCAAATCATGCTGCCACTGATGGGTGGACGACTGCCTGAACATTGGGGAGTATGTTAATGGGGTTGGTTGAATCTATCTAGGTCTTGGGGTGCTGAACATGATCTGAGCTGCTCGGTGAAGTGAGGTGAGGTGAGCTGAATTGATGGCATATGGAGGTTGGGGGATTGGGATGATACAAATGGTTTTGGCAGTCAGCAGTATGTGAGCACACACTTGACTGCACTTGTGGATCTTTTGCGTCAAATGTAAGGAGGGTGATTCTTTGGGCAGGACAGTCCTACCAGGACAGGACTATGCATGTTGAGGAAATGTTTGAAAAAATAACCAAAAGTTTCATCAGGGACAAATTGTACCAATTTGAATTGTTCACCGAGTTTAACAAGCCTAAATTTGGGGATTAAGTAAGCAAAACCGAATAGCTTGATGAAATGGACTTTCTCCGTGCCATTTTCCATTCTTTTTTTTAAATGAACCAGGCACAAGCCATTTGCCATTCTTGAATTGAAGCTATTTACTAGTATGTTGTTTTCACTTGCTAATTTCATAATTTAAATCCAGATGAGTCTAAGGAATTGAAAGATCATTCCTGTGTCTGTAGTACATGTATCCAATTTTTTTATATATATACGTATAAGCTAGGCGCATACTAGTCTTTATCCTGATCCCAAAGGTGAGCATATATATAGGCACATAGGGACAAGGTGACAAACAAGTGAGCAGCAGAGGGAACGAAAAGGGCGGCAAAGAAAGCCTTTGTTTTTGGCCTTTGAAGAACCTAAAGAAATGCTTCATGTGTAATGGAGACAAGGCCATAATCTCTGGTAGAATATTTGTCACCTTTCCCTGTGCAAGATTTGCAGTGGTCCTCAACTGGAAGCTCCGTCTCTTCCATCATCAACCAGAAAAGGGAGACGCTATACAACACTGCTTGTGCCATCAGAGAAGAAAAAGAAAAATTACCTTTCTACTGAAATTACCTTTCTTGGTTTAAGTAGACGTAATTCGGATGGCAGTGTAAAAGTAAAACCGACACATGAGCTCGCTGTAAAAATGGAACTGGATAGAGTACAAAGGTCAAACAGGTCATCCATGTAGCCGATGCGAGCACCAGCACTGTACGCCAAACAAAAGCTGCCACGGTTTTGTCAGCTAAAGCTTTTGGAATCACTCCAACAGTGAAGATTGTTCAGGGTATCAGTTCATCCACGTCGTTCCTGTTTCAGTGTTTCACTGCCTTCTACAAAGTGACGACATCTAATCGATTCACTGCCTTCTACGGCCATGTTTAGTTCCCAGCCGAAATATTTTCATCCATCACATCAAAGGAGAATCTTTGATCCATAAGTATTAAATGTAAACAAAAAAGGTGAAAAGTTATATGGATAGACCGTAAATCGCGAGACGAATCTAATGAGTCTACTTGATCCATGATTTGCAACAGTAAGTGCTACAGTAATCGTCCGCTAATTATGGATTAATCACCCTCTAATTACCATCGTTAGATTCGTCTCGAGATTTCCAACCTATCTATATAACTTTTCACCTTTTTCGTCTACATTTACTACTTCTAAATTGATAGAATCAAAACCCGAAATCTTTTCACAAAATGTTTTCGCGAACTAAACACGGGCTACAATTAGCTCAGTTCGTGACATGAGCAAATTGGTAAAGAATAAAGATGAAATTACGACAAAAGGTGATGTGCAAGTGTCTTGACTCTTGACTAAGTATAGTAGTATTCAAAACTTCACGTCAGTGTCAAAGGCAGTAACTTTGGTGCTCGTGAAAGCCACGGATAGTTAACATAAGTTTAGCAGTGATTGGCACCGGAACCTTTTTCGCATTTTGGTGCAGTCTGGAGTCTAACCAAATGACGGCCAAAATTTAAGCGGCTAAAATTTTGCTCGGTCTAGCTGAAATGTAAACCAAACACACCACAATTTGCAGATTTATTGGCCACCTACACGTATTTCACCTACTCAGCTGCTGTTGCAGGTTGCAGCTTCTTCCTGTGGACTGGAGGAGGAGTGGAGGGAGCTCTGCATGAATCCGGACACGAGGACATGGGCCCAACTCCTTTATTTTGTTTTGTAGGAAAGTACAGAGCTTCCAAGTTGATGTGCCCCCGTGTGCGCTGTTTGGCACAGAATCCACAATTGATAGGGTCACCGCAAATAACTCCCCCGTTGAAATTGGAACAGCTTCACGAGGTAGTACTTCAACACTTATCTTGGGGACTGAGTACAGCTAGCCTCCACACAAAATCTAAGAAATTATAGATTTCCAAGGACATATATTTGGTGAATTGGTACACTTGGCCTCATCCGGCTTAAGTTCAAGAGTTATCACCACCATCCGTATTTTTTTCTCTTTGTAAAAATCACCAACAAAAACTAGCAAATATCATTCCAAACACAGACGAACATGAAAACTAAAACGAAGTGCTAAACCACCAGACCATCAAGGCATAAGTGTTCAACAACAAGGACAGAAGCATGCACCTAGAATCGTGGAGCAAAGCCAGGAATCCCTCTGCCAAACGTTGAAACAAGGAGATGAAAACCGGGTTGGAATCATGAAAAGAGAAAAGGTTTGGCAGGAAGGAGGAGAGAGTTGCCAGCTTGCTGGGTATGGGTTGGAGTGGACAGCCTAAACCCCTACGGATGTACCCTGTCAAATCCAGCCTAAAAAAACTGATGTGACCTTAATCTTTAGTTTAAACAGAGCTCCTTGTCTTTTTGCGAGAAGCGTGTATACAGCCTAAGCCTATGCCAGCCTATTGAATTCTTTTTCTAGTGTACGAGTAGATGCTAGTATATCAGCACATGCAATTTAGGGTTTCTGTTGGTGGTGATCTACTACTGATCTCTCTTATGGATCAAGCTGGAAGGAGGTGCTAAATTTTATTCTTTCACTTTCCTTTCTATTATGTATTTTCTTTCGCCTGTTCATGCATTGATTTTACAAAATCACACATAAATATACTTCACTATAAACATATTTTTCTTATCAAACAAAACATTATTAAATATTAGTATAGCAAAATATATAAGGCTGAAAGCCATCACTCGATATATGGTGGCATTGGATTGTGAGAAAAATCTCGACATCATTTGATTAAAATAAAAAAAAATCAAAATCTTGGATATCAATAGCTGCATTTTGCATCAGTGAAAGTCATAGTTGTGGTCCTCTCGGAGTCGTGATATCATCTAAGAAGCATGCCATTATTTCCACACAAGAAATTGTCCTCATCAACCTAACGGGGTGTTTTGTCACGCAGATATTTTTCTTCCTGTAGGATAGAAATATAGAATTATTGTAGAAAATACTTACCGACAAAAAACATATCAAGTTTTGACACGAGAATTATCACAAATTTCAAAATAAATTCACTGTAACGCACAAGATATGATAGTACTTATAAGAATCACGCTAAAAATCTAAAAAAGATACTATCTCCAACAGACGCAAGCTCAACATGCAAATCACGCCATACCACCATGCTCTGCGACAAACATCCAGCTCTGAGCTCTCAATCGTCGAAACCCGGAGAACGCGACACTACACACCCCCAACAAACCCTCGGTTTCTCCATGCGGCCTCATCCTAGCCGTCTGATACGACGATCAGACGGTCCAGGGTCCCTCCACCGCTAAAGCCACACGCGGGCACTGTATCGGCGGCTGAACGCCGCCACGCTGCAGCGTCACCGCTCCGTCCGTGCGTGCGGGATGCGGGAAATTGCTCGCAACATCTTTTGCAAAAGGCGTGGGTGAGGTGAGGGATCCCCTGCACTTTCTGATCCCTGTTCCAGCTTCATCTGCTGCCCTCCTCCCTACACGCGCGCACACCCCTGCTGCACGCACGCTGCACACAGCAGCAGCAGCAATCTCTCTCCTCTCTCTCTCTCTCAGCTCAGGCCTGAGGGTGTGTGCCAGTGAGTAATAAATGGCAGCGAGCAGCGTGCGTGGCTGAGGAGGATCGAGCGAGCTAGTGCTGCGCTGTGCGGCTGCTGGCTGTGAACTGTGCTGTGTCACTGTGTGCAGCGGTTGCTCGTCCTGGCTCCTGCTCCTCTTCGTCTTTGCTGGTTTTTTCACACTGGTAACCGCTGCACTAAACCCTCCCAAACCCCCCTTCGTCCTTGTATGATTGGCGCTATATAAATAAATTCGTTCTCCAATCTTTACCTCCTTGTTGAAATTTGGCAGGCGTTGGTGATCAATCGCCCAGTGGTGGATTGACCTGGCTTCTTTGATTTCTGATCAGGGCGGATTTCTTTGTCACGAGGAAGGGGGGAGTGGGGAAAAAGGGGTGCAGCTCCGTTTCTTGCTCCAGTCTGTTGTTGGAGAGATCCAATCAGGATTGAGCTGCCTGCTTGCCGAGCGATTTCCCCCCCAAAGTTTGTTGCTTGCCAAGTGATTTTCCCCCCAAAGTTTGTTGGTTGCAGCCGATTTCTGCCAAGAAACCGCCGAAAGCCGCCGCGAATCCGTTACCATCCCAGAAAATCCCAAAACGCCTCGTCCTATTTGATCCAGCCGCCGTGAGAGGAGGGGAAGGGAGGGGGTGAGGAGAGAGGAGAGGGTGTCCTCTTCCGAGCAGCCCGCATTGCCGCCCTGGTCGATGAGTGAGCGCTGCCACCGATGCTGTCGGGGTGCTCGGTGTCCAGTCTCGCGGCGCGGTTCGCCTTCTTCCCGCCGGAGCCGGCGACGTACGCCGTCCGGAAGGACGAGGCCACCGGCCGCCTCGTCGCCTCCGGCGTACCGCGGGACAACGCCCTCGACGTCCTGCTCGTCGACACCAGGAGGGGGAACAAGGTCGTCGCCTTCTACTTCAGGAACCCCTGCGCGCGGCTCACCCTGCTCTACTCGCACGGCAACGCCGCCGACCTCGGCCAGCTCTACGACCTCTTTGTGCAGCTCAAGGTCAATCTCAAGGTCAATCTGATGGGGTTAGTGGTGCATTTTGCTTCCCGGCCGTCTATGTGATCTTGCAATTTTTTTTTCTTCTTCTTTTGTTCTGTACTTATGTTGCATTTATTCTGCTGTTCCTATCAAATGCTATGCTCCTTGATCTATTTAGGAAAGTGTGCTTTTAAAAAGTGTTTTTTTCTTGTTAGAATGCTGTGCCAGATATGCTTTTCCTTTCTATTTTTTGGATTTTGGGGGTCGACAGGGCTATTGAAGAAGAAACTCAATCTGTAGTGAATATTTTGTGCGAATTACTGATGCTGGCATGCTGCATTGGATAAATTGGTTTCATTTAACATGTCGAGGGCGGTGGAAGCAGGCAGTTACTGGAGTAGGGAGATTTGGAATGTAGTTTTTTTACTCGGATTTGGAATGCAGTTATCTAGTTTCCCCTAGTTATTTTCAGTTCTGTTTCTAAAAAAAGTTATTTTTAGTGACTGCAGGATTTTTCATAGCCTTTGACTCTCGAGGATCACTTACGTGTTCTTCTCAAGTCCTGCCAGTTTTTCTTTTCTTTTCAAATGTGGATTGTGATATCAATAGAAGATTCAGTTCACATGGCTTCGTATGCGGTAGAAGCGGGCAGTTATTGGAGTAGGGAGATTTGGAATGTAGTTTTTTACTCGGATTTGGAATGCAGTTATCTAGTTTCTCCTAGTTATTTTGGTAACTGCAGAATTTTTCATAGTCTTGACTCCCATTTCAATGTATCATGGACCCAAGTTGACTGCGGGTTCATTCCTTAACTACAACTGCATCGGTTATTCATTTCTAGATGATGATTTGGTATTTTCGGTTTCATCCATCACTGTGCTCTTAAGGCAGCTATAAAGTTTACTGTGTACAACATGCTGATGTGATGTACTGTGTCCTTCTATAATTGCAGATATGACTACTCCGGCTATGGCGCATCTACTGGCAAGGTAATGACTTATGGAGTATTTACCAATTTTGGACTCTGTTAGGTTGCACCATCCACATATTGCTGATGAGTTAAAGTGGTGGTGAATGACTGATTGGCTGTTTGAAACACTTGTCTTAAATCTCAGTGGCCTTTCGCAACTATGGAAAACAGATGATTATTTTTTCTGCCTAACTACATAGTTTGCTGTTTTTTCTGCCTAACTTGCCATGCTAGATACCTCAGAAATGGGGTTTGAGTTTCAAATTCCAAGAACGAGTTCATATACCTACATGTGAAGAGGCTTTGGCCCATGCCTGACTGGTGCATTTCTGGCACAGCATGGCCAATGTGTCTTTAAAGGCTGCTCAGAGATAGCAATGATCAGCATATATTTAGACTCCATTCCTTTTGTTTTCAGCCATGCATGCCGTTTTGAAGTTTAAGACTACAGCTTTAAGAATCAGCTTTTGTGAACCTTCATGCATGGGCAGTTTATTCCGCTCAGGTCCACGTGTAGGCTTCATGAACTTCAAACTGTCCATCTCACTGATGTGGCATGATATGCAGGTTCTGTGTCAATGGGATGTTGGCCCAACATGCCAATTCAATGCAAACATCATTTTAAGAAAAAAAAATCATGCTACTATTTATATGTCGTAAAATTGAATTGAGTTTGTTAAGTTCTGAACTAGCGTTGCCCCCAAGCAAATTAGAGCCATGTTCTTTTGATTTTTATTTTGAGATTTCAAGACTCCATGCGGTCAGTGCAGTGATAATTCCCAATTTACGAAACTTTATTTGTATTAAATGTGAAAGTCTGTTTTGGATACTAAATTGACTGATATATTGCTATATGTGCATTTGAGCTAAGTCAGATGTTATTTCACTTTGTATTGCTGTCAGATTCCTGGTATTTGTACTTACCATACACTTAAAGCCTTTCTAAAGGAATATATTGTGGAGGAATGAGTCTTATGTTTGTTATTTGTAATGCAGCCAAGTGAAGAAAATACATATGCAGACATTGAAGCAGTTTACCAATGCTTAGAAACTGAGTATGGGATCAGCCAGGAAGACATTATCTTGTATGGACAATCTGTGGGCAGTGGGCCAACATTACATTTAGCCTCCCGATTGCCTAGATTGCGTGGGGTGGTTCTCCACAGCGCTATACTGTCAGGCCTCCGTGTTGTTTGCCATGTGAACTTTACTTTCTGCTTTGACATTTACAAAGTAAATAACTTGAACTTATTATCTTATCTCAATCTGCACATCCTATTCCTTTAGTGTTAGCTTTTACTAATGTCTAGTCAAACCTATTTCTGCAGAATGTCAAGAAAATAAAAAAGGTCAAATGCCCAGTGCTCGTTATTCATGTAAGTGACCTCTAATAGGATATCTGGCCTTTGTCTATTTACTTCATTATACATGCTGTCCAATTAGGCAAGTTGTAGTGAATTTGAACTAACATGTACTGATTTAATATGTGCCATATTTTGGAACATTTTACCACTTTCGCATCTTTGCTGATGGCCGTGTGCTGTTGTTGTTCCTGCTACTATTAGCAGTATATGTATTGGAGCAGTAAAGTTGTTGATAGTAGCATTGATTCATGTTTTCATGCCATTACTCATTGCACAGTAGTTCATTACGGCACCCGAACATCATTACATTAGTGTAAAAGCACTTTCCATATACAAATGTTTATGCGTTTTTAGATTTAGGAATCAAAGATGACGGACAATTGAAATGTGTGTAGAAGAAAATCTATTTATGACCTGGATTCCCTTTGAACAGATTTTCCTGTTTGAAATATGGCTACTCCTTGCACAGCAGTTAACATCCTTGTTGCAATTTTTTAGCTTATAAAAATTCTCTTTAGACCAAAGTTTTAGCGAATATCTAGCCCAACTTTTATTAGACGCCAAGAAAGTTCATAGGTTTAGATGCTGGATGTAACTTATGGCCTGTACACTAACAGGGATGTATGTATACACTATACAGCAATAGTTAGATTGGAAAGTACATAAGTAGATGTAGAGCGCAAAACGGTGGAACCATCAAGGCCAGAAACAAAGTCTTCATTGCCTCAGCTAGCCAGCAGTAATGTCCATGGAGTGATGGAACTTGAGCCCTTTTATGGGCTGGGATGTCACTAGCAGTTTTGGTTCCCTAGTGTGCAAGTTGTGCACATGTGGTATCCTCACTATGTGCCCCCTGTAGGACCTCATTGACTTTGATTCAGCCTGGTAACCCAAAGAATAATTGGGCATTGGCAGTCCTGGCCTGTCTGGTTGTTGGCCTTTCACTGTTCATCCTGTCATACTGAACAGCTTATGTTGTCTTGGCTGAGCCCAACCAAATTTATAGCCATGTCAAGCCATTAGGCCCAAAAGTTCAGGTTTTTTCTGGCCCAAAATTTGCACAGGCCTAACTGAATCCACATCTCTAGTTGTTTGTTGCTGCCTGGAAGTGCATACTCTTAGCCAACAACGACCTTAAAACATGGGAAGACAAAATCAGAGCACCTGAAAGCTACTAGTTTACAAGAGAGTCTAGTTTCCAGGCTTCAGCAGTAAAACTATATCACACCTTGCCTCCATAGTTCATCATAAATGACATTATTTACAGTTTTAGGCATTTTCAATTTTGCCTAGATCACTTGTACAATCAATGGATATCTGTTTTGAGTGATTTTTATAATTTAATTTTGCTAGACCCCATTAGAACAATCATAAAAAATTGAATGTGTTGCCCGTGTAAGCTATGACTGACACCTTCATTCCAAGTTTTAGAAGATATTTGTCTAAGCTACACTGCCTGATATTTGTAGGGAACGGATGATGATGTCGTGAACTGGTCACATGGCAAGGAGCTATGGAAACTGGCAAGGGAGCCTTACGATCCACTCTGGATTAAAGGGGGAGGTCACTGCAACCTAGAGCTGTACCCTGACTTCATCCGCCACCTCTCCCGTTTCATCTGTGAAATGGAGACCATCACAACAAAAATCCGGCTCAAGAAGATTCGGCAGTCCCTCCAGCCCAGAAAGAAAGCTCACCGGGTGAACACTACGACAACAACCACCTTCACCACTAACTGCTGCTGCCGCATTCGAGTCCGCAAACCGACCTGCCCCAGCTGCAACTTCAGCTGTGGCTGCTGCGGACTGAGGAACTGCTTCACATTCCGTTTCTTCAGGTGCTGTCGCCCTACCTGCTTCTCGTGCGGCAGCTGCTGCTCCTTCAGGAGCTGCTTCAAGTGCTGCTGTTGTGGAGACGCGCGTTGATGCCGCCAATCTTTGTGCGCGCGTATATAGTAAAGAGGAATGGTCCTGAGATATCTACTAACCCTTTAAATGCTGTAGGTCTAAAAATTAGATTCGAGTTAACTGAACATTGTGCAACAGATAGAGAGTCCCGTACTTGTGATTGGTATCCGGTTCTACCTGTCCTCCGTTGTAGTTGCATGTCAGATTCATCTAATTATTGACATAACCAGTTCGCTGTCGAGTTTAGAACAATGTTAATGCCTGAATGGAATATTCTTTTCAGGTATCTTTAGTTTGTTCTGGTAAGTTTCCCATCATGTGGTAGCTCCATGCTGATCTTCGCTGAAATTCATGCTTAGCCTGCATCTTTCTGTAAACTGAAAGATACTCCTGCCATGTGCAGACCTGATTGCTTCTGTTTGTTAGACTGACAGGCGACAGCCAATGGAATGTTTGAGATACTCTATCAGCAACCACTCAAAACAATTAAGGTGGTTCTTGTGCCACTGTTTCAGTTCATGTTGTCGAAATGTACTGCTCCTGCCCGGCAATCAGATTCAATGCGCACCGTCGGATCCGGTTGAAGACGAACAGGTTAGACCTTGCAGTACGTGTACACTGGCGTTCAGATGGACCACTGCAGTACCAAACCTGAAATCATGGAGCATCTCCCATTCATGCGTGCAGATTCAGAAACTGGCGCCCATTCATACAGTTGCGTAGCATCATACAGAAGCCAGCTGCTAATAATTCTGTACAAGGCCATGTGAGGGCATTGAATTGAAATCTCCCTTAGAAAATGCACAACTAAAACAACACATCAGTCGGTGGATCGATGGATTATTGGAGCTCATGAAATCTGGCGTTCAGCTGCATCATCCGACAGAATCAGGGGTCTCTGAATTTCCCTGAACCCTTCCTCCGCAACCGAATTTCGCCGAACCCGGTCCGGGTAGTTGATCAATAGCTCTTACGTGTACGAGTTCAGGACCGGTCACCGGACTTTTTACGGAGGATCAGAGGCGACAATGGAGGTGAGGATGGTATGTATGTGATGTGGCATGGTCTTGTTGCAATGTCTTGTAATGTTGTGTTGCATGTATTGTACTGCATGTCTGTCCCTGTATGCGGCCAATGGTGAGCTGGGCAGTGGCACAAGGTTCCAGGCCCCTGCCTACGGCTACATTGCCATGTACCTTTCGCTATGCGAATCTTAGGCTGCTTAATTGGAGCTAGTGCACATGATTGTAGGCACATAAAACACCTCATTCTGTTCACAGGGTCACACGCAAGCACACAAGCTTCAGTGTATGAGTTTTCATTCTGCTCTTCAGAGCTGTAAATGGTAGAAGACGACACACGATGGTTCTGGTGAAGAGACACTGAGCAAGAGACCATTAGAGACCCCATGGCAATGGCGATTGCAGCTGTAACTGTGACGGGTATGTGTGTGTCTCAGCAAGGAGGACATGAATGAAAGCCATGGCTCGCTCTCACTGACCGTCCAAGTAATGTCGCGGTACAGTAGAGTATTGCAGGCAGCAGAGGCAGTAGCTCAAGTGTCCCAGTACACTGGTCCATGGCCAATGTGATGGGGTGGGCCCATGGGCTAACAAGTGTGATGGGCATCCCCGGTTTGTTTTCTCCCTCCCAATCACCCAACTGACCGATTTTTTATTTATTATTTTCTCATGATATCCTTTTTATTCCTCCATGCTAGGCCATGGCCATGCAAAGAATATCACAGGGGGACATCGGATTAAATGGTGCTGATTTTTCTTTGATATAAAAAAGGCACAAAGGGGAAATAAAACGACCCGATTTATTAATGGTTTCTGTTGGGCGTGGCTCCATCAAGTAGCCATGGTTGGGGGCTTGGGGCTGTGCGTTGATGTAACATGCCTTAGCTTCTCCACATCTTGCGACCTGGCAGATCTTGTTCTGTTGCGTTGGGCCCTAAGGTCCCCTAATGCATGGAGATTACATTACACCCCGGTTGGTGCAGGTAATCACACGCCTAATTATTGGCGCCTTCCTCGCAGCGACTAGATTAGTATAGCCGCATCCAGTTTGTTTAAGACATCTTGATAGGTTTACAAGGGTTTAAGAATCATGAATAGTTTGAACTTTGGAGCACATGAAACCAGTGGTCCTTGGATTTTAAGTAGCTCCCTCCGTCCATCGCCTCTACGGCGTGTTTGGAACGCAGGAATAGTTTTCGTACAAATTATGTAAGAAAAAAAAAACGAAATTCCTTATTTCCAGACATGATCTTTCCCATCTCTTGCCTTACATACAACAAGCTGTACTCTACCACTGTATCAACGCCGCACTAATTGGTGACTTGATTTTATTCTGTTCCTCTTTTTCTTTACTATATAAGTACGTATACGCTTTGTTTGTGTTTTGTCAATTGCATCATGCATTATTGAGACGGATATCTTCTGGGCAATCTGTCCGGTTCATTGCATTAGCATATCATCAGCATCAGCATTGGCAAGACCCTTCACTCCAGTCGGTAGCTGGGGTGTCGTCCCCCTTGCGAGGCAGGGGGGCCCACGGCCGGCCACGGAGTTGTCTGAAGGGGCCGAGCGATGTGCAGTGGCTGTCATGTAGCGGTAGCGTCACTGTTAGCGATATCTCCAGCGGCACACACACAGGACTGTAGGTTCAGCACGAACAAACAACAACAACCAAATGATTCTGCGGCGTGCGCGCAGTGTATTGTTGGCCTTGTTTAATCAGTCGGTTCATGGCTTGTGTTTTGTTCGCGCTAATGATGAAGGGTAGTGTAGTATCTTCTGCTGATGGAGTGAGTACTTTGGCTCATGATTGAACCCTGACGGAATGTCGAGCGCTCTCTTGTTAATAAGATGCATCAGATATTCAGATGCACTGGTGTTTTGCAGTGGCTGTTGGCCTGTTGTTGCAATGCAGCCAAGATACTGTCAGGGTCATTTACAATGGTGTGTGTTGCACATTTTGATCTTTGGTTTCCAGGTAGTGTTTGATTAGTGGAGGAGCAACAGTGGTAAAAAAAAGAGAGTAATACCATGGTCATTTACAATGACCATTCTATCTGCTGAGGCTTTTTGTCAGGTGGAAGAGCAAGATAGCAGTAGAGTGTAACGGCAAACAAGATATACACAGTGAGTGGTGTATATATGTTGTCGAGCTTCTGAACATGTCGTCCTCTGCAGATTCTTTTTTCCCTTTTCAGTGGGGTGGTAGAACTGGGCATGGAGATCGAGCTGAGCGTGCACTCATGATCCTCATGCCCCTAATTAAATTCTATGTAACCATAATCTACTCAGTTCATGGTCCGTGCGTGTTGCACATCCTGATCTTTGCTTTACTCTCAGGTATTTGATTAGTAGCAGGAAGTGCAACGGTAGTCAGAAACTTTTGAGCGATGGCATGGTCATTTACAATGACCATCTTATGCGCTGAGACGTTTTGTTAGTGGAAGTGGAAAATAGCAGTGTAAGATATGACAAGTGGGCGGTACAGTAACGAGTGTAACCGCCAACAAGATGTCAAGATATGTGACGGGTCATGAGTGGTATATATGTGCTGTCAAGCTTCTAATCACGTCGTACGTCCTCTGCTGATTTTTCTTCTTTCTTTTCAACAGGGATGGATCGAGCTGGGCGTGCGCTCTGCTCGTGTTTTTTTTTTTTTTTTTTTAGAAAAAACTCTGCTCGTGATTCACATGCCCCTCCCTGAATGGACGGAAGAAGCTACGTAGTTTCAACTTGTTTTCTGACAGGAGTCGCGCAAAGCGCATATTGTTCACAGTAGGTTATTGCGCACGAGTGTCCTTGCTGGTGCCCCCAGCTTCGAAAATGGTCCTTGCCGGTCGGTCTTGTCTGATGGTCTGCATATGTTTGTCAAATTGTGCTGGTGCAGAGTTTACAACGTGGTGAAAATCTTCCTTGTTGTGTTTAGATGTAGGAAAAGGGACGAAAAGGTATTGTTTCTATAGAAGCGTACATAAAGATAAAAATAAACTGACATGGTTCTTAAAGTGGATAACTTTTTGTGAAAATGAGACGTTCTTTTTGCCGACTAAACACGGCCGCAAAGTGTGCGTTTGTGGTTTTTTGCAGACAACAATGTCGGTACGGTGTTGAAAAGATTTGTCAGGGGACGGAAGGCCCCTGTTTGTGCACATTCTAGGGGCAGAGTCTTGCAGTCTCTCTGTGTGGTTGACACGCGCTTGCGCTTGGATCGGAATGGCACTATGCAAGCGCAAATTGCTCACATTTTGTTCTCGCATTTATTCGCCTTCCTTGCTTGCAGCATGTCTGTCTGTGTTGATAGCAACAAAGCATTGCATGATCATACTAGTATCAACTAAATAAGAAGAAGGGTCGTGAACACCGTTCCAGGCACGTTGTAAATAGAACTCACGTACTCCGTGCAAACCAGGGCGACACATAAGTGGGCACGATGACGAAGATCACACATTCCGCTTTTACGCGTTTTATTTTGATTTATTTATTTCCTCTGCCCGGCCGACACACACATGCTCAAATTGCTCATGGACCGATGGAGGCCACCACTGCACACACCGGACACAGGGCCGCAGTGAACGAGTGCGGCGCTGGGGTTGGTTGGCTGGCGCGTCGCTGTTGAGCCGGATTTGCCTGGGTGGTCTCTCTGCTCAATGGCGGTCTGCTAGCTTTTGGTGGTGTCAGGAAAGTGAGAGCGGGGGGGTTGAAAATCAAAATGCGTGGCTTTGGCGCGGGGCCAATCATGGGGCTCCAGCCACACAAGAGATTTCCCTGCTGCTTTCTTTCTTTTCTATTCTATTCTATGTGGGGGTTGGTTAAACAAAGGAGGAAGGGGATACGTGACGACAGGGACAGGAACGGAATCATCATCAGCAATAAGCGAGTAGTTTAGTCCGGAGTGAGAACGCAAAGCACCGGCAGGAGAGGGATGCTTGGGTTGGGTTCCATTCCATGTTCCGCACATGGGGAGTATGATCGAGTGAAGACTGTGCTGCCTGTGCCTGCGGCGGTGGACGCCAAGCCAGCGCCGCAACGAGATGCCAAGCTTGGAATTTTTTTTGGAAGCTTCCCTCCCTCCCTTGCGTTTCCATCCTGGCACCAACCCGACGCCGCGACGCGCACGCCAACGCAAAGGTTGCTGTTCTTGTTCTGGCCCCGGGCGGGCGTGCAGAGCACACGTACGCGGGTGGGCAGGGGGCAGGACCAGGCTGCGCTGCGGCGCGGGCGCCACGGCCAACGCCGCAAGTCCGCAACCGGGCAGGTCGCCTCGGGCCGGCTAAGCAACGACACCACACCGACACGGACCGGCACCCGAGACCGAGGGGCAAGAACCAGCAGGGCCACCCCACCCATGCCTCGGTGCCGGGCGCGCACTGGCCGGCCTGGCGACAGGCGATTCGTTGCCCCGCTGACCCGCGCGCCGGGGTCGGGTTTCACCACCACAGCCGCCTCTGCGCAAACCCGGTGTGCATTGCGAGCCCCCAGCATGCATCGGGTCGGCCGGTGCCGCTGCATGCGGCGGCCAGTGGCCGGGGCATCAGTGGTATGGCATGCATGGCGCACACTGCTAGTACGTACTGTACTGTGTTAAGTTCCTGCCTGGAAGGTAGGCATCCGTATCCCGATCCGGCGATCCAGTCATGCAATATAATGCAAGGTATAATGATTGAAGGAAACTGCCGCATGGTCCGCCGCTTTGCATCCGGATTGCACGTATATTTTCTAGTACGTATGTACAATTGCATTATTCTAATTCTCAAAAACAAATTGCATTTTTCTAAATGTGGGTTGGTTTATTTTTCCCCGATACAGATGGAACGGGACCATCGATTTGATCGATTCATTGCCGTCGCAAAACGTACGTGCTGTCAAAACACGGCCCCAGATTCTCCCGATTTAGTGTCGTGTGTAGGTGTAGCTAGCCTGCCGCCACCTTTTAGCGCCAGCAGGGACCGAGAGGTTGACTGCTCGTCCGTGATCTTCCTTGTCCAAGCTACTACTGGTGTACTGTATACCCCCAAATGCTAACATCACAAATTTTGAAAAGAATGCTAACATCACAATTCCTCATATGGGGTTTATCAGTTTCACGGTTGATCTCCCCAGATCGTCATTCGCGATATTGCCAAGCAAACCTGTGGTCTCAGCACAGTATCCAAGGAGAGCAGCTAGGGAGGGACCATCCATGCATGCATGCATGTGTATAGTACTACCGTTATACGTACAGCAAGCGGCCAAGCGAGCGAGCTGTGCACGTATGTGCTGTACGCCGACGACCCTACTACTACATACGCTTGTCCGATCCATATACCATAAATATACGCACGCGCAGCTCTGGCAGCAGGCAGCTACTATGTTGTGACTTGCGACCATGCATCATGTCATGTCATCGTATCCATCCAATCTGCAAAAGGAGGCTAGCTAGAAACGCCGCACCGCACCACGGGTAACCTCTGCTCGCGGGCAACATGTACTTGCCAACGGTCGGGCGGGGGCCGTGTCGTTGGATCGACAGAAGGTGACACATATGGTAGTTATGCCATTCGTTTCGTGCACCTCCCGGATAGCTAGCTTTAGAGCCTAGCTTAGCCTAAAGCCCAACCCGGCCCTATGATCGATGATTTGACAGACACTGATCACCGAATGTGCGCGCCCTCGCGCACACTCTAAAAAAAATCTATTTATTTTGGTTGATTCTTCTAGACTGATGCAATAGTGTTTTATAAAAGGAAATAATCTGCTGAGCAGGTCAGAGAGCACGAGCGTTGAGCTGATGGAGAATTGAAGATGGCGGGGTACAATCCGCGCCGGGCCGGGCGGTTGGTGAGGTTGCCCTGTTTGGAAAACGGAAAAACAACCACGGAGACGGTGGAAACTGACAAGGCAGCTATCTAGCTCGATCGTATCGACTGCCTGAACGCTCTGCTCCATCTCTCGATCGACAGTTAGTTCGTTACCCGCCTTTCAGACCGACCGCCGAACCGCATCAGCTAAGCTAGCAAGCTGTGACGCGTCCCGGCCGCTCTTCCTGCTTCTCGAGCTGTATATATCGATCTGCTCTACGACGCCGTCGGAGCCTTTCTTTTTTTTTGAACGTAAAACCGGCCAGTGCCGGGTTTATATTAATTAATAGAGAAGAGTTTTTACAGGCCTAAGCCAGAACTATATAAGGTAAGATGAAAGACAATCACTCATCAAAATTGGTGATACTCTGCATGTGTTTTGCGCCCGCCATAACCCAACAACGCGCTTCTTCTTGTATCTTTCGAAAGAGGTGCCCCTGCTATAAGAAGGAGCGTTGGAATATTCTTGCGTTGCGTTCTTTCCAAATTTCCCAGCAGACGAGTATCATTAGAGACCGCCAGCCCTTCTGTGGGGCTCCCGGCATGGATCCCGTTGTAACCCACCACTCGTCAATGGACGTGAAAGCTGTCCAGTCACCTCTGGCTGGGATGTGTGTAGCCGTCCAGCTATATACCTTGTCCCATACGGCCAGACTGTAGCGGCATTTGGTGAATATGTGAAGGATGTCCTCATCGTGGCCATGACAGAGCAGGCATACCTTTTGGTTCGGCCAGCCTCTGGTGATTAGTCGGTCTTTCGTCCACAATCGATTTTGAAAGGCCAGCCAAGAGAAAAACTTGCACTTAGGAGGTGCCCAAACTCGCCATATAGCTGTTGTAGGTAGCTAGAGTAGCTTATTTAGCTGCAGGGAATCGATCCAAATGCAATGGTGTCGCGATACGGGGGGCTATACATATATAACGATCGGAGCAGGCCACCTCGCTAGAGCCTAGTGCACGCCTTAAGGCTAGCTAGGTATGTAGCCGTGACGTGTAGGGAGGCGTGTGCGTGGCGGCGACGCGCCGTGTGCGTACGTACCCTGCAGGCCGGGCACGCCGCACGTGGGACATGGCTGGGCGCCTGGCGCCACCAAACCTAACAGCTACTGCTGCCACGCACCGCCAGGGACTGCCACAGGGGAGGGAGAGTGCGCTCTGCTTCTGCGTCGCCACACGGCCAGACCCAACCACTATTGAGCCTGCAGGAGTAGTATAGTACTATAGCAGTACTCAGAGCCTCCTACCTACACTGCTGCTTCACACACCAACACCACTACTGAGCAAATCACGCTCGCTCACCCAACCCTAATTAGCAAAATAATTGAAAATGTCTACAGGGACGATTGGCAGCTTGCCTGAGAGTACGTGTAACAAGTGTCTAGTTTGTCAATGATGGTGTCGAAGGCCCTGTTTGGATCCATGGGTTAGAGTTAGTTTGAGCTAGTTGGAGCTCCCTAAAGGATCCAAACGGGAGGGTTAGAGTGGAGTTAGTTGCATCTAACCCACCCAAAAAACTATCCCAACCAAGGGGTGCTAATTGGAGCTAGTTGAGGTGGGGCCCGCTGAAAAAATCCATCTGCACCGGTCCTTCCATCCATCCGCTCGACTCATTTCGGAAAAAAAAAAAATCCATCCGCAGCTCGCGATGCGCCGCCGCCCCTAGCTTCCATGCGCCGCCGCGTCCTAGCCTCCATGCGCCGCCGCCTCCTCTAGCTCGGCCACAGCCGTCCACAGCTACGCTCGGGAGCTATGGTCGCCATCCACAGCTCTGGTCGCCATCCACAGCTCTGGTCGCTATGCTTGATTGAGAACTTGTACGTTTAATTGGGACATCTCATTTGTATGGACAAAATTATGATATCTCCAATTGCACATTTTTGAATTTATTGGTCAAAATTATGTCGATCCTGCTCGTGAACTTGTTCCAATTGCACATTTTTGAATTTATTGGTCAAAATTTATTTTTCTTGTATCCCGGACTCCCTTTGGTACCCGGACAGAGAGCACGGCGAGTGAAAGAGTGGAACTGTTTGTCCAAGATGATCAAGATAAACAATCTAACCCTGTCATCCAAACACCTCTTTGGCTAGAGTTAGTTTAGGGTTAGTCATGAGCTAGAAACTAACTCTAACCTCTAGCAGAGTTAGAGTATCCAAACAGGGCCAAACAAAGAAGCCAGCGGACTCGTCTGGTGCACCGGCGACGTGGGCGTCGGCAAGGCTGCTACAGACGGTTACACTTTACACCCGTCGTCGTGGCAAGCCGTACGTCCACGTCGTCCTACGTTGCCCCCTCCTCCTCTGACCATCTCTCCGGCCTCGCACTCTGAGTCTCTGACTGTCGGCAGCTATAGGCCGAGGTTACTATAGTAGCTAGTCAGCTAGATTCCGGATCGGGACAGTAACTAACATTAACGCTGAGGCCAACACAAGGACGACCGTCGGTCGTCGCCGTCGACGCAAACACTTGTCGTGCTCCGATCCGGGGACAAGCCACTAAAGGCCAGCACCCGTACGCCTCATCAGCCACCGCCATGCGTCATCATAGCACTGGAGTCTCCGATCGCGAGCTCATCCAAAGCTAGCTACATCTCCATCTGCAACTCAACTGCAAGCAGCTAGCTAAACTGACGGTTGGTGGCAGCAGTGGCCACACTGACACTGCCAGCACGCACACTATCCAGACGTCCATTTCTTTCTTTCGCGTGCACTTATCCTTATCCACGATCAGCCTGGCCGGCGTTTAAGGCCCGTGCGATTTATAGGCGGCTGGTACACACACACACATTCGTACAAAGAGGCGTTTACTGCAGATGTTGTTAGATGTATCCGGCACTCAACCTTTATATAGAAGTGTACTCCCGGCCGGTAGCTTTGCCGGTGCCGTTTGGTGCATATGCTAGCGTCATCAATGCAAACATTGCAGCAAGCAACAACGCTTCCGAAACAAGCATCGACCGGCCGTTTTCCTTTCCTTTCTTGCACCGCCGCCGTCCCGTCCGGCAAAGCCGCGGAGGGAACGAAGCCATTAAAGGCATGCAAGCCAAGTTTAGGGGCAGCAAGGACTGTACTTGCTCTGCCAATCTGCCATGAGTGGTGGTGACTGCAAGAATGTTTGCCCCGGCCGGCTTCTTCCGACCCGTGTGATGTCACAAAGCGTGCAAAAGAGGAAGGGATCGACCCAACAGGATTCAGAAAGAGATGGAACAGGGTGTTCTTTTTTTTTTTCCTTTCCAAAGCTGTGTTGTTCGGCGGGTGACTTTCGCCCAAAGTGATCGGACACGCTGGTTCCGGCTCATCATTAACTGGACCGGTTCCATCTACTGTAGTACTCCTATGCATCAATGTGGCTGAAAAAATCATGAAATTCAACATTTAAGTGCGCACACATTTCCAACTCCAGGTGTTTTTTCCTCTATAGCTAGGAATGATCGGGAATTCGGGATGAAACAAAAAAATTGCTACTCTCTGAATACTGGAGTACGCCACAAGGGTTATTCCAATAAATCAGGGCTCTCTGAACAATGCATGCACATCACGTTTGCAACGAAAAACAAATGGAATACTAGTAAACTCTTCTGATTGTCCACGAGAACCATTTTCTAATTAATTGACCGACACCAGTCAATTAAAAAGTACAATATCGGAAAGAAAAAATAAACGGGTGGACCCCCTGTTTTTGTCCTTTTTTTTTACAAAGCAGAGCTTCTTCTTCGAGCATCCATGAAAGCGTAAAGAAACAAAGGAGCCGGGGAAAAAATATATATTCTTTCCACTAAAATAGCATGTACTATCGTACAACCGATACAAGGTTACAGCCTTACACGACAGACACAGAGACAAGCTGAGGTGTTACCGCTGCAAGCTTGCACTTGCATATTATTGGCATTTGTCCTATTATTATTTTCAACGAGGTTTTGGCCCAATTGGTTGAGGAGATCGATTCGGACTAATTATATGCGCATGTGGCTACTGATCGAGCTCTAAAACGTTAGTGCTTTCGTAGGTGACAACTAGAATTTTTTTAAAAAAAAAAAACTGAATGCCCTTGTTAGTTATTTTGCTTTTTTTCTCTCTCTGGCCCCTCCAAGCATTTCCCTATCAATGATTGACTGAAAAGCATCACAAGCCTCCTTCCTTTGCTCCTCCTCACAATGCAAACTTTGTTTCCATTTTTTATTCTAGTACTTTTCTTTTTTGCTAACCTATCTATTTTAATTTATTCCTCTGGCCGGCCTCCAATACGGTCCACCCAAACTGTCGGTGGTGGCTTGGCATTGGCAGGGCAGGGCATCTTCATATTCTCACTCGTCTCATCTCCGGCCGGGTGCCTCATATATCGTCCTCTCTGTTTTTTTTCCCCCTCCTTTTTGTTTTTTTGGCTGGCTTCCTTTTAGCCTGTTACTAATCATGGGCATGGGTCCATGATCATGATATAGCGGCGACGCTTATGCAATCACCCCACGGCCTGACTCCTTTAATCACCCTCTTGAGTCCACGCCTAATCATCGTCGACCTGTACTGCGATGTGATTATATTCTCCTCCAGTACATGCACCGGAGGATGCTGCTGGGGTTGAGCTGCTTCTACATTTCGTGACACTATCTCTAAGATTGCTTGGATGCTGTGTCTGTCAGTGAGTGTGTGTGCGTGCTGCCTTTGGGAGCACGTAAGACACAGTGTGCGGTGTGCATGAGTTGTGGTAACCTAATTTTAGGGCGTGTTTGGGAGAGCTCCACTCCAACTCTAGCAACTCTGCTCCACAAAGTTCCTGCCAAACACGTCCAACTCCAAGAACTCCAGATCCAAAAACTCCAGGAAAAAACGTGGAGTTGGGGGCCAACTCCATGTTTTTCTTGGAGTACCTCAAGGGGTGCTCCAAAAACACTTGTTATATACATCCTCATGGAGTTGGAGTAAAATTACCCACCATTGCCACTGGTTACATAACTTACCCCTTCGTTTTAATTTTTTTCTTTACACTAAGGTGTTTTTCTTCTCTCTCGCTGTTTCACGCCGCCCCTGCCAGTCTTTCCTCGTCACACATGCCTTCACCGGCCGGCCATGGCCACGCCGCCCCGTCCGTCGAGCCTCACCATCCCCCGCCTGCAAGACCGCGTAGCCCCACCTGCGCCTCTGCCGGAGCCGCGTCGCCCTATCCGGCACCGCCGCCGGAGCCGCGCCGCCCTACCCCTGCGCGGGCGCCAGAGCTGCGCCATCCTACCCCCTGTGCCGCCGCCAGAGCCGCGCCGCCCTACCCCTGCGCGGCCGCCGGGGCCACGCCACCCGCCCATTAGGCCTCGCGCACCCGCCTGCCAGAACCGCGCCGCCCCACCCTTGCGCCATTGCCGGAGATGGTTTGTGGCCATGCTAGTCATCGGAGCTCGGTGAGGAGTGGCAGAGGTCAAAGATGGCGAAGTTGAGGAGGTGCGGGTGCGAGGAATCGATGGATTTTGGTGTGGGGCAGTAGGATTTGGTCGACGGCGAGACTCTGCTCGATTGAGAAGGTTGGTTGGCCTGTAGGATCAAGCATGTACTCGTCCATGGCGCGCCTCCACCATGGGCTACCACGCACGAGGCTGCCCATCATGAGCCTCGCTATGCCGCTCTCCGTTGGCTTGCCGGGCCATTCCACTGTCGTCGGCGCTCCTCCTTACCCTGTCGTGCGCCCGCAAAGGAGAGAGAAGGGGAGGAAACAGGGAGACAGACACATGGGGCCATTAACAAGGGCAAAATAGACTTTTCACAATTAGATCTCATGTTTTTAGAGCTGGAGCATCGTAATCAGCCAAACACGTACAACAACTCCATATTTTTCTATAGTTTGTGGAGTGGAGTTGAGAAAACATGGAGTTAGTGAAGCGGAGCTATTTTTTCTGGAGCGGAGCTCTCGCAAACACACCCTTAATTTGCGCTGTGTTTAGAATGTGAGAGCGGCGGCGGGCGCTAATGGCTCGAGTTAACCTTTTTCTTTTCTGTAAAGACAAGCAGTAGGCGTTAGCATGCATGCACGAGAAGATCATGAGAAAGGCAGAGATAATTTAGAAAAAAGAAAAGAGAAGGGAAAAAAAACTGCGCATTATGTCGCTGTCAGGCTTGATGGATGATGAGTTACCTACCGTATGTACGTCGCCCGTTTTCTTCTCCGGCGACAAATCTGATGATGACCTCAACCTGCTAATTGCATGTAGCTGATTGCTGTCCGCCAATTAAACCTTCGTCCCCCCTGTGTGTTGTTGACGCGTGCGTGACCAAAATGTGACACACTGACACGGACACGGACGGAACACACTGACACGGTGACCGGACGACGTCGTCGGTGAAGGCAATAGGGCGCCGCGCCGAGAGAGAACGGAGCGTGTCACTGGCGGCACGTACATACGTGGGGGAGACCGACGCCGACGGCGCGTGCGCGATTAGCGAGCGAGAGAGATGGAGCTTTGGAGAGGCAGGCCAACGCGGCGTATTGCGTTTTACACCAGGCCCGTGACGGCGCCATCTCTCCTGCCTGATGCCACGCTCGGGTTGGCTTTGAGCTTGGCTCTGGGCCCGGGGCAGGGGCTCGCTTTCCTTTCCGGCGGTCGTCCTCGCCTCGTCGGACCTCGAGATTCGTGCCTGGCCTTGCTACTTGCTTTTAATGACGGTGATTTTTTTTTTTTCCTTTTTGTCGAAAATGAGGTGATTGTGAGCAGTGTCGTCAGGACAAGCTAGATAAAAGATTCCACCTGTCAGAGATGCCTTTTCCTGTATACATATACGTACGCATTTGTTTTTTCGAGATAAAAAAAACAAGAGCAACGTACTAGAGTCGTGGTTTCATTTCCTGTGGGCGGGCAGAGGCAGAGGAATAAGCAGATGGATTGCCCGCTAAGAAATATCCCCCTGACGTGTCAGAAATGAAACTGCTAGTAGCCTAATTAGGCTCGCTTTATTTAAAGATTCGCTGTCGCGAGGGAATAGTTACTGTCGCAGATCGAGAGATCATTTGCTTGATCATCAATCGCACGTAGAAGTAGATAAGCAGAAGATGCTGGCGGCAGAGAAATGAAACCTTCAGGACCGAGAGTGACGAGCGCACCGCCTGGCCGTGTTCAGACGCGGCTGCAAATTTTTTTTCCTGAGCATGTTCCCTCACATACATGGCATATTAAATGCAGTAAAAAAAACCCATTATATGGATAGAGTATACGTCGCGAGACGAATCTAATGAGCCTAATTAAGTCGTGATTAGACAATAAATTGCTACAGTAAACATGTGCTAATGACGGATTAATTAGACTCGTTAGATTCGTCTTGTGATTTACTGATAGAATCTGTAATTAGTTTCGTAATTAGTCTATATTTAATATTTCAAATGTGTGTCCGACATACTTCAAAAAATTTTCACCCTCCATCTAAACATGGCCACTGTGACTGTGTTCCCCTTTTTAACGCGTACTGTATGCTCTTTCTTCACGGAGTCGGGGCCTCATCGGTACGATTTTTGACGCGTACTGTATGCTCTTTTCAGTCAAGATCTGGACTTGGGCCGGGGCAGCTGGCAAGTGCGGGCGGCGGGTGAGTGAGAGAGAGAGTCCCCGTTGACGGGAGAGCGATGAGAAGCCACAGCAGCGATCCACCGCAGGTTTGGCGGATACACCCGTAGGATCGGCGGTAGACATTCATTCTACCAGTGCAGAGAGCAGAGCAGAATATGCACAAATGGGCATTGACAAATTAATTTGACATTCCAATTAAGCTGAGCACGGAGAATGGGAGTGAACATGGGAGGGAGCAGCACAGCGTGGTGGTGGTGTGGTTAGTTATAGTCCACACCCCCCACTGATCACAGGCAGGCATTTCCCTGCTTCGGCGTGGGCAGTGGCGGTGCTGAGTTGACCACCAACCAAGCCCCGCCCCCAGAATGATATGAGTATCATGATGCTCAAACAAAAGAAAAAAGCAAAATTTAATTCTAATTTGGCATGGGAATCTTTGCATTCGAGGGGCGCGCGCGCATATGCAAATCATCAGCAAATGCGAGTATCTGTGGATTCACACCGGGGTTTGGTGGAAGCTGAGACCATCATTGGCATGCACGCGAATGCAATGAGAGAGAGAGAGGACAGAGAGGCAGACGAGGCATTCCCGGCCGGCCGGCGGCGTTGTCCTTGTCCCGTCCGCATCGTGGGGCGGGCGGCGCACGACGCGGCAACCCCGCACATGCCCTCCCGGTAATAGAATAGTCTCGCTGCTCTTTTCGTTGTGTCGGCCTGGCCATGCGCCCCGGCTGTGTGCTCTCTTATCTCTGCTCGATCCGTGAATGAAACCTAGTATAATAGCAGGAATATTTTATCTCCTACAGTAGCAGTAGCGGTAGCACATGGCTAATCGGTATGATCGATTAGTTAATTTGAACGGGCGCGGCAGCAGAGTAATTAGGATCCGGGGCAGTCAGGGGCAGCAAAGCGACCACGTAACGTGCCGGTCCGACCTGGCATTGCTGTGCGGCGCAAGTAATCTCTAGTCTACCATTCCTAGCGTGGAGACAGATTGACTGACCGCTAGCTGCTGCTGCTGCTAGCTGATGATGTACCGGAGGCGGAAGCCGCGTAGGATGACGTCGCACGTTGGCCGTGCAGTGCATGCCGCATGTGCCTCGCTTGGTTGGCTGGCTGGCGCGCGGACGCGGTAACGCCCGCTTTCTGTCGGGGGTCCCGCAGCCGCAGCTAGCTAGGTGCAGGAGGACACGCTGTACGTGACAGCCAGCCGGGATCACCCTTCGCACCAGCCAGCTGGGCCTTTTTTTTTACGGAGTACGTTATTTAACCAGCGAGGCTCTATACGCTCTCGGTTGCACCGCCACCGACGCGGAGACGGGTCGCCGGGTCGGCGCGTGCGTTGCGTTGCGTGCCACGCACCGCGCCTCTCCCGGGCCTGCTCACGTACGTGCTAGTAGTACGTCCGTTCCCACACCGGCGCGGTACAAATAAACGTCCGTGCAACAGCCACCACCAGCAGTATTTGCGTGCGTCACGTTAATAAACGTTATGGCACCAAGCACCAACGTTCTATACGACAACAGCAATTGCCGAGAGCAAAGCATTCGAGACTGATTGCAACCTTACTCTACGTTTACAATGTAGCTACCACCTTCGCTCAAAATGGAAACTATCTCCACGAGAGTTGAATGAACCCCTCCCCAAAGAGGAAAAGGACATGCATTCCCTCTCTCTTGCACGTCTTCCCTTTTCTTTTCTTCTTAAAGAGAAATGATGTACAGGTTTCCAAAAATATCACACGTATAGTTCTGTGCCATTTTAAGCTGGAGGACATTTAAATTTCGCACCACATGCTCTTTGGTAACGATCATCGAATACAAAGGTCATAGCATTGTTCTTGAGAGTCAGAAAGGAATGGTGGGAGTGTACATATGTCATATGCCCCTCCCCTTACCCCCATGCACCCAAAAAAAGGCAAAAATGAAGATTTGCATTGTCGATGGATTAAATAACAACAAACTACCACTACAATTTGGTACACTAGATGATAACTCTCCCCAAAAAAATATGCTCAAACATAGTTTTACACATACAGTAAGTAATATGGGCTATGCGTTACTTATACTATCCACGGATTCATGTCGATAGATAGAATCATTACTTATTAGGAAAGCACCAACTAGCTCAATCTGGCGTTGCATTGCACTAAGTAAATAGAAGGTTGCATTCTATAGACATCAAAAGGTTAGTTGTATGTCCGGATGTGTCAACCGAATTACCAGATAAGAATCGAGAGCAATGTTTCAGGTTATGTTAAGGAAAAAGAAGATGCTCCACCAGTGATATGTACAAGACTGAGTTTAAGGTGTTCTCTATGTCCATGTGATCTCTGCCGTTAGGGCTCGAGTGTTGGAAATCAGGCCTCCACGCTGCACGGAATGGCCGGGGCACAAAGAGTCTCCTATATCTGATGCAAGGCTGAGGGATGTCTAGGACATCGCCTTGTCATGGTGTCTTTCGTCGAGCGAAACGGGCACACGCAGGGTCGCTGCGCTACATAGTAGTCAGCGCAACGTATGTGTAAAACTTAGCATGCAGTTTTCTAATACAAAACTTAGGGGTTTTCTAATATGCTAGGCAACATGACACCATAACCATAATCTCAAAAAACATGATTAATAACTGACATAGAGAGCGGATGTAGCCGTGATGATGAGTGATGGTTCTGATGAATATTTGAGATAGACTGACAGTGTAGGGTACTATAATTAATTTACATTCTGTGTTGGTGTTGGATCTGTACCTAACCCAACTTAAGTAAATTTGCATCACATTCCTTATGTTTGTTATACTGCTGTCCATACTGCAAATGAATAAATTTAAATGGTTGATTTCTCAATTTTTGAAACAGGACCTAATGATCTCTTTTGTTTTCTAGGATGAGTATACTGCAAAGCATAATGCTGCACATCCATAAGAGTCAGAGCAGCAAGAGTTGATGGAAAACTGGAGCATTTGAGCATGTGACAAAAGCATGTGCAAGTCAACAACATGTTGTGAGATTCAACCTTTAAGGTAATACTCCATCTCCCTTGATCATCCTCTCCATTAGTGCTCTTTTCTTGTTTAAACTACGACTTATTAATGATTTGTAGTATCTCAAATTCAAGAACTGCTTTTCCTCAAATCCAAAAAACTGAATTAAAGGGGTTCAGTAGAGTGGTTTTGCAATCTCTTACACCAATTGTGCATGACAGGTTCAGTAGAGTGGTCAGTGCTTACATAAATTTGTTGAAAAACTTCGTAGATCTGAACATGGAGACGTACATGGAAAATTCTACCTCAAGTTTCAGGCTGCAAGTGATGCTCTGGCGTTGGCATCAAAGTGTTTGTGAAGGGCTCAGTGTCAACATCTTCTACCAAAAGGTAGTACCTCAAATCCATGAACTGCTTTTTTCTGAACTCCAAGAACTGAATTCAAGGGTTCAGTAGAGTGGTTTTGCAATCTCTTACACATATTATGCATGGCAGGTCTGGAGGTCTAGGAATGTTTGATTGAGTGTCTAGAATGGATTCTACTGTTTCTCTATAGCTCATACAATGGTACTAAGCTTATTGTAACCAAACAAATGGAACGCCACGTTTGTATATGCTATAATGTAATGACATATGTGTTCTGGTTGACTTAACAAAATCATTTGAATCATCTCCAGTTTGTGTGAGAAGCAAATTTATATAAGCTTTGTACGATTGAATGTGATATTTAAATCAAATTAAATTAAATTCAATGCTGCTTGGTGAAAAATGTATTTTTTTTACGGTTCTAGCAATATTCTCTGTCGAGGGTGTGTTGACAGGGATAGAACCTTCAGATCTGACGAACATCAATTTTTCTGTGAGTGACAACCGACAGAAAAATTGTTTCTGTGAGTGACAACCGACAGGCAAATTTAGTTTTCTTGTCGAGCTATCTCTGTCGGTATTTTTTCTGTCGGTTCACCGACAGAAACAATTTTCCTGTCGGTATTTTGAATTGTTCTGATGGTTTTGCCCTCACAGAAAAATCATCGTTTCTAGTAGTGTTTATTTAGAACTTCTGAATTTTGCAATGGGCTAAACCCATTAACTAGCATGGACGGAGACGGGTCGGGTCCGGTCGTAGTAGAGCATGAATGACGAGCGCCGTCGCCGGTTGCTTGGACGGCAGCAGCTCAAGCACGGCCGGACGGTTGCTGCGCGATCGACGGGCTCCCTGGCCGGGGCCGGCCTGGAGGCTTGTACGCAGGGGGCCGGGGTGCCGTGGTGGTGGACTGGTGGTGTTAATGGCGGGGGGTTAACGTGCCGGCGTTTGCAGTTGGGACGGATCGTGGACGAACGGCCGCAACCGCAGCTGTGGGGGAGATTGATTAATTAGCAGAGGCAGTACGTACTCTTAGATCGATCTCCCGACCCTCTAATTAACACAAGGCGTGAGATGTTGCGAGAGAGAGAGATTTGATGGCTCCACGTCAGCAGCCACGTCGGCACAAGTTGCAGAGACTCTTGCAGCACGTACGCGTGCGTGCGTGGACGGACGGACTGATCACGGTCACGGGGGGTCCGGCCGGAGATCGATCGATCGATCGAGTGAGCAAGCACTGGACGCGTACGTCGCCGTCGTACCAAGTGGCTCGATCTCGCTGGCCGATGGACCCACCTCGGCCGTGCGTGGACGCCTCATGTACGTACGTTATTCCATTTCACCTCGATCACTTTGACACCCCCGTTAGCTGAGGGAGCGCCATCGCCACGCTCTCCCGATTCCTCCCGTCACGCCACGCACATCAGGCGGGTCACGCACCAGCATATCCGCCCAAAAAAAAAGGGCATCGATCATGCATCATGTGTGTCCATGCGTCTCCCCGTTCGTACCGTTACCCCGCCGGCCGGGGTTCTCTTTCTTTCTCTCTCTCGTATCGTATCGTATCGGTGGCCGTACGCCAATGACACCCTGTATACACGTACGCATACGGGGCGTACGCTGGTCCCTCCCGGGGTAGAGCAGTCGGGCAGTGCAGACCGGCGCCACTGCACGAACGTTGCAGTACGAGCGCGGGCGGACGGGCGGGGCAGGGAATTTCTGGGATACCCATACCCGGCCGGGGGACCATGACGTGGCGTATGAGTATCCCCGTGAGCCAATTGGTTTGCAAGGGAACGAACCAGACAATTGGTCTGGCAGGGGGGCGTGAATGCGACGACGCCCGGCACCTGCTCTGCTCTGCCCCTGCCGCACTCTGTGCTGTGTGACCGGAGTTACTCCGATCCCAAGCCAAGAACCCTCTGCACAGAGCAGAGGCAGGCGTGCGTGCTGGCCGGCCTGCTGCATCGAAGAAGAAGAAGAGCCCAACATGCCAAGGAACTTTCCGTGGAATTAAACCCGCTGCGGCCTCCGGATCCGGACCCCGCGCGCGTGCACGGCAGCGCGGCTCCGTGCCCGGCCTCGTTCATAAAAGCGCTCGAGCCCGTGTCCGTCCCGTTCGTCCGTCCGATCGCTGCAATTAATCAACCGCGCCTTGCTGACACGCACTGCGATCCACGGGTTGCTGCGAGAGGGAGGTCGCTCTCTCTGTACCCAGCTCATGATGGGAGAGAGAGGAGCCATGGCGGTGTGCGTGTGTGTGCTGGTGTGTACGAGCTCAGTACGCGCACTGCTCCCTCATGTTCCATTCAAGAATGAAGCATCGGGCACTCTCCCTCTCATCTTCACGGGGGGGCCGACTGGAGCCAGGAGGGAAAGTGGAACGCAAGGAATCTTCCAATCAGGAGGCGCGAGGACGTTAGCTAGCTAACCTCGACGAGGTTCCCCCCTGCCATTCTTGACAGCGCTGAGCGAACGCGCATCGTAGAGAAGAGGAACATGCACAGATACATATATAATATATTTACGCATATATAACAAACAAACAAACTAATCATTACCGTCGCTTTATTCTATTCCCCTCTCCCTCCCCCGGCCCTGATTAGTAGGTTAATTATGTGGCCCTATGGGGGGATGGAATGGAAAGGGGAGGAAATCACAGAGCATATCTTGCGATGATTATGTGCAACAAAGAAGTATACTAAGAGAGGAGGGCGGGAATAAATCGGCACCGATGTAGTTTAGTTAGTTTATGCAGGGCAGGGAGGATCACATGGTGTGTGTGTGTGTGTGTGTGTGTTAACACGGAATATGAGCGGAAGCAGCCTGGTTGGTAGGTGCTCCCCATATGGGCCTCTCATGGCGCGTCCGTCCGTCCCCTCCTCTTCTTAGCTTGCAAATGCCTGCTTGCCACCTACATAAGCACAGCTCACCTTCTCTACGAGACACCACGCTCACAGAGACAGGACAGCCCCCAGTTCCTTCTCCCTGATTGATTAGCTCCGGTTCTCGTATAAATCAGGAGGGGAGCTAGCTCCGGTTGCCATAACTCACCACACCACACCACACCACACCACGCGTTCCTTCCTTCCCCTTCTCTCTCACACGTAGTGACAGAGCTGAGTGAGTACACCTACACATTACAAGAGAGTGTGAAAGAAAGAGAGAGAGGGACGTGTACAGACGCGTACAAAAATACAGAGGGGAGCTTAGCTAGCCTTACCTCGCAAGCCCGACCGACACTCGGCTCGTGAATTCCGGCCCATAATTTCTATATATCCCCCACGTACTTTACTCGGCACCTCCCCACAGGCCACAGCCACCCCCTCCTCGGCCACCTTCTCTTCTCCCTCGAGAGAAGAGGAGAGACCTCCCTCTCCCCTTCTCCACCTCCTCCCTTCTGTTACAGAGCTAACACACACACAAACAGAGAGAGAGAGAGAGAGGCAACCTTGCTTCCCATTCCTCTGGTTCCCTCCTTCCTTCCAAGCCCCGGTCTCTTCTCTCTTGCCTCGAGAGAGAGGAGCCACACCCACCACAAGGGAGCAGGGCGCGCGGGCGGCATTATGGCGCCCGGCGGCGGAGAAGGCCGGCGCAACGGCGAGCAGCAGGCGAACGGCAAGAACGGCGGGTGCGTGTGCGGGTTCCCCGTGTGCGCGTGCGCGGGCGCGGCGGCGGTGGCCTCCGCGGCGTCGTCGGCCGACATGGACAGGGTGGCGGTTGCCGCCACCGAGGGCCAGATCGGCGCCGTCAACGACGAGAGCTGGGTGGCGGTCGACCTCAGCGACGACCTCTCCGGCGACGGCGGCGACGACGGCGTCGCCATCGAGGACCGCCCCGTCTTCCGCACCGAGAAGATCAAGGGCATCCTCCTCCACCCTTACAGGTACGGAACTGTCTCTCCCTCTTATTCCTTCAGTCACCTCCTCGAGTCAATTTCAAGAGCAGAGTGCTCTCTTGCTCCTATAGCTGAGCAGTGAGCTCCCATAGCCATAGCCAATCCAGCAGCAAAGCTCTCTGCTCTCACTCCCCGGCTGCATTGAAGCGCCTCCTCGGCCGGCGTCAGTCAGAGAATCTGACCGCCATCAGAAAACTCCTCCCACTTCAGACAGCCCAGCCTCCCCAATCTGGTCGGCGTTTAATTAGCCCTAGATTGCAGTAAACTAACCACAGTAATTTAATACTAAACCCAGTTAGTTTTTTTTTCTCCAATATCAATCTGCCCCAGCAGCCCAGACATGAGACATCAGACAAGTGCACGTTACGGTTAGGCAGGAGGTGGCGCGCGGTACGGCCGAGCACCCCGGGGTGGCTCACCTCATCTGGGGTTGGTGGGCCCACCGGGGCAACCGCGTCCCCCCGTTGGCTGTCGGCACCCGCGTCGCCGCGCGAGTGGCCGCTGTCGGGTGGGCCCGACCGCCTTAAGGGAACGTTGGGGGTGGGAGTTTAATTCGTTGGTTTGCTGTGGCACTGGCGGGTGGGTCCCACGGCCGTGGCGGCTCATAAATTTTTACCTGCTTTGGAGAGTGGGCAAACAAAGCTAGCGTAGCAATTGGTGGCGCCATGGATGGTTGGGCCTGTCTGACTGGCTCGGGTTCTTATCGGCAGTGGGAATCCGAGGCGGGTGGTGAAATCAATGAGCTTAAGGGCTGAGCTAGAGGGGAGGAGACACTAGGCATGGCTTGCATGTGAGACCAAGCAAAGCGTCATTAAAAGCCTCCAAATTCCGGTTAAAGACTTGTACTACCGGTTAGTACGAATTACTAATTAGTGTCAAAGTCCAGGGTAATAATTACAAAGCGCCTCCCACTAAACTCCCCCTGTTTGCTTGCCCTTTTCGAGAGGTGGTTTATTTAGAAAAGGTGACAATAGTTTTGGTCTTTTGGAGGAGCTAGGATGTGTGTGGAAAAACAGAAAGGGGAATGAAGAAGAGATGTGGTGGTGGTGTTGGGGATGTTCCAGTTGTAGCCTCGCCTATGGCCTGGATTGGATTCTTCTAGACGGCATGGGTTGCATCTAATCTAGCAATCGAGTGCTGCTAGCTTTGATGAGGTTTTGGGCATCCAGGGAAAAGGACCAGCACGTCCTCGAAAGCACGCACAAGCCTGCCTTTAGAGGAAGTAGAAAAGGGTGTAGAAAGAGGGGATGAGAAGGAGGTAGTGCTAGCTCCACATAGTTTTTGGCATGTTGACAGCTCGGGGATAAAGCGGGGAAATGGCACATTTACAGCTCAACACCAGATCAGTACCGGATGCAAATGCTAAGCATAGGTAGGATTGCTTCCCACCAAGTCCACCCTGTACAACAGCAGCAGCAGCCTTGTACGTATACACATCCTCTGATAGTCTGATCCTCACATCACATGGTATTGGGCTACCTGTAACTTGTCCTCCACCGTAGGGCGCAAAAGTTATTCCAGGTGGACCTTGGCAGGAAACAATAATGGAGTTGTAGGTGATGAAGGCCCCTCCCTCCCCGAGTGCCAACAAAAGAAATTTGTTCTTTCCTCAAGGAAAAAGGAATAAAAGAAAAGAAAAAAAATGCAGGAGGAAGGATGGGAGAAAAAAAAAAACCGTTATTCCTGGGGGCGCGCAAGCGCAAGGGCAAAGGGAGGCATGGCAAATCTATGCGCCTTTTGCCTCCCCTGCGGAGCGCGCGCGTGGGCCCCCACGCGCTTGATGCCTTGCCTGCCTGGCTGGCAGCTGGCGCTTTCACGCCCGCGGGGGTCCACACCTCCCCCCTCGTGGGCCCACGCATGTCGGTGCTGTTCCTTGCCAGCTCACGCGCATTGACTGCCACCCGCGCCAGCCAGCGCTTCCTACCCCTTCGCTGTCACATGATTGGGCCGGGCCTTTTCCTCACCCCCTGTCCTGCCGTGTGGTGGTGGGTGGACGGGCACACACGCATATGTTCCTCCTCCCCGGGGCCTCCCACCGCCGGCCGGCGGCCGTGCGAGTGAACGAACGAACATGAGAACATGACGCATGTTCCTCTTACCCCCCCCAATTATTGCACTAACACAACATCGTGCATGCCCTCGAATCACACCACTGATGCTTCCTCCTCTTTTCTTAATCATCATCATGATTAGCAACACTCAGTTTAAATAAACATTTCCTAATTTTTATAATTTACTAACGGCGTTTTTTTTTCTGTGACAACCAATTTTGCAGGGTGCTGATCTTCGTGCGCCTGATCGCGTTCACGCTGTTCGTGATCTGGCGTATCTCCCACCGCAACCCGGACGCGCTCTGGCTCTGGGTGACCTCCATCGCCGGCGAGTTCTGGTTCGGCTTCTCATGGCTGCTCGACCAGCTCCCCAAGCTAAACCCGATCAACCGCGTGCCCGACCTCACCGTGCTCCGGCAACGGTTCGACCGTGCCGACGGCACGTCGCGCCTCCCGGGGCTCGACATCTTCGTCACCACGGCCGACCCGTTCAAGGAGCCCATACTCAGCACGGCCAACTCCATCCTCTCCATCCTCGCCGCCGACTACCCGGTGGAGAAGAACACCTGCTACCTCTCCGACGACTCGGGGATGCTGCTAACCTACGAGGCCATGGTTGAGGCCGCCAAGTTCGCTACCGTGTGGGTGCCCTTCTGCAGGAAGCACGGGATTGAGCCGAGAGGGCCCGAGAGCTACTTTGAGCTCAAGAGCCATCCGTATATGGGACGGAGCCAGGAGGACTTTGTTAATGACCGCCGCCGTGTTCGCAAGGAGTATGATGAGTTTAAGGCCAGGATTAATGGGCTTGAGCATGATATCAAGCAGAGGTCTGATGCCTATAATGCTGCTAGAGGGCTTAAGGATGGTGAGCCTAGGGCGACTTGGATGGCTGATGGGTCTCAGTGGGAGGGTACCTGGGTTGAGCCATCCGAGAACCACCGCAAGGGCGACCACACCGGCATTGTCTTGGTAAGTCGCCATTCATCTCTGTCAAATTACTTTTCTCTTAGATTAGATTGTTATTATCTAGTACAAGAAGTCGATTGCTAGATTAGATTCTTGCAGCATGGGTCGAATCACGAGTGTGGACGAAATTGGTTAGTAGATGCGGGGTGTTTTTCTGAGGGATTGGGATTGGATTTGGATTTGACGGGAACGGACGTGGGTGATGGTCAAGGGCGCAACCACCGCTCGCGGCGCTAATTCGGCCACCACTCACTACTATTGAGTGGTGGACGGACGGAGCCATCCAGCTAAGCCCCCGCCCCCATTGCTGAATCAAATCATGTGGGAGAAGAGAGGAGAAGGAGCCTAGTAGTGTGGCGAGGTGGTTGGGGTGGTCCTTTCCCTCCCGACAGCGCCACAGCATCGCCTTTTAATCCACAATTCAATTAGCCACTGCTGCTGCCTTTCTTCGGTCGCCCTCAATCATTGATTCCCCCGCATATAGTTGTAGTAAACTGCCACCTGTAGAGATTAACTTAATCCCCACTTGTCACTTTTAACCACACCATCAAGTAGTAACCACATTTACCATCACAGATTTACTACTACTCTATTTACCCTCTTTTATTTACCATCGTCAAATGAGTAGTTACCACTGTTCTTCTGTAACTTGTAGTGCTAGTAATTTGTATACAGTAATAAGCAGTAAAACAGCTGTAACTGTGCTAATCTGATTGCTGGCCATGGATGCTGATCGATCGATGTACGTTGCAGGTGCTGGTGAACCACCCGAGCCACAGCCGGCAGTTCGGCCCGCCGGCGAGCGCGGACAACCCGCTGGACTTGAGCATGGTGGACACCCGTCTCCCCATGCTCGTCTACGTCTCCCGCGAGAAGCGCCCGGGCTTCAACCACGAGAAGAAAGCCGGCGCCATGAACGCGCTCACCCGGTGCTCCGCCGTGCTCACCAACTCCCCCTTCATCCTCAACCTCGACTGCGACCACTACATCAACAACTCCCAGGCTCTCCGCGCCGGCATCTGCTTCATGCTCGGCCGCGACAGCGACACGGTGGCCTTCGTCCAGTTCCCGCAGCGGTTCGAAGGCGTCGACCCCACCGACCTCTACGCCAACCACAACCGCATCTTCTTCGACGGCACGCTCCGTGCTCTCGACGGGATGCAAGGCCCCATCTACGTCGGCACGGGTTGCCTCTTCCGCCGCGTCACTCTCTACGGCTTTGATCCTCCCAGGATCAATGTCGGCGGCCCGTGCTTCCCGAAGCTGGGAGGGATGTTTGCCAAGACCAAGTACGAGAAGCCCGGCCTCGAGATGACAACCAAGGCTGCTGTCGCAAAGGGGAAGCATGGGTTCCTGCCGCTGCCGAAGAAATCCTACGGCAAGTCGGACGCGTTCGTGGACTCGATCCCGCGCGCGTCCCACCCGTCCCCGTTCGCCAGCGCCGCCGTCGTCACCGACGAGGCCACCATCACCGAGGCCGTGGCGGTGACCACCGCGGCGTACGAGAAGAAGACCGGCTGGGGAAGCAACATCGGCTGGGTGTACGGCACCGTCACGGAGGACGTCGTGACAGGGTACAGGATGCACATCAAGGGTTGGAGGTCACGATACTGCTCCATCTACCCGCACGCCTTCATCGGCACCGCCCCCATCAACCTGACGGAGCGGCTCTACCAGGTGCTCCGGTGGTCGACGGGGTCCCTCGAGATCTTCTTCTCCAGGAACAACCCGCTCTTCGGCAGCACCTTCCTCCACCCGCTCCAGCGCGTCGCCTACATCAACATCACCACCTACCCGTTCACCGCCATCTTCCTCATCTTCTACACCACCGTGCCGGCGCTCAGCTTCGTCACGGGCCACTTCATCGTGCAGCGCCCGACGACCATGTTCTACGTGTACCTTGCCATCGTGCTCGGCACGCTGCTGATCCTGGCCGTGCTGGAGGTGAAGTGGGCTGGCGTCACGGTCTTCGAGTGGTTCCGGAACGGGCAGTTCTGGATGACCGCGTCCTGCTCGGCCTACCTCGCCGCCGTCTGCCAGGTGCTCGTGAAGGTGGTGTTCAGGAGGGACATCTCGTTCAAGCTCACGTCGAAGCAGCCGGCCGGCGACGAGAAGAAGGATCCCTACGCCGATCTCTACGTGGTGAGGTGGACGTGGCTCATGGTCACCCCCATCGTCATCATCATGGTCAACATTGTCGGGTCGGCGGTGGCGTTCGCCAAGGTGCTCGACGGAGAGTGGACGCACTGGCTCAAGGTCGCCGGCGGCGTCTTCTTCAACTTCTGGGTGCTCTTCCACCTCTACCCGTTCGCCAAGGGGCTGCTGGGAAGGCACGGTAAGACCCCCGTGGTTGTGCTCGTGTGGTGGGCGTTCACCTTCGTCATCACCGCCGTGCTCTACATCAACATCCCCCACATCCATGGCCCCGGCGGCAAGCACGGGCACGCCGCGCTGGGGAGGCACGCGCACGGGCACCATGGCGGGAAGCTCGGTGCTTTTGAAGGGGAAGCCTACGGATGGCCGTGACGGAGGGAATCCAAGCACGTGCATATACATCTGATTTGATCGACCGCAACGAAGAGAAGAAGAGTACGTTCCGTTCCGTTCCCATTCCATTCCGTTTCTACCTGCCGCTGCTGCTGGTGAATCCATTGAAGACTGCAAACATCGACGACGACGTACCCGCCACCACAAATTTGATTTTTCTTCTTTGGTTCTTTCTCTTTTTTTTTCTAGTTTTGTCCAGAAATTGAAAAGATGGTGTTGATTTGATTTAGTTTTTTTTCTTTAATTACCGTCACCCGTGGTAATTAATCATGTACCTACTACTTATATACATTACGCGAAGAGGAAGAGTAAGATGGAGGATCATCACTTGTAAGTGAGAGGAGTGAGACGAGGGGGGTGGGGGGCCGGGGTGTGTCTGTCTGTACTGTACATGCTACTGGAGTGTGAGTCACACACAGAGAGATGAGAGGAGGGGTCTAGGGCTGCCCGGCTTTGAAGGTGGTATTCTTTTTTAGTATATGGAACACAATAAATTTAATTTCATTCTTGAAAAAAATGCATGTGCAATGCTCTGTCTGTGTTGTGGAGAGACTACTGCCAACCCTGTATGTACTCTCTCTGTGTGTGTACTGCTGCCACCTCCTGTGTATCGTTCACCGTTTGTTAATTGAAATTGATGACACCCTGCTGATTTAATCTGGTGATGACTATCTTACGAGCATGAATAGTCAATGGTGTAATGAGATAGCAGTAGCAGCTGGGGCGGTGGAGTGCTGTTGATGGTCTCTTGTCCCGTTGTCTCTTGCCCTGCCCATTACTACCAAACTGGTTGGGAATCTCTGGAGCCCCTCGCCGTGCCGCTGGTTTTGACCTGTGAGCTGGGTGATGCCATCGGGCCATGTGACGGTAGCATGCAGCAGGTGACTCTCTAGTGTGTGTTGGCTTCGTGCAGTGTGTCTTTGTGTGTGACTTGTGAGCGACTTTTGAATCTTGCTTGCAGCTGGACTTGACGACTTCTGAATGGGATAGATGGATGCGGGGATTGACGAGGGTCATGTGAACGTGGCTGTGCTCTCTTCCTCCGGCGCCGCGAGCGGCGCGTCGGGCCCCCTGCTGCAGTAGCCAGTAGGATTATTTGCATCCCCCTGCCGACACGAGGACAGTTACCTGGGCGAGTCAAGGACGGACGGGGTGGTTGCCGCCCCCCTGCCACGGACGTCGCTTTTGGTGGATCAATGTCTCAAAAAAGACATCACAGATCACTCGCGTCGCGGTGTGAATGGAATTACTTGCAAAGCTTTTTTTTTTCCTGCTCCCCTTTTTTCTTTGCGCCTTTTAGTAATTGCCACTGTTTAACCAACCACGCAACGCACTCATGATCCGTTCCCGTTATGGTGGATGGTGTCACCAATGATGGTAACTTGCTGCGCCGACAAGGCAATGCATGCACTACTGAATACTCCCTCCGTCTCAGGATATAAGGCACACACATAAATCAAAATTCAAACTTTGAAAACTTTGACCTACGATTAATCTTGTATAATAAAAACTTTGTCTCACAACAATAATATAATTGTATTCATATTTAAAAGTACTTTCATATGACTATAATTTTGTTGCTACAAATATTATATTATAAAAATATTAAGAGTCAAATGTTATCGTTGGAGACTGTGCCAAGTTTGACCGCGCCTTATATCCTGAGACGGAGGGAGTACTGATCATCCCCATGCCCTTTTTTCGGTGTGCACGGATGTAAGCTGAGGCAAGGCAGGTACCAAAACTTCCCCGACGACGTGGTGCCGTGGTGGCCAGCTCGTGGATCGGAGACTCGGAATTCTGTGAGAACTTGCATTGGAAGCACCTCCTTTTGGGCTTTGCCCAACTTGGCCTCTACTACTTCTGTCCGTCTCGTGCCGCCGCTCCGCATTTGTTTTGGGGTTGGATGGCACTGCCACAGCACAAGATGCCGGATCATCATCATACGCGCATTATTGAGGGGAGCCTTGGGGAGAAAGATTCCCCATGGGCGTAGTACGTGGTGACGGTGAGAGTACGTGCACACACCCCAACCGACACCAATTCATCTCTCTCTCTCGCTCGCTCTCTACCAAACCTGTGTGCACGTACAGCCAAGTGGCAGCAGAGAGTGCGGAGCACGCACACTGCACCGATTGGCGTGGCGCACAGTGCGTTCGCTGGACGGGTTTCGTTCCATCATTGGTGCATGATGATGGCGACTGGGCACGCACGCACAAACGCAAGTGGTAGGGAGGCATCAAAGGGAGAGCGCGAGGTGAAGGGAAGAAGGAGACGCGCGGCGGCGCAGGGGAACGTTGGTCACTCGGTCGGCTTGGGCCAATTGTTTCGGCCTTGCTGGGCCCCGACGGCCCGGGCCCAGCGCGGGGGATCCGTCCGGCTAGATCGATCGAGCCAGGCTGTCTCTCTTCCGGGGCCCACGAAGAGCGAATCGTGGCAGAGAAACGAGAGGCCCTCCTGCGCCTTGGGCCCTGTGGATTTGATGATTCTTGGTTCGCAAAAAAAAAAAAAAAATCAAATCCCTCCATGATTGGCTGCTACAGCCTACAGCCCTACAGGAATGATCGCACGATGGAAGGAAGGAAGTGGCTCTAGCATCAGCATCAGGAGGCTGCTTGCTTCGCTTTGTTACTGCCCAGGTTACGGCGAAGAGAGAGGGGGCGACAGGACGCACATGCGGCACAGCAGCTCAAGGTTGATTGAATGATCGCCCATGCCATATTGGCATGGCATGGATCGCCGAGCCGATTCGCTGCCTTTTCGCATTCCCTGTGCAGAGTCGATAAAAGTGGACGCGAGTGCGCGTACTGCTTGTCGCCAAATGCCGGTCAGGAAATGCGTCCGCGTGGAGAACTGGAGATGGCAACGCGCGATATGATGGACTGTCGGTGATTGGGTTGGTGATCCTCTCTTTTTTTACCATGACCGCCTCCGTTTCCAGATCGCAATCATCGTCAACCCCAGCCAGCTCCGGGCATCCTGCCTGCCTTGCTGCTCCGGTCGGTACTCGGTTGCTCATCAAGGACGGACGCGTCGCGTCGCGTGGCGTCGTGGCGACATTGCCTTTTTTTTTCTTTTTTTTTTGCCTCGCTCTTCCTGCAGTTTGTTGTGCTCTGACAACTACAGTACCATGTCCGCCATGCCGGCTCTGAGTGGAAATCCCTTGGCCGAGAAATGGTGGTGGTGGGAAATTTGGGGGGGCCGTGGCAGTTCCTGCTGCCTGCCTGACCTCCTGAGCATTCTCGTCCGTTGCTCAGCACCGGGCTGGGCCAAGGGGAGGAGAGAGCACGGACGAGGCCGTACGCTGCTGTGCGTGGCTGCCGGCGACGAGAGCAACTCCAACCCGGCCTCTATATTTTGAGCCTTCATTTTGCATTTTTAGATAGCCATCTAAAATTTAAGGGTTTCAAATTTTCTTCTCACTCCAGGCCTGCTGATCAAATTAAGGCCTCCAAATCAATCTAAGGAGTGGGTCCCCACCTGTCAGTGACAAGCGTCCTCCCCCTCTCTCATTCCCGCACGCGGCCGCATCTCCACAGCGCCGCCGGCCGCGGCCCGCCGTTGCCATCGCCGCACGCGCCAGCCTCAACCCCACCCGCCGGCCGCCGCGCGCACTCGCCATTAAACTACAACTAACAACCCCTGCTTGACAAACGGGCTGTCTGCCTCAGTCTCGCAGCGAGATCTCGAACAGGTCGGACTCGACTTCCAGGTCACCGACGGACGCCGTGCCGGACCCCGCGACGCTGTCCATCCTGCTCTTGGTCAGCCGCATCGCCTCCAGCCACCCGGAGTCCACCAGCCCCATGGAGAAGAGCCCCCTGCTGTCGTCGAACTCGAGCCCCATGCCTCCACTCCTGCCGCCAGCGTCGCCGCCGGCGGCGGCGAACGACGCGGCGCGCACGAAGCACGGGTTCGCGCCGGATGCTAGCGGCGGCGGCGACGCGGGAGGAGCCGGACACGGGGGTGCCTCAAGGACCTGAACCTGGTGTCTAGGGAGCACAACGTGCAGCTGAGGCGGGATCTTGCGCGTCATCTACGCCGACCTGCAAGCGCCCATCACCAACTTCGCCGCGGCGCCGGATCGCTACGGGTTCGACGGCACGGATGGCGCCTTGAGAGCCTGCTGCGGCGGCGCCGGCGGGAGGTACAACTTCGACCTCGTGCCATGTCGCTCGTGAGAGCCTGCTGCGGCGGCACCGGCAGATCCCGAGCAGCCGGCGAACGCGGCTCCGACGCGACGACGGAGGAGGACGTGGCCATGTCGCTCGTGATGCTGCCTCCCCCGCGCCGCCCGACCGAGCCACGGACCGCCCCCCTGCACCGCCCGACCGAGCAACGGACCGCTGCGCCCGCGCAGCCGCCGCCAGACCGCCGCCGCGCAGCGTGCCTGCGCGCGCCACGGACCGAGCGAGAAGAACAGAGGAAGAGGAAAAAATGATGTGGGGCTCACGTGTAGGGTGGAAATAGAGGGCCTCCAGATCTAGAGGCTTTGAGTCAACATTTGGAGGCCTCCACAAAATGGAAGCTTGTTTAGAGGCCCGGCTAGAGAAGGTTTTTTCCACTTGAGAGACTAAAATAGGTATAGAGGCCCATTTGAGAACTGGGGCAGAGTTCCTCTGAGATCCCGTCGACCGGCTTGGCTCCTCGTAATCCGGCAGGCCAGGATGCCTTTGCCTGCCACGCAGGTCAACAGTCCTTGCTTGCCCGGAGAAGAAGATAATTGAACGACGAAAGACAAGTCAGTAATTGTAGTACTAACTCATAGTGAAAAAGGGAAAAAGAGGACAGTAGTAGAACGAGAGGAAGCCGGCCCAGTGACTTTCACTTATTAGGCCGCAGAGAGTGGAAAAACTCAACAAAATCATCATCGAACCAAGCCAGCCCAGACAGATAGCAGCTGCTGGCCGGCTGGGTTTCTGGGCTTCTATTCTCTCACAAGGTTGATGGTCCATGTCGTGTAGTACATCAGCCCATCATGGTCCAACCAAGTCCAATCTCCTCAGCCCACATTGATCAAGCGAAAAACAAGGCCTGGTAACGAACGGGCCACGATTACTACTTCGAGCGAGGGCTGTACAGGTCCATATATACCAGCCCACGATGACAAATTTCCAAGGCCTCGTATATCAATCAGCTAGCCCAGCTCTCTCTCTATTCGTTCAGTCCAATAGGCAACAGCTAATAACTTGGTAAAATTATAAAGGAGAGAGATACTGCATTTTGGAATTGTAACAAGTTGCCCTAGAGTTGAATGCAATGAGAACATATAAGTGCTACGCATTGCAGTAGAAGGATGCCTAAAACATCAAGTTTTATTATCTGACGATTGAAAACAATAAAATGGAGCTCGTTGTTTGGAGGCCTAAGAACAGCACTGACTGCTATAGATCAGTACCTTCTCCAAATGCGTAATTTACAGTTATTATTTACAGCACCGCCCAATCTAATCCATCACATGAGGTAATTTATATGGTACTATATACTAAGTCGTAGTGGGCCTTAAAATTGAAAAAAAAAATACACTTTTGCCACACTGTAAATTATAGGAGCACAAACCCTTCCAGTCACAGTTAGTTAATCAAACACAGGTACATGCCCATTTTTCTCTCTTTGGTGTATCCTCATTCTCCCAATAATTCGAGCATGATTACCTCATGATATGCAGTAGTCCTAGCTCGCTAGCCACCGCTACAGTACATGCTCCGTGCCCTACTCCTACAGTGAAGCTGCAGCAGCTAGCTGCAGAGTGTGGCAGTGATATCGATATCACTGCCACACTCTGCGAAAGCGTTGCATGGGAGGTCCTCATTCATGTAGCCGTGCAGGGGGGGCAGTTGGGACTCTGCCCGGAGCAGCGCGAGCGGCAGGCCCCGGACTAGGCGAGGAGCCTTGGTCAGACACGAGTCAGACCAAGCACTGTTCATGGCCGGCCCTACGGTGAGGTGACCCATCAATTCTACCCTTTCCTGCGGTGGTGGCGTGGTCGTAGTTGTGGTCTCTGCTCCTTCCCCATGCAATGCAGAGCTTCCTCTCCGGCTCTCCTCTCCCTTCTTGATTGCTGTGATCATCTCTCTCTCTCTCTCTGCGTGCAGACATGTGGGGACTGCAGCGCAAGGTTACGCAGCGCGAGAACAGGAAGCCGGCACCCAAAAGGAGGTGCAGTGGAGGACTGGGGCGGGTGTGGTCAACAAACGAATCCTGTATACGTAGCTCATGCATTCAATCTGATGTGGACATCTGCGTACTTGGCTTCATAAACTTTAGGAGTATCTTCTGAAGATGATGCGTGTGCTTTCCTTTGCTGTCGAGGCTCCAAGCGCGTTAGATCACCGCGTATTATTCAGATTTTGAGAGCATCCTAGTCCAGTCAGCCCAAAGTGGAGAATGCTGATCGATCGAATGCCCTTCCAATTAAACAAGTACTACATGCCTGATCAAATCAAACCTCCCTGTATGGAAATAGTGATCGAGCTTGTGTGTTTAGATCCAAAATGAATTTTTTTTGAAATGGAATCTTTTCGCTTTTGAAGTATTAAACATACACTAATCACAAAACTAATTACAAATTCCGTCCGTAAATCGCGAGACGAATCTATTAAGAGTAATTAATCGGTTATTAGCAATTTATTGTGTAATCATGAACTAATTAGACTCATTAGATTCGTCTTACGATTTACAGATCATTTATGTAATGCATTTTTTTCAACTATCACTACTAGAGCAAAGAGCTATCCGTCCCCTCAAATGTCTCGATCATTTTTGGACCCGGTGCTAATAGGGCTTTAGCACCGGGCCTAAAGATTCGGAGCCTAAAATGGGAGGTGAAAAGGTTTTAGCACCAGATGGTGGGAAAACCCGGTGCCAAATGTGTATGAATGTATGAGCAAATTTTTGTCTCTGTTGGAATTTGATTTCTCTGAGAACCAGTAGCATGGCACTTGAGGTGTATAAGTGTATCTCAGTGTTGGATCTTGGGTCTTTGTAATTCCATACATGAGTGTAACAATGAAGTTCTTCTCCATTATCGAAGAAGTGGTCACGAGTTCATGTATTTCTTCTCTATTGTTGAAGAACAAGAGCAGAAGAATAGCCTTTAGCACCGGTTGGAATACCCGGTGTTAAAGGAGGGTTTCCAACCAATGCTAATGCCAGTAGTGTGTCATGCATGTATCTAAACATTTATTTTGGATTTTAGATTTTGGATCTAAACACGGTCATGCTGCTTGCTGCATGGCATTGGCACGGGTTCTGCAAACTGCGAGAAGGCACTCGATCGGTCAGCCATCTGATCCCAGCACGCAGCTGTGCCTGTGCGACTGCATCTGCATACACGGGCTGTGGCTGTGGCCGGAAACAATGCAAGCAGCTAGCAGCAAACACGGGTGATCGATCGACATGTCTACGCCTGGACTTGTGGCTGGTCTTTCTGAAGATCGAGGTGTCTGTCAGTCAGTCAGCTGCAGTAGCTAGCGTCTCGATCTCGCAGTTGCGCATCGTCCGGTGGTCAGGCGGTCAGCGTCGGAAGACGACGGAATGAGATCATCTGCAGTTAACGTCTCTCCCGTTGAGTCTCTACCGTGTGGGCCCCACAATGATGGGTCCTATCAGTCAGAGACTCAACTGCAGAGAGTGAACGGCAGAGGAACCCTCTCCCGGCCGGCGCGGTCTTCCTCGCCGTCGCGCGTCAAGGGTTACCGTACCGTCTACGTGCTGCATATGCCACGTGTAGTAGTTCCAGCTGTAGTAGCGCTACTACTCACATACGTCTCCGCACGGCAAAGTCCCTTCACCTTTTAATTCCCAAAAAGAGAAGCTGGTTCATCACATTTATACAGTCAAGTAAAAAACACAATAAATATTTATACCGAGTAAAGTAGGAAAACCGGCATCCCATCTGCTAGCCTGCATCAGAATAGTAATTGACACCTTTATCTTTTACTATACAGGTCTCCCTAACAATAAATATTTATACTGAGTAAAGTAGGAAAACACAACTAGGTTTGCGAACAAAGCTCGACAATATTCACTACAATTTTTTTTTTCCCAAACAGAGCAAAGGGTAAAGAACTACCATAACTATGGGAACCAGTACGTGTATTGGAAATTATGCCGTTGCTGATTTGAGAAATTTGTTGAAAAAATGTAACTATATACAATAAAATTGCTGAACAATTTGATTTAAAAAAATTAAAAAGCACTAGAACTATTAGCCACCCATGAAACAGTAGTTGTGAAAAATTGCATATCTTGTAGTGATTGCATTGTCACCGGGACGCGGTACAAATATTTGCAAAGTAAACAAACTGTCAAACAATTTAAGTCGAAGTTGCCAATTATTTGAAGATGGAGGTAGCTACACACGGTTTCAAGGCCCCTTTTCTGTAGTTCACTCCATCATGTGCTTAAAGTTACAAGTCTAGAAGGTTCATCTCTCTGTAACTAGCACTACATTGTTCTGTGTAGCTAGCTTCTGGTCTCTGCACAGACATTGCAGTCATAAATTTCTAATTAATTGATGGATTATGATTTGAATTCAATTGGAAAGTGGTACATATAGTTTATGTGTCTTGTACCGACAAAATGGTATCTCGCATGTCATGACCAACTTGAATAAAAATTGGTGGGTTGGATTGGGACATAAATACGCACCGTTCTACTTAGCTCAAACAATAACTCAGCCAACTCCAATGCGCCACTCAACTCAAACAGACAACGTAGTCGATTGGATTGGAACATCAACACAAACCGGTGCACCCGCAAAAGGCTGCACCAACACCACCATTAAGAACTTTTTTCTTTTTCATTTTTTTAGAGAAAAAAAGAAGAAAATAAAAAGAGAAGAAAAGTCGTGAGCCGAACCACGTGCCATAGAATGATGGAGATCGCCTTCATTCAAGTGTTTTACTTTCTCTTAGTCACGGGTTGAACTACCAAGATAAGGGTGTGTTTAGTTACCGGTAAAAGTTTTTCACGAAAGGTCACATCAAGCGAAATTTACTATTTAGGAGTTGTAGTGTAGACTACTAATAAAACAAATTACGGATCTAGCTTACTCATCATGAGACAATCTAATTTGCTCATATTGATACTTCATGCCTATAAGATTATCTTGATGTACATTTTGATGAAAAGCTTTGAGGTTTTTTTTTGAAAATCACACGGTAGAGACGCAGACGCTCACAAACACGCACGCACACTCGTCCATTCGAACACACGCGTGCAACCCTACTCCTATGAGCACTTCCGAAAGACTGAGCCGGTAAATCCTTAAGATTGACGAAGTACCACTGACGCCTCGCTGTCGACGGGCACGTCGCCTACCACTGAAAGAATAACGCCGGTTAAATCTCAAAATAAATTCAGAAAAATGCAAATACCAGTGCTAAATCAAGGACTTAAATCTTGATGGGCAGGTTACACGAGAAGGACCCTTACTGGTTAAACTACGCTCAATTCGCAGTTTTGAGGGGATTTAAACACGCCGTCAGGATCGTAGTGATCCAGAACTACGTGCAGCATATATAACCACTTCCATCGCAATCGCTATAGTACGTGACATGACACATTGACCCATGCCGCTGTGCCGGTTCATACTGTGTTTACTGCATGCAGCTCGATCAACTCCTCGCGGTTCCCGAAACCAGACCGGCCGCTTCATTTACGGAGGGTAAGGGATGAATGGGAATTGAAAGAAGAGGGAGAGGAATTGAAGGAAAGCATGCACGTTCCTCACAGTTTAATTTTTCTCTGCGGCGATGGGACAGACATCTGAACTCTGAAGATAGGACCTTTTTTGCTCTCTCTCCTTAGATTCTCCTTTAATGATCTTGCTGACTAGGTATATCAATCTGTTCAATGGTCAATATGTTTGTTGAAAGGGAGAAATTTGAAAATGATCTATTGGTAAGTTTGCCTATTTTTCGTAGCCTAACCGAATCAGTGCAGTACTTTTTTGTTTTTTCAGACATTTTAGGAGCAGTAAGCATACATTGCAACGGTTGCTGATCGCCTTATCTCATCACGAACTAAAGCTAAGCTCGCCACAAACAGAGCAGATCGAGGTCATACAATGCATTGGCATGTGACTGATGCAAGAGAAAGCAACAGCACAGGTCGCCCTCTTTTCTCCTTTGTGCTGCTCCAAAAAAGCTACCCCCTTTAACAGATTAGCTAGATCGTCCTAAACGCTAACAACAACTCCATTACACACTGCAGAGAGATATGAGAGCTGCTTTCGATCGCGATCAGTCTCTACCACCCTAGCTGCTCCTGCTCCTACCTTTAATTCCCCTCCCTCCTTTTGCTGCTCCCTGTCGATGGCCTCCTTTTAACAGTGAAAGATGCATGATGCCCCCTCTTTGGGACCATGCATCCATCTTAACACGATCCATGGACAAGCAAAGCACCACCCTAGCTAGCTATAGCTAATCCTTGTCGGTGACGAAGATGATGCTCAGTTTGGCCGGTTCTGTGAGCGCCCCAGGGTGAACTCGAGGTTGAGCTCGCTGGTGCTGGACGTCGTCTCCGACACGCAGGAGTTCATGTCCGAGAGGATCTCCAGGCTCTTGGACTGCATCTGCTCCTGCAAAACACAAATAATGTGATATAATTTTTTTTTTTGGTTTAGATGGCCTCATCTTATCTAGGTGTAATGGAGTTGAATGTTCTTGCATTGTGTGTGTATCTTATATCTACCTTGAGAGAATGCATGCTCCCAGTGTTGGACTCGCTTGGGAAGCCGGCCCAGTCCTCCCTGTAGACAGTACAAAGTCACCAACAGGCACGGAGCTCGGTTAGTACAGATGCGTCACAAGTAACTGTAACTAATAGTACAGTGTATAAAAGTGCTGAAAACTGTAACACTGCAAGTAACTGTAACACTGTAACCGTAGCGTACGAAATTGTTGTATTGCTAGGGCAGTTATACTTCTACTACTATCTTATTAGTGACAGGAGTGACATATTTGTACCATCAAACCAAAACAATTGGATGGGATATTATACAAATAATGTACCGGATACTTGCACATATAAATTAACTAGTATATCTTTATGATGAACTGCATGCACACTACACTATACTGACAAAAAGGCCAGGCATACATAATGAGGCCATAATTGAGGCAGGCAGGCAGTATACAGATGCCTACAAGGTGATCCATGTCAAAAGGCTTGCTGCTGGTCTCCATGAAGTAGGGCACTTTTCTGAGCTCATCATATTTATTGGGAACTGATTCTTAGGAGAGATATGTGTGCATGTGGGTAAAAGAGGCTTCCCCCTTTTCATGACCTAATAAAGCTACTAAATTAAAGCACCCAATCCAAGCCCAAGAGATGATTGACAGTGTGTATATAAGGTGACATCAGGCAAAAGTTGTTGATCCATTGTTTAATCCTACTTTTACTCCCTTCTCATGCACCCTAGGATTAAGCATAGAAGTATACACAAGCTTTAGCTCTAGTGACCATATATGCACCTTGATGAGCTATTCCAGAGGGCACCATGAGCACCGGTGCTGCTCCCATGATCGTTACAGGCAGCTAACCTTCCATGCCGATCCGCGGCCCCCGAGTCCGGCCTGCCGCCGCCGCCATAGCCGTGCAGGTCGAGCGAGTTGTCGTCGCAGATCTCGCCGGCCGACCCGTTCTCGAACCCATCAGCTTGATCTGCAGGACCCATGCAAAATAAAGGAGAGACAATTAGGCGACAAGCATAAGATTAGCATAGGTACTCGGCATATCCCACAAAGAATGGAACACAAGTGATGGTGAAGATGAGTAGCTGATCGGTAATGTGAAGTGGGAATAAAACGGAAGGCTGGAGCGTCAGTCTGTCACTCATGTCATGTTAGCATCGATTCTAAAGCGTGCGAGCAAAGCATAAATCTAGCTTGTACTATTCACCTGACGAAGCTGCCGGCCTTTCGGTGTTCTTCACGGTCCTGTACATCTGCAGAGGCGAGGGAGAAACATGGCAAAATATCAGTTTAGAGCCAGGCAAAGCACATCTATCTCTATACTACCTATCTAGCTATATCATCTATGAAGGAAAGGCATGAAGCAATGCAACTTGTACTACAAATCTGGAATCTTTGGCAAATCATAAGATTTGCGTTTTCAGGAACACCATGCATGAGCTGCAAGATTTGATTTGACAGCTAGAGGCAGAAATCAACAACAAGGAAAAAGAGCAGCTAGAAAGAAACCCCATTCACATTGGCACAGACAGACAGCAGACATTGTTAAAGTAACTATCATGTGTGATTCATGTGTGCGTGACGGTGGTATATACAACTATACATACACTAGAGGAAAGAGTGTCATAGCTTGGTGGCCTAGATGTGTGAAACCTGCATTCTTCTTTTTACATATGATCGAGGAGCTGAAATACTTGACCTAGCAAATGAGCAGCGGTACTTTCCATGGTTTAAAAGGTAATATGATGCAGCAGTATACATGAAGGAGGAAGAAGACACTACAGGGAGTTGTATCGTATACTGTTCAGACTTTAGCCCCATCTAGCCATCTCTCTCTCCATCCCTTTGCTGCTATGTCTTTCTTCCCCTTTGATGCATCGCCTGTTGCATGGACACACACGCACTACAGCATCGAGCAGTGTGTACTGTGCAATAGGCTAGCTAGCGGTAGCAGCAGGCCAACAGGCAGTCCACTGCCGTGGCAGCAAAACTCCAAGACCCAGGAGGGCGAGAACAGATCCCCATATGCGTGCATGTTTTTGTGTAACTTGTTTCTACCCTTCCATCCCTTCTTCACCCCCACACGGTTAATCCTAGCTATCAAGTGATCCCTAGTTCCCTACTAGTACACTTCAAAATTTCAAGGGCAAGATTTGCCAGGAGGATTTACCTGCAAGTGAGACTTGACATGAGCCAGGGTTAGATCCTTCACGTCCATGAGCTCAAGAACCGACTTCGGCGTCGCCCCTGGTAGTTTATCAACATCAGAAACACGCAATCAGATCATTCGCTGATGGGGGCAGTGAGTCATTTAGAAATAAGGAACGGATCAAGAACAAGGGACCACAATGGAAAAATTAAACTAGTCAAGAAGACAAGACATGGAGGAGCTCTAGGCTCTAGCAGGGTATAGCTACTAAAGACAAGAGCACAAATGCATGTACGGTGCATGAAGAAAAGGGAAGGGGAAGGAGAACGTACGGTCGTGGCCGCCGAGGAGCTCGACGGCGTGGACGAAGCGGGCGTGGAGCGTGGACGTCCACCGCATCCGGGGCGCCCTGGCGGCGCGCTTCGCCGGCGGGAACCCGGCGAGCCGCGCGCCGGCGCCGCCGATGCCGCACCCGGCTGCGGCGGCGCGGCGCCAGGCGGCGGCCGCCCCCGCCGCCGCGACGTGGCACGGCTCGCAGAAGCACGGCCCCCCCGCCGCCGCGTGCGGCGGGAACGCCGCCGGCGACGGGTGGTGCTGGTACAGCGGCACGCCGCGGATTGGCCGGAGCACGGCGGCGGCGTCGGGGTGGTAGTACAGCCCGGCCGCGCCGGCAGCGGCGGCGCTGGCGGGCATGGGTAGCTGGACAGGCAGAGGCATGGGCATGGGAAGCTGCAGCGACGACGGCGCCATGGCCGCCGCCGGGTTGCCGGCGCCGGCGCCTGCCGCGGCGAAGAACCTGGCGTTGAAGGCGGCGGCGGCGTGGTGGTGGTGGTCGTGCGGCGAGGCGGCGGTGGGGAGGCCGATCTGGAGGGAGAGATCCGGCTGGGAAGGGAAGAGCTCCATCGATCTCACACTCTCCGCAGTGGATGGAGCTTGGTTGGGGTTCTGTGCTGCTGCTACACTTGTGAGTGATAAAGAGGGCTCTCTTTCTCCTTTCCCTCTCTCTCGTTTCTTTGTTTGTGCAACTTGTGGAGGCTTGAGCTAGAGGGGATGGCCGGGATACTCTCCCTTTTCTAGTGAGTGGGGGAGAGAGAGAGACAAAAGGGCAAAATTGTAAAAGCAGAGAGGCAGAGAGAGAGAGAGATGGGCAAAGTGTAGTTTACTATGAAGGGGGGTGGATGATGAGTTAATGATGGGAGGCAGGGGTAGACCTGAGCAGCAACACCCCTGTTGGGCATGGCGACACAGAGGTCAGGTCCGGATTTCTTGAGAGAAGAACATGGCACACTCTCTCTCACACCTCTCTCTCTCTCTCTAGGACAGAGCGAGATGGAAGGAGATGACAGTTTGAATGGAAGGGCTCCTGCTGTCTTTTCGAAAAAAAAAAGTTTGAATGGAAGGGGCAGGGCAGATTGCTGGAATTTGCTTGCTTAAGGAAGGGGGTAAAGAGATATTCCAATCCGCCACTTTTACATTTGCATGGGGGCGGCAGCTTGCATGCATGAGCAAAAGGCCTTTTGCATGAGAGCTTGATGGAGATACTAGCTGCTAAATGCTGTGTGTGTCTAGTTGGGTTGTTGGCACATGTTTTTCTTGCTAGGGGCCCATATTCATCTTCATGCAAACTTCTTTGGGCAAATGATGATCAGTACAAAACCTGGAGGTGGTATGTGCTTCATCATAACATGGAGCTGGTTGGGTTATTTCTGTCACAAGGAGCCTTTTCTCCCTTTGAACTGTTTGCAGCCATGCGTATGTTTGCAATCGGTGGAGCACAACAAAAACATGACTTTGCTTCAGCGGCTTGTATGTCCTGCTTTTCAGGGTGATGAACTCCAGCTGGTTGCAGGGTTTGTGTACGTACTCCCTCCGGTGTAGTATTATAAGTCGTTTAGGACAGCGACGCGGTCACCAAAGCAAACTTTGACTCCTTTTTCTATAAAAATATTTCTTGAATAGTTATATATGTACATTTTTATGAAAGTAATTTTCAAGACCAATCTATTTATGTGATTTTCACATTTCCAAACTCAATGACTTAAATGTTATTCATGATTTATATTCCCAATGTTTGACTCAAACCTTGTCCAAAACGACTTCTAATACTAAACCGGAGGGAGTACGTGTTATCTCACTCTCTTGCATCGTCCTTGGCAATGTTGAGCGTCAATATGCTTAGCAATTTTAGGCAAATTGAGAGTTAGGGGGTGTTTAAATTAGTGAAAAGACGATGAAAAGGTGAAATTGTTTTGTATTGGGCCATGTGCACATAGGAAAAAGAGGATGAACTGATACGGTTCTCTAGGTAAAACTTTTTGCACTTTTTTGCATCCAAACACGCCCTTACTGTTGTTGTTTTCAAAACCTCAAATTACGCTCTTCTTCATCCTTAGTCCAACCTAGTCTCACCTTGCACACATTATATGCTAGGGTGCTCTTTGCTGGAGCACTTACCGTTAGAGTTGATCTCCACCGGCTCGGTCCAACAACCGAGTCAAGGCCCTATCTTGCACCCTAATCATGGGCTCACAACCAACTCATAGTTGCGGGCCTGTCGCACAACGCTGTAAAAGGATGTGGGAGCTGGGGCACACAATACGATATTTGCCGTGCCCACCAGACCCACCTTAAGAACCCTAGACCTGATCCGGTCGAGCGCTGAAGTGACAGGAAGCATCGCCGCCCCTGCGCTACCCCACCGATGTCCACAACACCGCATCTACATCCTCTTCGCCGACACACTCCGGCCACGCCATCGTCGTCGACCTCGGCAACATCGACACTGCCACCTCCACCATCAAGCCCAACAATTGAACTCGTCCCCCTCCCCCCTCGCTCGCATTTCACTGTTGTTTATCCTGAAGTTCATGTAAAGGACCCTTTGATCTACTACTAGAGGCCCTTCTATTTCCATCACTTACCACAACCACCTTATCACTATCGCCTCCGCTCCAACACTCTTCCACAACATCAATGCGCAACATTATACTTATACCTGGTTTTAATGGCAAATCAACGTTACCTTATTCATGAAAGTTTGATTGTGAGCACAAATCTAGGGATATTCTAGGGTTCATCTTGAAAATTAAACCTTAGCCTCACAATTTTACCACTAAGAGAATCTCTATGAAGGCCTCATATTATATATCTCACCAATACATCTGGGTAATGTGTAAAGGTACTTGCAACCTCTGGTGAAGACCGGGAGTAAACTCATAAAGACTTGGAGTTCCACGATGGCATGCCCAAATCGACTGTATGCGTATGACGGAGGGAGAGAACTATGTTTGTTATTCACTAATAAAATTCTCATGTGGAAGCTTGATTGTGGTCGTTTTGTCCTTAAGATCTGGTGTAACATCCACCGCTCTATTTAACAGTGCTCTAGCTCTCTCCACATGTGTAGAGTCAAAGAATAGGGTGCATTGGCCCCCCTACCTCTACTATGCAATTAATCATATCAGTCCTCAATTGTGTCGTAGTTAATCAATCTAAGGCTGATGCTCTCTCTAATCAAACCAGAATACCAGAGTTAAGTGATCCTAACCCTAACCTGATCAAACTTTAAGATTAGGAAGTATAAATGCGTAACATGTTGTGTTCAAAATGATGGGAGCATATAAAATACAGGAGAAAAATGATCAAATGAGTACGTACGTACAGCTTAAAGGATGCAGAAGCACGTACCCACCGTGCCTGTCCACAATTATGTCTCTACTATTCAAGACTCTAAAAAGATCGTCAAACATGCAATTCAATAAATTCAGTATTATAATAGCAGTCCCAACCCATAGTGTCTATAGGTAGTTTCTATGTCGCCACATAAGCAGAAATCACTATAGAAACTACACTCCACAACCTATGATTTCTTGATGTGGAGTTTTAATAAATGCATCATCTCTCATCTCTACAATCATAGTTGTTCTCCATCCATCACGAAGAAACCATTATCTCCCAATGCAACATTTGATATATAGTGTCTAGTGCATAGGTTCACGTGTAGAAATTGGGTCTCATGCAAGACCTAGTTTCTTCCTCTCTCTGCTCTCTTTCTTATTTAATATAGTGCCACCTGAGCTAAAAGTCCTATGTGACAATCTAATTAATGCTATGGAAACCATCCTAGTTGGAGGGTTGGGACTGCCCTAAATTTACTAGTCGTGGCAGTAGCAGATTTAAGGCGTTCACTGTATTTGCCGGACCGGACTAGAATGCCATGGTATTCACAAGTGCAACCGGCCGGCCTGTCAGCAATACTCTGGTCCTACAGCACATTGAATGTTGTACATGTATGACACTTGAATACGCCACTCTAATCTGCTGTTCCAATTCATAGCGGGCATCAGACAAAACAGCACGGACACACCCCCGGTTCTTCCTCCTGCATCTCTCTCTCTCTCTCCATACACAGCTAGAGAGAGACTGAAGCAGTACGTATACTGGCAGTATAGTACGTACTCCTTGAATGCATGCATGGTGCGTGCCTGTGATAGGAAAACCCATAGCCTTGAATGCGATGGGAAACTTTTTGGTTGGGTTCGTTGGAATTGCTGCTTGGCAAGACTCGCCCGATATTTTTTACGTTTTCATTTGACAACAAGAGCTTCTCCACTGTAGTTGAGGCTAGCGGCTAGTACAGCTAGACGAGACTGCCTGCCCGGCCTGCTCTCTCTGCTGCCGTGTGAGGTCACTCGAGGTCACCTCACCTCGGCGGAAATTCAATTGGAAATGCCACCCTACGGTCAAAGGAACTTTCCGCTACCCTATCACCGTTTACAATGACACGAGAAAACAACAAAGCACGTACTCCCATCCTCGTGCTACTACTACTACTCGTAGCATTCTTGAATTCTTCAGTTCCTCTGCAACACGCACGGCTGATATGTCTTTCACAAAACATGCTACTCACACAGTGTTTATGTGGAATCCATCTCATTATGTGTTATAGGAGTACTGATTTCTGAAACAGCGTTAGCATACACCTTATCGTCAGTATCAGTAGTCACTAGAGCTTAAATGTTGGAGAGAGAAAAAAAGATAGCAAAAATATAAATTAATCATGCCAGCATCATTGTGGCCGGGAACAGGGAACACGGCCCCAGGCCCAGCAAGACGGTAAAAGGACACGGGTTAGTACCTCTCGAGGTGCCTAATCACCAATTCCCATCCTTGGAAACACAAGCAGGCCGAGAAAAGACAGGATGCCGCAGCTGATCTGATCGATGTGCTCAAGTCATGCCCTGCAATGCTGCATGGAAGAACGCGGCAGCAACGGACGGCAATGGCATCTCCTCCTCTTCCTCCTCCTCCCATGCAAGTCTCCCATGGAATTAATGGCAGTCCACCTCGGGAACCGCGCGCCCGTCTCACCCTGCAGTGCAGGGGCATGACCTCCCTCCTCCCTGCGCCGGAGCCGTGGCTCAATGGCTGGGCGGCGACTTTGTAATTTCTGCATCTGCAGCAGCAGCAGCATGCAGAGCTGCTGACCTCCTCCTTCTTGAACCCCTCGCTGACACCGCAACTTCAGGGTCGATTTGTCAGTGCTCCTCGTAAACTAGCACGCCCAAATTAAACCTCTAGCTAATAAGCTAGCTGCTGACAGTATGTACGCCCTGGGCAAGTAAATTACAGTGGTCGTCGGCTATGGCATGGGCGAGAGATGAGATCGGCAGGGCACGTGAGGGCTCAGGGTTCAGATGATTCGAATGCTAGATTATACATATATATAATTATGTAACTACTGGCCTGCCGCTGTACTTTATTGTTGTTGCACTGGAATAGACGGTCGGATGACGATCAAATTGTACTAGGGCTTGCTCTAAGTGTGCTTTGTCTATTGTTAACACTGGCTCCAACGTACCACTGTTCAGTAGTGCTCCAGTCCCGTGTGGTGCCAGGTCTACTCCGTAGAACAAAGGCATATTCTGGCAGTTGTCACCTTTTGACTTCTCGCTTACCAAGGCTGCATCTTTAGAATTTTGTAGCTAGCGCATTTCGAGCTTGATGCGTGATGAGATCATTTGCACAATTGCACTGCATCGGTGATGTTCTTTTTTCTTACAAAAGATATATGCCTAAAAGGCTAAGGGCCCGTTTGTTTCATCAGAATTTAAAAGGAATTAAAATCTAAGTAATAATCACTCTATTATATCTATAGGGTGAGAGATAAAAAGATAGGATCGCTCTATTATCTATAGGGCGAGAGATAAAAAGATAGGCTTATTTATAGGTGGGAGATAATATGATAGTATGAATTCCAATTCCTCTAAGTTCCAACCAAACAAACAGGCCCTAAATGTTTCTTTTTTTAGGAATCAGGAGGGGTTACCCCTGCTGGGCTAAATGTATTTGTTGCCCTTCAAATCAAAATGAATTCTCAGTAGTAGAAAACTTATTGCTGGAAAAAGGTGGTAGGAAATCTGAGAGTAGACTGAACAAGAAGATTATATCAACATCAGAACAAACTACAAAGTACCCTATTCAGTGATTTGGGGACTTGCTTGTTTGATATCATTGTAGCCTTTTTGAGGTCATGAGTGACACTTTACCCTCTCTTGTCTTGTTGTGACGGTATGTGTAGAGAGGGCCAGCAGGGACAGGCCACTCACACTGTCACACATACATCCATTGTTCGCACTGTGGTACGTGATGCATGGACCAATGTCAACTCCCCAATTCCCAGAAAGGTCCCATCTTCTCTTCCTTCCCCTCTCTTCATGTGTGCCTTCCCTTGGTTCTTTGCTGCCTCATGCATTAAGATAATGCAAGTTGATTAGCACTAATACCAGCACCCATTCTGTCTCTTCTCTACCCTATAATATACTCCGTACACATTAACAAAGGGATATAGACATTTCAGCCTAGAAGCAAGGAAGGTTTGGTAGGGGCATGCTGACCACTGCAGCCAGCAGAGAATGGAGACTTCACTGGGAGATCGATCACTAGTGCGCTTGCGCATGTGTGTGTGTGAGAGACCTTTGGCTTTGGGCTTTGGCAACCTCGATGAGGAATCTACCTAGGTTAAGACAAGATATGATAAGATATTCATATAATTAAAAAGTTGGAGGAAGAAAGGAAGGATCCAAGTTCCTGACCGAACTGTGAGCATGGAGAGTTGGTGGAATGGTTCTCTGATAGGTTTGCCCAACAACATCAAGAGAGACAAAGCTACTGTGATGATCTATACAACTTGGAATATTTGGAAAGAGCGTAACCGAAGAATCTTTGAAGGAACCGCAGCAACGCCGCCAAGAATTCTTGCCTTAATCAAGGAAGAAATGAAGATAAGGACCATCGCCGTGAATGAGCCTCCATCTGTAGTTTAAATGCATACGACACTAGAGTCGAGTGTGAATTATCCAGTCTTATGTATAACAACCTTTGTAAGAACCGAATTTCTTCCTCTACTTATATGACATAGCAGTGCTCCTGCTCTTCCTTTCAAAAAAAAAAAAAAAAAAAAAGAATCTGCTGGGTGTGTGTAGGTCTTACTGTGACTGCTATGTGCATGTGGAGATCCATGCACGAGCATTGATCAGAGCTCACGTGATGTCGCTATTTAATACGGCCGGCCTCTGGATCTTTGTCTCTCATCAACTTGTCACTAACAATATCGTACATATACCATTCTTTCGATCTCCTGCTTGACCATCCTTCCAAATGGTGTGCAGAAATCTGCAGCGAGAATGCGAGATCACTGCTTATCACCTAGATGTGTGCATGTGCATACAGTTAGTGTTTAGAATTAGATGTCTGTAAGTGTTCAGAAAAAAGAAGAAGATAGGAGTGGACACGTACTCCACGAGATGTCGTCCATGGACTGCACAGACCACGTACAGTGTACATTTTTTTTCTTTTAGGAAGTGATTAGGAGACATGCCCAAAGAATAACTAGAAGAAGTGGCACCGTTCATGCTGAATGCAGAGTTGACTTTGGGATTATTATTGGTCATTTGCTGCTGCGCTCGATGCAAGATAGCTAGAGAGGGTAATAACACTGGAGAATAACTTACTTGCACTAGATCCAGCTAGAGACAAGGCACAGTGTACCACACAACGTACCAGTACCAATTACCAACAAGGACATTTCACATACAACTACTGTTATGGAGGATACAAGAAAACAAGCGACAACACTGTTCTAGAGAGTTGTCAAACTTGTCATTGCTGTAGTCAAGGAATATGTAATGTTAGAAAACCGTGGACATTTTTTTTTAGAAAAAGAAAACCGGCCCATAGCCAAGGGTAGGCAGCACACTCATTAAGGAAACTGGGTGATTCTTCGCGCGTTACTGCGGGATTTGAAAGTTTTTTTATAAACTACTATTGTGGTTGATTAGTAGCTCATAAAATAATGCACTTGTAGAGTTGTCCGAAGAGCCATATGAGCTATCTTTTGATAATTTATAAACTTTTACATTACTTTTGAATAGATAAGAAAGAAAATAAGATATATATATATCTAATGAATAGAAAATGCGCACAAAGTTGGTCGGATAATTAGAATAATCCAGAATTCAAGATGATGTGCACCACATAAGTGAGAAATAGAAATTAATGCATCTTAGTTGGATATTAATGCATCTTAGTGGGAGGTGAGGGTTGAGAGAAATTCTTAGTGAGGATCTCCTGTATAAGTTATCTATATACTATAAAGGACGGCGAAATTTTCGTACCAAATCTTACATGTTACTCTTACCCTTCCAACACCATTGGATTTTACGATGACGATCGAACGCTCTAGATTAATCTAAAGAGTCCAAGTTGACTACATTACTCTACATTATCGCATTTTAGGATGATGGGACGCTCTAGATTAACGTAAAGAGTCCAAGTTGACTGCATCGTTAATTTTATAATTTTTAAAATACGTG